>CM040121.1:461465910-461806227 GCA_022559845.1 Amorphophallus konjac | reverse complement strand
TATGCCCCGGATCTAATTACCTACAGGGACCCAGCTGTGATTCCTAGTGAGTCTTTGAGCCGCCTCCTCCCCTTTGAGAGTGACCCCACCCGGAGTGTCCACCTCTAGCCTCGTTCCCACAGCAGCTTGTGCATATCGAGTATATACGGAATGAGCAGGTGACGACTACTTGGAGTTGAGCATACCCGCGCTACTTGGTATGGTGACAGATTCGTCGGAGCTACTCGAGCAGCAGCACCCCTTACTCGACGGGGTCGAGTTCCTCCCACCCGGGGAGAATTGATGGGGGCATCAAAGGCTAATGGGTTGTATTAGTGTGTATTGGCTTGTATTAGTATGTCTTATGGGTTGTATTGGCTTGTAATTTTGTGTTTTTTAATTTTTTTTCATTTGGGCTCCTTTGTAAGGCTTTTAATAAGCCATTGGGCCACATTCCATGTAGAATCATTAGTGGCTTTCATTTATTAGATCCATTAAGAGTTAGTTCATATTGGACCATTAGGCTTCCTAATGGACCTTTAAATACCTTAAGGCCCAATTGGGCTTCTCCTTCTCATGGGCCACCTAAGTTGGAAGAGTCCATAGGCTAAGCATGGGTTATTGGGCTTGTTGGATGGCCTTGGACCAGCTTGGCCCAAGAGAGGCCCATGAAGGGGGTGCCCCTTGTTTTGTCCCTGTTAGGCTAGTTAGGTGAAGTTGGAATAGAATATGTGAAATGTGTTTTGACCGCATGGGAGAAATACTTTCTCATATCCCCTTAGTGTCTCTTCCAACCCTAGATCTGAGGGCATTTTGAGTCATTTTTCATTTTATATAAATATTTGTATTTCCACATTTTAGAGAATTAATGAGAAGAAAAATTGTTGAATGCCCAAGAGCAAATCTTCGCCCCCTCCTCTCTCTCCCTGGTTCCTTCTTCCTCCTTCAGTATTTTAGGGTGTAGAACCCTTCTATCTCAGCCCCTCTACATCTGGTTTCTATCTCTGCCGCCGCCACCGCCGTTCGTGCTGCCATCGAGCCGTCACGAAGCAAGATCCGAAGTGCTGTCCAAAGTTCTGTTTTGCTGGATAGAGGCTCACTCCGAGAATTTTAGCTCTCAACTCTGACATCATCTGGAGCTGAGATTTTCAGGGTTGGTTCCCCACTTGATCCCCAACCTCCACACAAAAAATCCCATCAATTACCTTTCTTTTTATATTTTTCCATTTTCGTGTATTTCCAATCTACCAGTTCTGCCTGCAGTCTATCCAGTGTTACAGCCACTCTGAGTTCCCCCTTTCGACCACCTTCTTGATTTTTGTTTGAATCTCCAAATTTATTGGAGGTTCTGTCCACCATCCCCACCATCCAAAAATTTTCTTGTGAATTTATAATATCGTTTATATTTTCCCCAGTCAAATCCGACTACCTGATACGAGAAAATACTTTTCCCCAGTCAAATCTCCACCAAACCTTTCATAAAATTTATCCCCATTTTTCTCTCTTCGCCCTCTACCACTTTCATGAAGAGCTCAATATCTGAGTCGGAGGTATACAACACGGTCAATGCCAACTCTTAGGAAAAAGTACTTCTATCCTGAGATTTCGGGTCATGTCAACCAGCAGCTTGGAAATTCGGTCAAGGCTAGATCTGGGATAGCCATTTTTTTTCTCTGGCCATAGATCGAAGGATTTTGAGTTAGCTTTCCAACGGCACCAGTCTCGCATCGATCCGACGTCGGGACCGATCGCAACATCAATTTTCTTCGGGACGCACAGGTCTGAAATAGAATTCAGATCCGTGGGTAGCAACTCCAACTCGCACCGATCGGAGCCTCCTCGCCTTCCGCGAGGCGAATCAACGCGCCGCCTTCCCAGTGAGCGCCCCTCCAGACATCCCCGTCACAGCGGTGCCGCTCCGAGCCCACACGGCCCCACTGACCAGCACGTGGGTCCCACGATCGTGAGTACGCGTGCCGCCGAAGCTACACAAGAAGATGCCCGTCAACCCAAACCCGCTACTCCCGGGTCCCGCTGTGTCGCCCTTTACCTCCTTGCGTGGAGTGGGTAGTGAAATTACATTGCTGTAATTATTGTGTAGTAATTGTTCCGAGAGTACGAGATCGGTCGGGATCGTCTTCCCCACGCCAGGCGCGTGGAGGTATCGTGTTCGCTCCTTTGCACGACATTTGCTTTATTCGTCTATACTTGTTTATGCCTCTGTTAGAGAGCATGTGTTAGGGCCATTAGCTCGATATATTTATTTCACCGCTACTGCGAGAGAGAGCGAGACCGTCCCGTGACCCGATCCGGGCACGAATTTATGAGTTGACCACCCTAGCTCACTGTCGGTTTCTCAATCGTACACGTCCGTACGCTTCCCTCGTTAGGGGTGATCGCGAGCTTGCTTAGAGTCCAAGGGTCGCATATCCAATTGGAGTCGAGTCGCGTGTCCGTCCCGCATCACTATTATTTCGGATAGAGATCCGAGATTCACCTCTCACTTCTGGAAAGGTTTCCAATCATCTTTGGGTACTGGGCTGAATTTTAGTACTACTTTCCACCCTCAGACAGATGGACAAACCGAGAGTACGAATCAGATTATCGAAGATATGTTGAGAGCTTGTATGATAGATTTTGGCGGAAGTTGGTATGAACAATTGTCCTTGACTGAATTTACATATAACAATAGCTATCAATCTAGCATACAAATGGCGCCTTTTGAAGCACTATATGGCAGGAGTTGTAGATCACCTCTATGCTGGAGTGAAGTTGGTGAGAAAGGATTGATTGGCTCTGATATTATTCAAGATACAACTCATAATATTTAGTTGATCTGTGAAAGGCTGAAAATTGCTCAATCACAGCAAAAGAGTTATGCCGATAATCGAAGAAGAGACCTTGAATTTCAAGTGGAGGAGCATGTCTTCTTAAAAATTTCACCCACGCGAGGAATTAAAAGGTTTGGTATCAAAGGAAAACTGAGTCCATGATTTGTTGGCCCTTTTGAGATTCTGAAAAGAATCGGGGAAGTGACATACAAGCTGGCTTTGCCTCCACAATTGACTGGTGTCGACGATGTATTTCATATATCCATGCTAAGGAAATATGTGTATGATCCTTCGCATGTAATTCAATTCGATGACTTGAAGCTACAAAATAATTTATCTTATGAAGAAAGATCGATCAAGATATTAGATCAGAAGTTACACCAGCTAAGGAATAGGGCTATACCAATGGTTAAAATTCAATGGAGCCATCATGGACAAGAAGAAGCCACTTGGGAATTAGAGGATGTGATTAAGAAGAAGTATCTAGATTATTTTGAGGTTAGTATTGTTAGCACTTCTCTTATTTTGTAATGAATCATGTGAATTTGGAGGACCAAATTCTTTTTAAGTAGGGGAGGATGTAGCAACTCAAAATTTTATATATGCATTTATGTGCGAAAAAAATAATGAAAGATGAAAATAAAATAAATGATGAATATTTTTTCTTTATGTCTTTAAAGTGTAGAATATATAAACGTAAATCTTATCCCATGTGTTAACACGAACGGCGTGATTCACGGCATGATTCTGAGAAGGCGAAGACGTTAGTATTGTAGTAGTACTGTAGCATCCGATTTAAGAGAGAATTATTAGCTCTAATTAAATCTTAATTAGTGGAAGATGTCATTTCTTACATCATCGAATAAATGAGGTCATTGATTATGTCATAAAAGGGGATTTATTTCAATATCCACATGTTAGAATTTATTAGCAACATAAGTGGTTGTAATAGTAACATGGGTTGGTGAAATAGAAAATTAGGTGGAAAATTGGCTTAGAACTAAATTAACAATAAAATAATATTGAATAAATGAGGCCATTAATTATGTCATAGAGGGAGATTTATTTCAACATTCACATATTGGAATTTATTAGCAACATAAGTGGGTGTAATAGTAACCTGGGTTGGTGAAATAAGAAATTAGGTGAAAAATTAACTTAAATTAGTAATAAAGTAATTATGGGATTTGACCTATAAATAGAGTTGGGATCTTTCCTACTCAAAGCACAAATCCATTGGGGAAGTGATGGTTGTAGAGAGGAAGAAATCTTAAAGTTTGGAGGAGTGTTCGAAGTGTTCTTCGTTCTTGTTCTTCTTCCTCTTCGATCTTCCACTAAGTAGGTTTTCTCTCAGGTAAAAACTTAATTAGATCTTCATACATGTTCCTTTGCATGAGTATTTTGATTCTATGTAATTTTTCATGATCATATATTTGTGACTTATTTTGATATTTAAAGTCCAAAAATTGGAGTTTTCATTGTAGGAACGAGTTTCGGTTTTCTTTTTATCTAAGAACGCGGATCACACATAGACCGTAATTAACCACGTCCGATTTGCCTCGTTTACGTGTGTTATTTCAAAACTTAAATTTTAAATTTTAAAATCATGTTCTTGCCTTAAAAACGCTATCGAGAAAGAAATGACTACGTAAATGAACTCGTAAGGCTGTCGTTAAAAGTTTAAACACCTATGCTCGAATTTTCGTAAAATTCCTATACATGATTGACCATGTCCATTTTGATCTAAGCTCTATCTAAAAGCTCGACATCTTTTTCAATGTCTTTTCCATCATTGAGATTCTTTTACAAATGAACATGTTAGAATATGTAAGAATGATTTCCGTTCGATTTACGTGTTTCTGTGTTTCCAACAAATTGTGTAGCTAGCAAGTCTACCAAGAAAGACCGGTGTCGAAGGCTAGAGGTCTATGGGCAAACGCTTTAAGTGGATAAGTGGTTATTTACTTAGGTCCTTACAAACGTAAGGGGAGCCTCCCACTGTCCCACCTTTTACTTGGCCGTGAATTCTTGGTATTCTCACTAAATATCGACCGACGAAAAACTCGATCTAAAACTCTGACAAAGTCGTATAGCTAGCAAGATTATCAAGAAAGACCGGTGTCTAAGGAAAGAGGTCCACGGGCAAATGCTTTAAGTGGATAAGTGGTTTATTAATTAGGACATCGTGTATACGAGGGGAGCCTCCCACTGTCCACCACTTACCTAGCCGTAATTCCTCGATTTTCTAGCTAAACACCCGACTGTGAAAAACTGGATCTAAACCCATTTTACGAGATTTTTCGCAAGGGCTAATTGTACCTTATCCGACAATCCAATCTTTTATCAACTTAATGTTGTTAAACACGATGCCTTAAATCCTTTCCGAACTTCTCTTTCAACTACTTGTAATATTGTACTACTCATATCTCGAATGATAATTTTTGCTAGATCTGTACTTTATTTAGTAAGCTTTACCTTGAAATTATTTGGCCATACATATTATGTGGATGTCTAAATATACTTGGGATCTATGATCCATAACCCCAATGCCTGACATTAATGGGGCCCGATCTGGTCCTAGGGGGCGTCCGAAAGTACTTGTGCCCATGCGAGTTGAATGACCTGGTGTGATATTGCACCTAAGTGCTTAACTTGCTAGATTGATTTATGACATTCCATAATTCATGAATTACTTGACTTGCTTGAATACATGAAGTACTTGAATTACATGAAATACTTGACTTGTACATATTTGCGTGAAATGGCCAATTCCATGATAATACTTGTTACATGATCATTCTCTACTTGAACTTTACTCTTGATATCTTGTCTACTTGTGATTCTAATTACTTGCATTACTTTACTCTCTCTCCTATTATTATTCCATATTTTATTTACGTTTCAAGGCATAGCACATACCTTTAGACAATAATGTTAATTACTTTAAGTTGCCTAATATAGAGATATAAATCCTACTGAGCGTTTCGCTCACCCTACGTTTTCGGTAAATATTGCAGGTAGTTCCGATGATGAATCCCAAACACATAGGGATGGGCAACAGTGAAACTAGGGATCAAGTTCATCTTAGTTACCTAGGTTTATGAGTGTTGCTCTTGCTAGAATTATGTACTTGAAGGTTGTATTATGCCTCTTAAGGCTTAATGTTGTTGTAAAACTTTATTCCGATGAAATAAAAGTATCTTCTTTTCATTATCTCTCTTTGTGGTTGGACTCTATTATACATGATCTGATCGACACAAGTGTTACGACTCATCGCGTCTTGATATTCCGCGTCGAGACGTGACACAAGAGGTGGCCCCTACAGGCTCAAGAGGTGACTCCTATTATGTAGCACTTTGCGCCATTCCGGCCTCAAGAGGTGGCTCCCATAACGTAGTATTTTGCCCCCCATGGCACTTAACTCCTACACTCCCAAATGGTAGTTTATGGCTAAATTACAAATCTAGCAAAATTTCCATTCCAAGGGCATGTAGTATGAAGTACAAATGAAGTTTATAAGAGAAGTTTAAGGATGATTTAAGGTATCATATTCAACGACATTAAGATAATAAAGAGAATGAATTGTCAGTTAAGGCACGATCAGCTCTCGCGAAAAATCTTGTAAAATAAGTTTAGATCAAGTTTTTCACAGTCGGGTGCATACCAGAAAATCAAAGAGATCTCGGCCAGGTAAGAGGTGGGACAGTGAGAGGTTCTACTCACATTCGTAAAGTCTTAATTAAATAACCACTTATCCACTAAAGGCGTTTGCCTATGGATGTCTTACCTTAGACACCGATCTTTTCTTGGTAAACTTGCTAGCTACACGATTTGTCGAAAATATGTAATCACGTAAATGGAACAGAAACCATTCTTACATATTCTAACATGTTCATTTGTGAAGAAATTCAATGAAGGAAATATATTGAAAGAATATGTTAAGGTTTTAGATAGAGTTTAGATCAAATAGGCAGGGTCAATCGTGTACAAGAAGTTGACGAAAATTAGAGCATAGTTGTTTGAACAATTAACGATTTCTTTACGAGTTCATTTACCTAGTCATTTATTTCTCGATAGCATTTTTAAGGCAAGAACATGATTTTAAAATTAAAGTTTTGAAATAACACACATAACGCACATAAACGAGGTAAATCAGACACATCGATCTTAATGCAGTTGTCATGTTCAAGTCACGGTCCATGTGTGATCCGAGCTCTTAGACAGAAAATCGAAACTCGTTCTTATAGTGAAAACTCTAACTTTTAGACTTTAAATCTCAAAATAAGCCACAAATACATGATCATAAAAAAATTACATAGAATCAAAATAATCATGCAAAGGAACATATATGAAGATCTAATTAAGTTTTGCCTGAGATAAAACCCACCTAGTTGAAGATCAAAGAGGAAGAAGAATAAGAACGAAGAACACTTCTAACACTCCTTCAAACTTCAAGTTTTCCTCCCCTCTATGACCAACAATTTCTCCAATAGATTTGTGCTTTGAGTAGAGAAGATCACAGCCCTATTTATAGGCCAAATCTCACAATATTCTATTACCCATTTAATTCTAAGTCAATTTTCACCGAATTTTTCTATTTCACCAACCCATGTTACTATTACACCAACCTATGTTGAAAATAAATTTCAACATATGAATGTTGAATAAATTCCCCTCTATGACATAACCAATGACCTCATCTATTCAATGATATAAATAATGACCTCATTAGGATTAGATTAGAGCTAATAATTCCCTCTTAAATTAAATGCTACAGTACTGCTATAGTACCGACGACTTCCCCCTCTCCGAATCGAGCCGTGAATCTCGCCATTCACATTATCACGTGGGATTAGTGTTTGTGCTAATGTATTCTACACTTTATAGGCCTAAGGAAAATTATTTTATAATTTATTTTATTTTCATCTTTCATTATTTCTTTTCACACATATATATATGTATATGAAATTTTAAGTTGTTGCATTCTCCCCCACTTAAAAAGAATTTGATCCTCCAAATTCATCTAATCCATTACAAAATAAGAGTACCAACAATACTAACCTGAAAATAATTCTGGATACTTCTTCTTAATTGCATCTTCCAATTCCCAAGTGGCTTCTTCTTGTCCACGACGGCTCCATTAGATTTTAACCATTGGTATTTGCTCTATTCCTTAGTTGATGCAACTTTTGATCTAGTATCTTGACGGGTTTCACTTCATAAGACAAATCCTTTTGTAGTACCAGATTATCATGTTGGATCACATGCGAAAGATCATAGATATACCTCCTCACCATTGACACATGGAAAACATCATGCACACCTGCCAACTTCGGGAGTAATGCTAGCCTGTATGCTACTTCCCCAACTCTATCAAGGACCTCAAAGGAACCAATAAATCTCAGACTTAACTTTCCTTTGACTCTGAATCTTTGGATTCCTTGGGTAGGTGATACCTTCAAGAAGACATGGTCACTGATTTGAAATTCTAGATCTCTTCTTCTATTGTCAGCACAACACTTCTGTCGGGATTGAGCAACTTTCAGTCGGTCCCTAATCATCTGGAAAATCCGAGTGGTATCTTGAATCATATCAGGACCTACTAACTACTTCTCCCCAATCTCATCCTAGCATATTGGTGATCTACAACTTCTACCATACAAAGCTTCAAAAGGTGCCATTTGAATACTTGATTGGTAGTTATTACTGTAGGCAAACTCAATCAATGGTAAATGTTTATGCCAAGTACCACCAAAATCTATCATGCAAGCTCTAAGCATATCCTCAATGATCTGATTAGTTCTCTCTGTCTGACCATCTGTCTGAGGGTGAAAAGTTGTACTAAAATTTAATCTCGTCCCCAGAGAAGATTACAATCCCTTCCAATAGTGAGAAGTAAATCTAGGATCTCTATCAGAAATTATAGATAGAGGAATGTCATGCAATCTTACCACTTCCTTGAGGTATAGAGCTGACAGTATATCCACCGTTCACTTACTTTTGATGGGTAAGAAGTGAGCAGACTTGGTTAAGCGATCCACTATTACCCAAATTACATCTAGTCCTCCTCTAGTTTTGGGCAATCCTATGATGAAATCTATACCAATACTTTCTCACTTCCATTCCGATATCTCTAGAGGTTTTAATTTACCAGTAGGTCTAAGATGTTCTACCTTTACCTATTGACATGTCATGCAATAGCTCACAAACTCAGCCACTTCTCTTTTCATTTTCAGTCACCAAAAATTTCTTTTCAAATCTTAGTACATTTTAGTGGCTCCTGGATGAATGGTATACCTGGATTGGTGCGCTTATTCTATTATCTTCTTCTTGATTTTGTAACTATCAGGTACACAAGTTCTTCCTTGAAATAATAATCTCTCATCACTAGTCAGTTGGAAATCGGGTCTTTGGCTCAAATTCCCCGTAATTTCAACTAATAAAGGATCGTTACCTTGTTGCTCCTTTATTTCAAAGAACATATCATGTTGTACCCTTATACTGGCAATCAAGACTCATTCCTCCTTTGGTTCCACATTTAAATTTAATCTAGTAAATTGCTCCAACAGTCACCACTCATTAATCATCAAACTTGATAATAGAGCCATCGGCTTCCTACTAAGAGCATCAGCCACAGCATTGCCTTTTCCAGGATGGTATTGAATAAAAAAATCAAAATCTTTCAAATACTCTAATCATCTTCTTTGTCTCATATTGAGCTCCTTCTGAGAAAATAATTATTTTAAACTTTTATGGTCAGAATAGATAATGAACTGCTCACTATATAGATAAAGTCTCCATATCTTGAGAGCAAAGACTACTGCCGCCAATTCTACATCATGCACATGATAATTAACTTCATGGGTCTTCAATTGCCTAGATGCATAGGTTATCACCTTACCTTGTTGTAATAATACACAACCTAGGCCAATTCCCAAAGCATCAGCATATACCTCGAATCCTCCTCCTGCAATAGATAGAGTAAGAACAGGTGCAGTTGTCAAGAACTCCTTCAAAGTTTGAAAACTCTTCTCACATTCTTCAGCCCATACATAAGAATTTTTCTTCCTTGTTAATCTAGTCAATGGCACAATAATTTTAAAGAAGTCTTTGATGAATCTCCTGTAGTAACCGGCCAATCCTAGAAAACTTTGAATTTCGGTCATATTTGTAGGCTTTTCTCAATTATTGACAGTTTTCACTTTAGAAGGATCAATAGAAATACGTTCCTTCGATATCACATGACCAAGAAATAAAACTTTCTCCAACCAGAACTTACATTTTCTCAATTTAGCATGTAATTGATTCTCCTTTAATATCTAGAAGGTGATCCTCAAATGTACTTCATGTTCTTCCTTGGTTTTGGAGTAGATCAATATATCATCAATAAATATCATCACAAATTGATCTAAATAGGGTCTGAACATATTATTCATGAGTTGCATAAATGTTACAGGTGCATTACTCAGCCCAAAAGGCATGACAACAAATTCATAGTGTCCATATCTACTTCTGAATGCTATCTTATAAATATCTTCTTCCTTGATTCTCAATTGATGATAACCAGACCTGAGGTCAATCTTGGAGAAATAATGAGCTCCAGAAATTTGATCAAACAATTCATCAATTCTTGGCAAAGAGTACTTATTCTTGATAGTCAATTGGTTCAACTGTCTATAATCAATGCATAACCTCATAGATCCATCTTTTTCTTCACAAAGAGAACAGGTGCTCCCCAAGGTGATGTACTAGGTCTGATGAATCACTTCCATAACAATTCCATCAATTGCTCTTTTAGTTCCTTCAACTCAGTAGGTGACATTCTATAAGGAGTTTTAGATACAGAGGCTGCTTCTGATATTAAATCGATTGAGAATGAAACTTCTCTCTCGGGTGGTATGTCAGGTAACTCCTTGAGAAATACATTAGGATATTCCCTAATAACAGAGATTTCTTCATGAATGGGTTTCTTGGGTTCGGTTATAAGGATAGAAGCCAAGAATGCAACATATCCTTTCTTCATCATTTTTTGAGCTTGAAGGGTAGAGATGAGAAGAGGGTGTCTAGGATGGCTATTTCTAGAGAAAGAGAGTTCAAGGTATCCCGGTTGACCAAAGGTTACACTATCTCGCGTGCAATCCACCTTAACATTATACTTGACCAACCAATCAGCACCTAAGATTATATCATAACCCTCCATGTTCATGCATATCAAATCAGCAGCTAAGTTACGGCCACTAATCAATATTTCACTAGAGGGAAAATAATGTTTAAGCTCGGTGCATGCTCTTAAAGGTGTGGTAATGACAAGTTCAATTTTCAAAAAAATAGGTTTTTCATGTAAGGTGGCAGCAAAATTCTGGGATATGAATGAATGGCTAGCTCCATTATCAAATAGAACAAAAGTAGTTCTAGAATTGATGGTGAGAGTACCTTCCACCACTCCTCCTCCTTCAGTAGGTGCAGGTTCTATCAGAGCTTGGAGTCTTCCTTGACGTCTTGGTTCTTGACTTTTCTTCTCCGGCAGATATTCCTTCATCAGGGGATAATCGAAAATTTGATGATCCCTACTTCCACAACGCAAGCATGCTCCCTTCTTTCTTCAGCACTCTTCACTCTTGTGGCCAGTCTTGTCATATTACTTGCAGATATCTTTTGATGATGATGAAGGTGCAGTAGGGATAGCTTGCCTATTTCTATCTCGAGGCCTTTTATCTTGTTGAGGAGTTCTTCCTTCGTTTGGTCTCTTCTTTCCAAATGTTAGTTTAAAGTTTTTGGTACCAACGACTTGCTCTTTCACGACTCTTCCTTTAATTCTATCTGTCATCTCCATGCCATCTTCTAATGGTTCGGCCTTTATGACCATCTCGGCATATGTTTAGATGTCCATAGGCTCCTGTTGGGGAATATATTAAGGCCTTAGCCCATTCATGAATTGCTTGGCCTTCATCCTCTCCATATTAATAAGATGTGGAGCATAATGGGCCAGTCGAGAAAAGTGGGCCTCATACTCGGCTACAGAGAGGCTTCTTTATTTAAGAGTGGCAAATTCTCCTACCTTCCTTTCTTAGACTCTCTCTTAGAAATACTTTCTGTTGAAATATTCCAGAAATTCTTCCCAAGTGATCTGGGGATCGGGCAAGGTCACCTCCACCGATTCCCACCAAGCTCTCGCGTCCCTTTCTAGTTGGAAAGTCGCAAGCAAAACTCTATCTTGGTCCGAGCATTGTATGACTCGAAATATTCTTACTATTTCCTTGACCCAATGTTCGGCTTCATCTGGGTCAGTGGAACCATTGAATCACAGGGGATTTATGTTCCTAAAGTTACGATGTAGGTCTCCCCCACCATGGTGATTAGCTCCTCCTTGAGTCACTTATTGTAGGGCTTGAGTTAGCCCTTGGATATTCCTTTGCATCTCTCTCTATTGAGCAAGCTCGGCGGCCATTTTTAACAGCTAAGAATTTCTGAAAAATAAGCTATGGGAATTAAATGTCTTAAATATACATGTCTTAATATCTAGCCCAAGTCTCTACCCAATCTCACAGGTCAAGTATCACTAATTTTTACCTTATAGTGTGAAGAACCTAAAATTTTAAGTGACTATGTCTTGATGCTCTAGACTCTTTTTAACCTAGCTCTGATACCAACTAAACTGTCACACCACGAACAAGGTGGAAATATCAAGGCGTGAACAGTTATACGAGCGAGTCGATCAAGAAACTCAGATGATGAGTATGAACAACAAATGGATAAAATCACGTCTTTATTTCATAATCTGACATTTCCAATAAATATCTTTCAAAGACTTTCGATACTATTCAAACTCAATACATTCATTTTCTAAGTGGACATACTAGGAAAAAAATCTACTAAAAATTATCAGCACTTGTTGACACTGAAAATATTTTTAATTTTTCTTAACCTTTACTTTTGTAGGTCATAAATTCTTGCCAAGTGCCCCTACACCCCAAAACGGGGAGCCAAAGATTCAATCAGCGGAAAACCCGAGTGATCCGATTAAGACACGCAGAATGCCGAAGTGGTCCGTAAGAGGCCGAAGAATTATCTCAAGGGGGTGAGGACATATGGAGTGGTCGCCCACTTAATGAAGATGCTTCCTACAGGCGTAAAGCAGGCCTGAAGGCATGATTTGATGTGCCGAAGGCGATATCAGCAGAAAACCTGGGAAGTCTGCTCTGCACATGCGAAATGCAAGAACGGCCCGTAAATGACCATAAGGACGTCCGATCAGGGCAGAAATGCTTCGATGGGTGGCCCTCCTAATGAAGACACTCCACGTGTCCACAAAGTGGAGTTGGCGGCACGAATCGACGTGCCGAATGCCAAATCAGGAGAAAACCCATGTTACCCGATTCAGTTACACATCGCACCAGAAAGGTCTGTGAGCCAGGACGAAAATACTTCCAAGGGTAGTCCACTCGATGAGGATATCCCACATATCTATGAAGTTGGGTTGGTCACACGAACCACTCTGCCGATGGCCGAATCAGGACAAAACCCGAGAAAATCAACACGGGTTCGTCACACGCCGGAATCACTGAAAACTGTAAATCGAGGCCCGAAAATGATGAAATATGCACTCTGAGTCTACAGCATCAAACCCAAGGTTGCACCGGACGTCAGGCTTCCGTCTGGGCCAGTTCCGGGGCGAAATGACAAAAAACTATGAAAATGCCATGGGATGAGTCGGCACCCCTTTTTAAAATAAAAGAATAAACAAGTGAAAAAAGTGAAATGCCACACTTTTTATAGTGAGTCGGTGGCACTTTCTTTAAAGAAAGTGAATTGCTCCACTTTTTCTAGGATGAATCGGTGGCCTTCTTTTTGGAAGTGATTTGGTGGCATGTTTTCTTTAAAGGTGAATCGGTGCCCCCTTTTCAGTTGAGTCGGTACCCTTGGCAACGTGAGTTGGCGACACTCAAGCGACTGGCGGGTTGGCGATTTGGCGCAGAGCAGCCCATCCCATCCCCTGGGCGATGCTCTGTTCTGTCTATAAATTGGGCATCGACCTCAATGAAAAGGGAGAACGAAGACACGCGAAGAGAGAAGAATCCAGAGAAGCAGAGAGAGGGGGGCCGGTCGAAGAGGAGAGAGAGAGAGGAGTGGAAGAAGAAGGTGGGTTTTAGGCAGGGGTTTCCTGTATTATTCCATCATCTTCGCCTCTTGTATCTTCTATTTTCTGTTCTAATGGAATAAAAGAGTTGATCCTCCCTCCCGTCTTGGGTTTTTTTGCTTCTCTATCTTCCGAAGGTGCACTGTCTCTTTTGTTTTGCATTTCTGTTTGTATTTCTCTCTGTCTCTCCCCCGATCGTGAGGAGGCCCTCAGGGGCTATATCCGCTATAAGATCCTGGGATCGATCAAAAAGGGCGGCGGGGGGGGGAGAGATATGGTTATGATAATGGCTTATGGCCACACCCAACAGGGCGGGGGGGGGGGGGGGAGATATGGTTATGATAATGGCTTATGGCCACACCCAGCAGGGCGATAGCAAAATCCCCTCCCCGGAATTCAATTACTTCATCGTCTGTGTTGTCTACGTTCTAAGCTCTGTATGCCCGTGTGTGTTGTGGTAACAATGAATAAGCAAGTGAATCAACCCTTGGACGTCTCCGAATGCCCCTTCACCTATTTCGATGGGTTGTAGGAGTATTGGTCGGTCCCAATATCTGTTTCAGTCACAGCGATGTTCGCTCCGTAAGGTCGCAGTGTATTTCCCGCCGGGTGATCGATGGATTGCCCTCAAGGGCTTCGACATCCCCTTGAGGATTCCCTTTCCTGTAATGTTAATTGTAGGCATGAGCCAACCTTGTTGGCTAGGACAGCCTGTTCTAACCCCAAGAGGGGGTTCTCGAGCCATCGTCTGAATGCTTGGCCACAGTTGCAGTGCCTTTAGCTTAAGGTTTCTTTGATCGTTTTAATTGTTTCTAGATCTTATCCGTGAATTCGTTATCGGGGAGGGGGATAGTTCCCCATCTGTTGATTTGTTCTACCACCTTCTGGTCACTCCGGGTTCTAGGGGGTCTATCGTACCATAGTATGTTCCCTTAGAAGCCCATCCCACAAGGTGAAAAATAAATGCCAATCAGATGGCAACATTAGCTCCGTCGCCCCTTGATTCAACCCCTGAATTGCCAAGGGCTCTTAGTAGACTAGCCCTCAGAGTCCATCATTGGCAACTTCAGGTTTTGAGACAGTCACATTTGGCTTCTCGAGTTTTATGGACTTACACCGGCTTCCCCCGTGTGTATGTCCCATTGCTCCCCGAACACTCCGAGTATGGGGGAGATGCTGTCGAATTTTTGTGAGACATTTGGATTGAATAATAATAAAAGAGAAGAAGAAGTTGAATCAGTGCTGGTGGCACCGACTCATCACAAAGAAAAAATGAATCGGTGCCACCGGCACCGACTCACAAAAAAAATAGATGAATCGGTGCCAACGGCACCACTCAAAAAATTAAATGATGATTCGGTGATGGTGTCATCGACTCACACCTCAAGGGGTGTGAATCGGTGGCACCCCACCCCCTTTCAATATATATAAAAAAAAGAGATTGGTTGATTCGGTGTAACCCCCGTTTCATGTATTTAAAAAAACACAAAGGCTAAAAAAAAGAAGGGAGATGCCGCCACCAACTCACTGCCCATGGGGTGAGTCGACAGCGTCCTCATCCCATCATTTCTCACCCTACACATATATAAAATAAACAAACAAACAAACACCAAAAGCTGACGCGCATTTGTTTGCACCATTCCCCCTTTTTACATACATAAATATCCATAAATAAAAAAAAAAGAAAGAAGATACTGATTCGGTGGGGGTTGGGTGCCATCCGGTGGCACCCCTCCCATCCCTCTCAATTAACTACAAAAAAAAGGAGCAATGCATATAACACACACACCCACGTAACACTTGACTAATTAATCTATTCATTTAATACTAAACCCCCATTAACAAATCTAATGCACACGTCCAACCTATGCTTATAAGCCCAACCCCCCATCCCATATCTATATATACACGAAAGAGAAATAAATAATAAAATAAATGAGACACCCTCGTCAAAAAATGGGGAAATAAAGAAAGCGGTTAAAATAGAATAAATAAATAATAAAGGGGAAACGATTAAAAAAAGAAAAGTAAAAGTGATAAAAAATAAAAAAATAAAAATAAAACAACACAATAACAAATAATGGCTAAATGAAATGATGATAAAATAATAATAGTAATAATAGAAAAGGAATAAAAAATAATAATAACAAATGAACAATAAAAGATTGATGAATGAATAACAACCCAACAAGCGCCAAAAAGGAAATAAAAGATGTATACAATTAATAAAATAATAATAATAATAAACGAGTGATAAAATGAGATGATATAAACAAAATAAGAATAAAGAATAATAATAAAAAAGAGGCATATTCATGCATCCACAAATAATAAAATAAATAAATAAAGAATAATAAACATGACTGTGCCCGCTTCAGAGTTCCCATCTCCTTTATATCTGAGTATGGGGAATATTAATGATGCCCGACAAGTCGTGCCTGGACTTCGGGATTCATTCTATTGTGGTCATGGCATAACTTCGCCCCGGGCTAATAATCTACTGCATTTGATTCCTTTCGATCGGGTTTTAACCGCATTCTCTCATTTCTCAAATATCAAAGTTACCACACCCCGGCATATATTGTCCCGACATTACATGAGTCTGCCCAAACGCAGTCATGCTCGGCCCACCTCGTGAGTCCATATGTGTGTACCGTAACGTCATGCGCATTCTCAAAATAAGAAGACCCCAATAACTCTCAAAACAAGAGAAGTGTTGTCGAAATCTCTCCGGAAATCGCTAATAGAGGATCAAATAAATAATAAGTAATAATACTTAATGCTTCTACCCTGTATGCTTGCGTGGTTCAGTTCCCCGGTATATCAAATGGTGGTTAGCGGAAAGTCGGGTTATGACCGGGCAGAGGCTTTCACTATGCGTGATGATGGTATTCGGACCTAAGTTCTCCGCCTTGTACCGAAAGTCAACTTAATAAATAAACACTACCATATTACGTGTTTGCATGCAACCATAGCTTTTATATATATTCTATGGGTCCCATGGTCTTTCTATTTTTGGCGATTAATCAAGGGTTGTCCCTCTCTTGGAGGGATGTAATTAACGCCGTAGCCTTTACGGTACGGCGGGTTTTGAGTCCCGACACGAATCTCACAAACGACTGACCAAGT
Organism: Amorphophallus konjac; assembly: GCA_022559845.1. Taxonomy (NCBI): domain Eukaryota; kingdom Viridiplantae; phylum Streptophyta; class Magnoliopsida; order Alismatales; family Araceae; genus Amorphophallus; species Amorphophallus konjac. The sequence continues at coordinate 461,789,151 of CM040121.1, read as the reverse complement.
CAGATCGAGTGCACAATAATTTATCACCTAGGTGACTGGCACGCCTAAGTTTACACATTCAGATGCCATTCGTAACATGTAAGAAGCATTTGAAATTTGAAATGCCATCTGTGAGCTAATGCATACAGAATTATCATTTATCCTGAAACAGGATGTAGCATTTATGTTCTTTCCCCTCAAATAGATCCCTCCATCTGAGCCAAGTCTGTTAGAACATTCTTTATCTCTTCTGATTCCCAAAAGGTTTGGTGCTTCATGAGAGGTATCACCTTATGATTCTTCAGTGGCCTCACCTTTCATGAAATTTACTGCAGTGACATCAAGAAAACCAACAGGTATCTGTGTCAATGAATTCTGTTTCAATGAATTCTTTCTGTGTAAGCTAGCCTGTTTAATAATTTTGTCACGGAGAAGGTTATTTTTGATACATGCTGATATTTCGAGCTTGTCATCTGAAATATTTGATGGCATTTGGGGTAATGGCCTGTTAGATGCGGCAGAATCGAAAATTCTCGGGTTGTACATTTCAAAAAGGTTGTGCTTACTACATTGATTAGCTTGGGTAACTTCTCCGTCATAACCACTTTTAAATTGTTGCTCAATGTTTGTAGCTTCTAATACTCTTTTCTGAAAGACCTCTTCCCTAGTTTGTTGACACCTGAAAAATAATAATAATAAAATATAATTAATAAATAAATAAAAAATATATATAATAACGATGATGATGATGATGATGATAAAAATGATAACGATGGTGATAATAAAATAATAATAATGATAAAATGAAAATAATTATAAATGATACAATGGTACAGACATAAAAAAGAAGAAGAGAGAGATAAAAAAATCAAATAAAGAAACAAACAAACAAAAAGATAATAAAGTAAAAAATAAATAAATAAGAAAACAAAACACAGACGAAGTTAAGTAAACCAACCCAAAAAAAATCGGCGGATGGAGTGTGAGGAGGCTCACGGGACTATACTAAATATGCGAATTCCCCCAAATGTGCTGGACTAACTCTGATCATCATCTTTGATCTAGATAGATTTTGTGCGCTCAATGGGCATAAATCGTGTTTCTGTTGATGTGTTCACTCTTCGCTGTCCAGAGCATGAGACTTTTCTGGAGATGGCCATGGGCCTCGTCACCCTCATCCATGGGTTGTCGGGTCCTGGTTCATCCAAAAATCCATCGAAGCCCATGTGTTCCATTGCATCAGTTGGTTTCTGTATAAGGATAGTAACAGACCCTTCCGCACTGTCTCCTATCGCTCAGGTCTTGCATCTGTCACAGTAATCCATTACATAGGCCAGAGTGCATCACTGCTGCCGGCTTCATCAAAGAATTCTTGTGTTTAGGAACCTGTCATGGGGAGGGGACAATTCCCTATTCATTTTTTTTATTTTCCTTGTTCACTAATTTGAACTCCTTCGATTTCTAGGGGGTCTACCATGTCATGGTATGTTCCCCTAGAAGTCCCTCTCATGGAGTAGAATATGAATGCCACCCAAATGGCGACATTGAGCGTCCCTTGTCCCACAGCTCAACCCCGGGTATGTGGAGCTCGCTTGTAGGCTAGCCCTCGGGATGCCTCCCTACCCAATGCGGGGTCTTGGAGTGGCCCGCTCGCGGCTTACTCCCTCGGAATTGATGGATAAAACCCCGGGTATGCGGAGCTCCCTTGTAGGCTAGCCCTTGGGATGCCTCCCTACCCAATTTGAGGTCTTAGAGTAGCCAGCCCTTGGCGGCTTACTCTCTTTCATGGCCTTACACTGGCTTTCCCCCGTGTGTAGGCCCTTTTGTTGATTGAGCACTCCCCAGGTCCGGGGGAGATGCTGCCAAAATTTTCTCAGAATTTGACACTTTAAAAAAAATGGAAATCAATTGTGATAACTTGAATTTAACAAAAAATGATGAAATGATCACTATGGTGAATAAACATCTAAATAAAGTTCATAATTTTAATGGCAATAACCAAGGAATGAGAGGAATGGAACAAAAAAAAAAGATAACATTGAGGTTGATGGAATGAACCATGGGCTGATCCTTCCCCACTGCTGAACCGCCAGCGCCAACGATAAAGGATGAAAAGAGCAGCAGTTCTAGTCAATCACCGAACAATAGCCAATCTTATTCTAATGATCATACAAAAGCTCTAGGCTCATCCTGGAAAGAGGATGTTAGGAGCTCAACAGCTGTTTCAACAAATACAAGCAAGATCTCTGGTGGTGCATCTCATCACAGAAGATTGTCAAATGGTTTTGTGGGAACTGGTGCGTCTGGAGTTCAGAAGGACAATCGGTTTGGCAAGTCTAATTCTCTGGTTCGGAATACCACACCCGAGAAAGTTTTACAGTCTGGACTGACATCTGATAGAACAGTTGATGTGCCTGTTGCCGGTCATGAAAACAACCAGAGATTGATTGGAAGGCTTTCGAACCCTGGACGAAGTCCTGCACAGAGTGCTAGTGGAGGTTCTCTAGAGGACCTCTCTGTAATAGCCAGTAGAGCATCTTCTCCTGGGGTTTCAGAGAAGAATGAACAGATCAATCACAAAACAAAGTTAAAAAAAAAGATGATGTTTGTCAAGTTAAGATTGCAGCAGATGTTAACATGGAATCATGTCAGAGCAATGATGTGAAAGGTGTGGTTGGATTTGATCATGCTAATAGATCACCTACAACTCTTCTTGATGAAGAACGCAGCAAAAGTATTGATGAAACTGGGAAAGCAGTGAATTCACTGAATGCTGGTAATTTGTTAGAGCCAAAGTCTAGGAAACCATTCGGGCCACTTCTAGCTCTGCAAATATGTTGGTTGGAAGTCTTATGCAATGTGAAGAAGGTGGTGATTCCTTTCCTAGTGATTCAACAGACAGACATTGATCCTCCTTGATGATGTAATGTGAGTATCTTCTTACTTCTGTGAGGTTTAGAACATACGAAAATAAAAGAGTGACAGGGTCCGGGAAAGCCACTGACTGAAAAAAATAAGCTAAGGATTGAAGAGCTGCTGCAAGTCAGTTGCTCGGAAGATCTTGGCTGCTTTGGAGTTCAGTCATTTAAGAAGAAAATTAGAAGCTTTCAAATAAATTCAGAAATGGTTGTTGCGTGAAGTTTGATTCAGATGAGTCAGAAGCTTCAGAAATTTCATGAGTTCAGAAATTATAGCGGGCGGAAGTTTCTTACAACTTAGAAAGCTTCGGAAAGAATCTTAATTGCAACTAACTCCCTCCAAAATTCAGCAGCTCAAATCTTCAAGTTCAGTAACTTGCCATTCCAAAAGACAATTCTCAGAAAATTCCTCAAAGCTCTTTATGAAACAAGGCCAGCGGCTAAGTGAAACCAGTCCAAATTCCCAAGATGGCCCACATTGCGGGGGTGCAGGCTTGCAGACTCTAAGTATATACAGTCCAGCAGATCAGTCTGCACCGTAATTCAGCAAATTCCTATCTGCGAATTACCTCAGTTCAGCAAGAAGCAATCCCTCCTCAATGCTGCATTGCTCTGGGCAGTCATCTCTGTTAGGGATAGAACCCCGGAGTACCCAGAACAGGAGGACAAATAGCAGAGGAGGAAGAGGAAGAGAAACCAATCGCACAAGAACACACAGGGATTTTTACGTGGTTCGGAGGCAAGAGCCTTCCTACGTCCACGGCCGCAGCAGGATTCCACTAGATAATCACAGACACCTTACAGCTTACAATACAAAGAGACAGCCCGCCCTTTTATACTAGGAGATTAGGGCGTCATTAGTCAGGGCATTAAGGACAATAATACCCCTAATAAATGTAAACCCTCTTCCGAGATACATCAGACACGCATGCTCGCCTGTCCCCCCAGATGCTCTCCTGGGACCGAGCATGCCCTCCAGCGACTGCAGATGCTCCCCTGGCATCAGACCATATCAATGCATTTGCCAAGACTGCGTCGACGCATCGCCAGACAGGGTCGACGCATCCAACCCGGACAGCAATGCTCCCCTGACGCCAGTGATGCTCACCAGAGGCCATAGATGCTCCCCTGATACTCCATATGCTCCCGTGCGAGAACGCACAATGACATGCACTCCTGGCACATGCTCTCCTGGTGCAGCGGTTGCTCCCCTGGAGCAGCGGATGCTCTCCTGAAGCAGCGGTTGCTCCCCTGGAGACAGCAAGTGCTCGCCATGCTCCGCTGATGCAGCGAATGCTCCCCTGGAGTAGTGGATGCTCCCGTGGAGACAGCATATGCTCGCCATGCTCACCTGACGCTGAGAATGCTCCCCTGGAGCAGTGGATGCTCTCCTGAGACAGAGTGTGATCCCGTACAGATGTGCATGAGTTCTGACTCCACACTCTAACAATCTCCCACTTGGAGTCTGAACTCCAAACAAAGCAAGCATCTCAATGTATTAACCCTGCTTAATGTAACTGTAGAAATAAACTGCTACGGCAACCCTCCATCAATCATCCATGGAGGCCAACTGAGGACTTACACAGCCTCAGTTTCTCTGTGGTTACCACCTTGGTGAACATGTCTGCTGGGTTCTCTGCACCAAGTATTTTCTCCAGCAGTAAAACATCATCTTCAAGCAAACCACGAATGAAGTGATACTTCAGTTGTATGTGCTTGGTCCTTGCATGAAAGACTGGGTTCTTGGCAACGTGAATTGCACTTTGACTATCACAAAACAATACAATATTGCCTTGTTCCTTGTCCAATTCCTTCAGAAAATTTTTCAGTCATACCATCTCTTTACTAGCTTCAGAGATAGCTACATACTCTGCTTCTGTTGTTGAGAGAGCAACAACCTTCTGAAGTTTTGAAACCCAACTCACTGCAGTGCCACCCAAGGTATAAACATATCCAGTGGTACTTCTTCTGGTGTCCAGATCACCACCAAGATCTGAATCAACAAAACCTTGTAGGATAACATCACTTTTCCTGAAACAAAGTGACTTGCCTGAGGTGCCTTTTAGGTATCTCAGAATCCATTTCACTGCCTCCCAGTGTTGCTTGCCCGGATCTGCCATATGTCTGCACACAACTCCCACTGCATGTGCTATGTCTGGCCTGGTACAAATCATGGCATACATCAGACTTCCTACAGCTGATGCATAAGGAATTTTCTTCATAGACTCATGCTCTTCAGCAGACTTTGGTGACTGCTCTTTAGACAGCTTGAAGTGACTTACCAAAGGAGTGCTAACTGGTTTTGCATCCTGCATGTTGAATCTGCCCAACACATTCTGGATGTAACCTTCTTGAGATAGCTTTACAGTGCCAGCTGTTCTATCTCTCACAATTCTCATCCCAAGAATTTACTTTGTTGCTCCTAAGTCCTTCATAGTAAATTCCTTTGATAATTGTATTTTCAGATTATTAATCTCTGTCATACTTGATCCTGCTATAAGCATATCATCCACGTACAACAACAATATGATATAACAATTATCAAACTTCTTAAGATAACAACAATGGTCCATATTGTACCTAATGAAACCATTGTTACATATGAATCCATCAAACTTCTTGTACCATTGTCTGGGGGCTTGTTTCAGACCATACAAATTTTTCTTAAGCTTGCACACAAGGTTTTCTTTGCTTAGGACTGAAAACCCTTCTGGTTGCAACATGTAGATGTCTTCCTTCAAATCACCATGGAGAAAGGCTCTCTTCACATCTAGTTGCTCTAACTGTAAGTTCTCAGTAGCAACAATGCTCAACACTAATCTAATAGTGGTTAATTTCACAACTGGAGAAAAGATCTCAGTGTAGTCTATGCCTTCCTTCTGCTGGAAGCCCTTCACTACCAACCTTGCTTTGTACCTCTTACTGCCATCAGGTTCATCTTTGACTCTGTAAACCCACTTGTTATGCAATGCCTTCTTGTTCTTAGGGAGTTTAGTTAGCTCCCAAGTCTGATTCTTTTGCAATGAGTTCATCTCATCTTCCATGGCTAACTCCCACTTAACAGAATCTGTAACCTGCATTGCTTCATCATAACACTCGGGTTCACCTTCGTCAGTCAACAGTAGGTAATGTAAAGATGGAGAATACCTCTGTGTAGGCCTAGGTATTCTTACAGATCTTCTCAGTTGTACCGGTGTACAAGGTTGTGCTTCTATTTCAGATACATCCTGTAGCTTAGCATTCACATCATCTTGTGAAATTTCTTCTAGCTCAACTTGTCCACCATTCTCATCTTGTTTCCCTGCACTATCAGATTCTACAACAGCCCTGTCTTTGTACAAGACATTTTCATTGAATATAACATTTTACCTTCTGAGAATTTTTTGATTTTCATCATCCCAAAATCGATATCCAAACTCATCAGAACCATATCCAATGAAAAAACACTTTATAGACTTAGCATCTAGCTTATCCCTGTCATTAGAATCTACATGCACATATGAAACACAACCAAAGACTCTCAAGTGTGAAAGATTTACCTCTTTCCCTGTCCAGGCCTCCTCTGGAATTTCACCATCCAAAGGGACAGATGATCCTCGGTTTATCAAGAAAGCTGCTGTGTTAATTGCATCTGCCCAAAACATTTTAGGCAGTCCAGCATGTATCCTCATGCTCCTAGCCCGTTCATTCAAGGTTCTATTCATGCGCTCGGCAACTCCATTCTACTGTGGTGTTCTTGGAACAGTCCTTTCCATTCTAATACCACTAGCTGTACAAAAGTCCTTGAATTCCTTGTTGTCATACTCTCCACCATTGTCTGATCTCAGACACTTCACCTTCAAACCTGTCTCATTCTCTACAAGGGTCTTCCAATTTTTGAAAGTGACAAATACATCAGATTTTCTTTTCAAAAAATAAACCCATACCTTGCGAGTAGAGTCATCAATGAAAGTGACATAGTAGAGTGAGCCTCCAAGAGATGGTACTGGTGAAGGACCCCATACATCTGTATGTACAAGCTCTAGCTTCTGTGTCTTCAAAGTTCTTACAGTCTTTGAGAATGTAACCTTCTTTTGCTTCCCAAAGATACAGTCTTCACAAAGACCAACTTCCACAGATTTCAAGCCAGACAGTTTACCTTTTGACAGCAGTACCTTCATCCCTTTCTCACTCATATGACCAAGCCTGCAGTGCCATATGTTGGAGTCAACTCCTGAATTTGCCACTGCCACTATATCTTTGTTATTGTTGGTCATGTAGAGAGTACCCATCTTGTTGTCTCGTGCTATAATCATAGCACCTTTGGTGATCTTCCAAGATCCACCCACAAAGGTTGTGACATAACCTTCATCATCAAGCTGTCCAACAGATATCAAGTTCCTCTTCAAGCCAGGTACATGCCTTACATTCTTTAACTTCCACAAAGTGTCATTTGTGGTCCTTACATTGACATCACCCTTCCCCACAATATCTAAAGGCTCATCATCAGCAAGATAAACCTTCCCAAAGTTTCCAGCAACATAATTTTGCATACTTTCTTTATGTGAGGTAGAGTGAAATGACGCACCTGAGTCAAGAATCCATGACTCTAAAGGAGTGTCAACACAAAGAACTAAAGCATCTTGAACTTGCTCTGCTGCAGCTGCATTGGCGGACTCTTCATTGCGATTTTTCTTCTTTGGAGCCTTGCAATCTTTCTTTAAGTGCCCCCTTTTACCACAATTCCAGCACCCATCACCACCAAACTTTGATTGACCTTTCTTCTTGGACCTAGATCTGCTCCTATCTTGACCCCGCTGTTTTGTTCTTCCCCTGCTCTCTGTATTCAAGGCAGAACCTGAGACTTCACCTGATTCCCTTCTGCGAATATCTTCGCTAAGAATCAAGTCTCGAACCTCATTGAGCTTCAATTTATTTGAACCAGAAGAACTACTTACAGCCGTCACAGTTGCACCCCAACTTTCAGGTAAGGAGGATAAAATAATCAAGGCCCTAACCTCATCATCAAAGTTTATTTCTACAGAACTCAACTGAGTTGTAATCACATTGAATTCATTGATGTGGTCTGTAATAGAAGCACCTTCGGCCATCTTCAGATTAAATAAACGACGCATCAAATATACCTTGTTTGAAGCTGAGAGCTTTTCATACATATTTGATAGCGCCTTCATCAATCCTGCCGTGGTCTTCTCGTTCACGATGTTGAAGGCGACGTTTCTGGCCAACGTCAAGCGAACAACTCCGAGTGCTTGTCTGTCTAGTAGATCCCAATCTTCCTTCTTCATCCCTTCCGGCATCGTTCCAAGAAGCGGCTCATGCAGCTTCTTCTGATACAGGTAGTCTTCGATTTGCATCTTCCAGAAACCGAAGTCCTTGCCATCGAACTTGTCGATCATCACCTTTCCTTCATCTGCCGCCATTGCTCCCACTACTCCCTCGAACCAGAACAAGGCTCTGATACCAGTTGTTAGGGATAGAACCCCGGAGTACCCAGAACAGGAGGACAAATAGCAGAGGAGGAAGAGGAAGAGAAACCAATCGCACAAGAACACACAGGGATTTTTACGTGGTTCGGAGGCAAGAGCCTTCCTACGTCCACGGCCGCAGTAGGATTCCACTAGATAATCACAGACACCTTACAGCTTACAATACAAAGAGACAGCCCGCCCTTTTATACTAGGAGATTAGGGCGTCATTAGTCAGGGCATTAAGGACAATAATACCCCTAATAAATGTAAACCCTCTTCCGAGATACATCAGACACGCATGCTCGCCTGTCCCCCCAGATGCTCTCCTGGGACTGAGCATGCCCTCCAGCGACTGCAGATGCTCCCCTGGCATCAGACCATATCAATGCATTTGCCAAGACTGCGTCGACGCATCGCCAGATAGGGTCGACGCATCCAACCCGGACAGCAATGCTCCCCTGACGCCAGTGATGCTCACCAGAGGCCATAGATGCTCCCCTGATACTCCATATGCTCCCGTGCGAGAACGCACAATGACATGCACTCCTGGCACATGCTCTCCTGGTGCAGCGGTTGCTCCCCTGGAGCAGCGGATGCTCTCCTGGAGCAGCGGTTGCTCCCCTGGAGATAGCAAGTGCTCGCCATGCTCCGCTGATGCAGCGAATGTTCCCCTGGAGCAGTGGATGCTCCCGTGGAGACAGCATATGCTCGCCATGCTCACCTGACGCTGAGAATGCTCCCCTGGAGCAGTGGATGCTCTCCTGAGACAGAGTGTGATCCCATGCAGATGTGCATAAGTTCTGACTCCACACTCTAACAATCTCCCCTCTGGAGCACATGAAGATCTCGTTCCTTCCAATGAATGGCCTGGAAACTAACAAATTGAAGTTAGAATTTCCTGACAGGTATCTCCGTGAAAATGTTGAGGAGTTAATGTTTCCTTCATTCCTGTTACTCAGCTTCCGGATGTTGATAGCGCTTTGGGCTAAAGTGCTTCCGAGCTTAGTACAAAACATAAGACTTCTTTGATTTCAATGTCCGAGATTTGACATGCAGAAACTGAACCCCCTTTTAGCTACACAATGACAAGTTTCTGAATCTCCTGATAGATGAAACCTGCGCATTTCTACCCCCTCCCCTGATGCCTCCGATCCTATGGGGCTGGTTGATCCCATGTGGACCGAAAGCTTCTGGAATACCATTGGCCTGAGAATTTACAAAATGCAGAGTAGAGCCTATGACAACTTTGTCCTTAGCAGAGGAATTGCTGTGACCATTCTGGCTTATATTGCAGTGATCGCCATCAGAGCATTTTTCATGAAGGCATTAAAGCTTGAATGGGTTGATGTCTTACTGCATGTAGTAACGTGGTTTGAACTAACTTGATAGTCCCTCTCAAATTCAAATTTGATCCTGTCATCACCATGAACAAGTTACAATCTGAGCTAATGGGACTTTGGTTTCCCGCATGATCCATATACTTTGAGGGAGGAGTCTATTTCTCCTCAAGCCCAAGTCGACTTCAATCTGTAAACCCTGCAAACTTTCCAGTGCTGGGAAGTTTTGTTGGCCGAAATGGAATTTCGGTCGACCGGCCAGCGCTCTGCACCATATCTCTGCAAAACCCCTCTCAAAACAGAAATGGCTTTCACTCATGTGCAGGAGATCCGAAACCACGTATATCGTACGGTTGGAAACCTGCAGGGTTCTCAGATACAGGAATTGAGCTTTTGGTTATTTGAAAACTAGGCACATCTCCCTTTGTCTGCATGCATATGAGCACCCACATGTATGTCCATGTTGTAGGGTTGGCTATATAAAGAATCAAAAAAGAAAAGGCGTTCTGTCATTAGAATACCTTGTCACACAACCATCAGGCCAGTCAAGGCCCATGAGGTCCGGACTCAACATGTGGTTGATTGAGTTGATGAGGCCAGCAGACTGCCAGATTAAGTGAAGCTCTTTCTTACAGCAAAATACTGAAGTTAGTAATCTTCAGTCCTGAAGCTTGCAAGGGATGGCTAAATCCCTCAGTCTGGCTAAGCTGATGAAGTTTGGGTATATGGCTGAAGTTTTACACAGTTTCCGCAAGAGGTCAGCAGAGTTCTGTTTTGTAAACCATTTAAATTAGTAGCATTGGTAAAGATGCCCGAAAGAACAATCAAGCAAATTAATCTAAGACTTCAGCTGAAGTCCTCCCCATATAAGTAATCCACCCAACAGAAGTCTTAAGAAATTCAGCAGATCTTCAGAGTTGACTTTCCCGGCACCCTCATCACTGTGGTGAGCTTGGGTTGTGTGAAGTGCACATGGTAAGGTCAATGCATCACATGTGCAGGTCGATGCAGCTAAAAGGAAACTGCCAAGGGCAGGTCGACGCACCACCTAGGCAGGTCAAGGCAGCTGAAGGAAACAACCTGGCGAGGTCAATGCACTGCCAAGGACAGGTCGATGCAGCTGACAGAAATGGCCAAGATAGGTCAATGCAACCCATAGTGAGGTCGAGGTGGCCGAAGAGAAAACCTCAGAATTAGCAATCTTCCTTATCCTTTGATCCTTGGGCGTTCCGTCCCTACCAAATCCACTTCTACCTGAACATCTGATCCTCTTTGTAGCATCTGTTCATGAAGTTCCCTCAATGTCATCGCCTCTATATGTCCCTCCAAATAAATCCTCCCATGACCTGCTGGCCATAATGCACCTGAACAGCTAGTCAATTCAAATTTGCAGAATTAAACCTGGGGTAATAGGGGGTCAACTCCATGAGTCGACTCCCCATCTGACCCGCTGTCCCTCTTTCCACTTGTCATTCTCACGTTGGCCATAATCCATCAAAGAGAAATAAAATAAAAATAAATAATAATAATAACAAAAATAATAATAATAAATAAAAAAGTAATAAAAAGTAATAAAAATAAATAAGTAGAAATATATAAATAAAAAAATAAAAAAGGAAAACATTATAAGGTACACGTTCTGGTGAATTTTGTGGACATCTCATCTCCCTCAGACCCCACAAAGGGGAATATACATATGAAGTCCCAGGAGCCATGTCTAGATTTCAGGGGGCGTCCCCATCATGGCCACGACTCAGTTTGCTCGTGACTAAAAGCCTTTCTCCCCCCCAAATTTGTATTTATGCATGAATTCGGGTTCTTCCGAAGCTCGGTCCCTAAACTTATGATCTGCTTTGTACGATGTACATTGTTGTCATGTATTTTCCTCGGCCCCAAGGGCCCTCAATCTCTGACAATTAATCAAGGGTTTTTCTTCTTCTGGAAAGATGTAATTAACGTCATAGCTTTTATGGTATGACGGACTTCTGGTCCTGACACGAACTTCACAATCGACTGATTAAGTCAGATCGAGCGCACAATGAAAATTGTCACTTCTGTGACTGGCACGCCAATAAATAAATGAAATAATAATATTTAAAAAGTGCATCACCAAGTTGGCACGCCCGGTGGGACAGAGTCTCCCTTCATCTTCTCGCCGGGATTGAGGGCCCCCAAGGCCCTGTATTAAATACTGATGACTTGTTTCTTGTCATTTGCAGGTGACATCATGATGATCGGATTGGCTGCTCTCACCTTCGGTCTGCAAGTCGTGGCTGCTCATGCCACATAAGGGTACCTGGCGATACCTACCACATTCGGAAGCTTCCCACCGGTGGTCGGATTCCCAAATTTTCTAGGGGTCGTCTTCACCGACATCATCAAGGTAGCGGCCGTGGAACCTGCTCCTGCTGCTGCTGCCAAGAAGTCACTGGCCCGCCAAGCTGAGGGCCGAAGCTGCCAGGCCTCACTGGGAGACCAATCTCAAGTGGTGAGCTGCATGGTACATCATGTGGCTTATGCTGCCCACCCAACCCGCACCAATCAGTTCGTGAGCGGCCAAAGAAGGAGCTCCCGGAGGAAGGCGTCTGTTCCTATTTCTAGACGTCTCTCGGCTTCAGGAAGTCCATCCTGATCGGCGGCGTCCGCCTCTTCCTGAACGGGTGCAATGCCCAGTGATACCGGACCGTGTAGTTCCGGCAGTCTCAACCTACAACTCCTTCCAAGCCTTATCTGGGAGGAGAGCTGAAAAAGAAGAAGCTAACCACCAAGGCCGAGAGGAGTTGGCTCCAAGGCTGAGAAGATTCAAATAGGTCTGGGTCCCAAAGAAGATCCAGCCTATCTTGTCAACTGTGCCTAGCAGAAGCAATTTCCAGCCTGTCAAGGCAGAAAAGAAGAAGAGGAGAAGGTTTATCTCCAAAGAAGATGACACGACTATGGACTCCCCACGTCGTGCTGCTTTTAAGGTCTGCGCACGACAGGCCAATATCCCAGTGGTAAAAGGGAGATTTAATCAGATTGCCAGAATGTCACAGCTGGCGTACATGCCTCCAGTAAGGGGCCAACGGCTGTCCTCTGATTCTCCACAAGGACAAAGCCAAGAAGAAATGACCAACATGGTCAGGAGCTACTTCCAAGGTCTGGGAAACCCCTCCTTGGGCCAACAACGGCTGCTTCAAGCGATAGTCACTGAAGAAAATGAACAAGATGAGTACTTGCCGATGACAGGCATACAAGAAGAAAGAAGAGAGGCGTCATCTGTGGACGACAATGGATATGAGGACGGCTCAATGGATGTAGCCAACGAAACCCTCCCATATCAGGATGAAGGGAAAAAGATATCTATGTTTGAATGACTAACCTTTCCTGGTCGTCCAAGAAGAAGTGTCTGGAAACAAAGAAAAGGAATGCAAGTTTTTACTTGCAATATGGCCGGCATGGCTGGCAGATATGGGGCTTTGCCTGACGAGCCTGAGGAATTGGCCCGACTAGCCGAAAGGCCGGGGCTAGCCACCAGAAGGAGCAACGCTGCAGAAGAGATGATAAAAGCGACAAAGGAAAAGCAAGTTATTGCTGAAACCTCCCCTACATTGACGTCCAATGTAATGATGTCTGAAGAAGATGAGATGCTATTAACTATTTCTCCTGAAGGTGCCTCGGGCAGAACAATTGAGGATGCTCCTAACACGGCGGCCGTGGAGCCGTCAGTATTAATGCTAGTACAAAAATATCAACAAGAGATAGAGCTCTTGAAGAAACAGCTCCATGAAAAGGCAGAACAAACCTTGGCGTCCAAGCTATCAGAGGTTCAGGCGGAATTATCACGGGGACATGCTAACCCTGATGGTCTCCCTTCATCATACAACTTCTTCCATCATCATACAACTTCTTCCAACATGCGGAGCATAGCCTAGCCGATACCCAGTAGCATCCACCTCAGCCGTTGCTACCACCGGTGCTGCCATAGATACATCAAACACCTCTGCTATGCCCGGCACCTCAGGCGACCACTCTGGTCACCTCTCACCTCCAGCCGGCACGCTCTTGCTCTGAGCCAGTCGATCCGACTGCCATGTATAAGCTTATGGTCGAAAGGATGATCGAGATGAAGCTAGCTGAGCAGGGCGATGGAGAATACACAATGTTTGATGTTTACCGGGTTCCATACCCACCACATCATGCTACCAAACGGCTCCCGCCGGGGATCAGCAAGCCGCCAAAGATTGACAAGTTCAACGGGCATGGCTCCCCCAAAGAACACATCGCCTATTATATGACCGTCATGGGTGATTTGGCCGTAGACGAGTCATATATGCTGAAATTCTTCGGGTCCTCATTGACGGAGTCCGCATTTGAATGGTACTCCAGCCTACCGGCCAATTCAATTGTCGACTGGCCAGATATGCAACGGAAGTTTAGGGAGAGGTTTCAGGTCACCGAAAGGAGGGTTTCGGTGGCTGAATTGTACTCAACAAAGCAAAGACATGATGAAATGGCCTTGGACTACATTAAAAGGTGGAGGGACCTCGCCATGAGATGCAAGCGGCCCCCACATCAAGAGGACGCTCTCCAAATTTGTAAGCGGAATCTTCGGCGGGAGATTTCGAAAGGATGATTGGAATGGAGATGAGGTCATTTGACCGACTAAATAATGTCGTGGCGGAGGTCGTGGCCTTCCTCTCCAGCGGCCCTTCGTCTCCTGCTGCTATTGGCCGTAAGGCTAGATCGGCTGATAAACGGCCCGCGCCTGCAGAAGTTGATACAGTAGACTTTAAGGCATTCGAGCAACAAAACGATAAAGAGGAAGGGGTTGCCCGCCCTCCTCCCGCCAGGCCGGCTGATCAGAAGGATGGCCCCTCCTTGCGAGCCAGAATGAATAAGCCTTATTCATTTCTTAAGGAGAAAACTCGGGTCCTGTTCGAATGGGCCACCCAATATGACAAGATCACCCTTCCGGAGCCGAAGAGACCGGATGACATCAAAAAGAAAGATGACCCCCGCTTCTGCCCATACCATCAGGCGCCGGGGCATCCCATTGAAGATTGTTATGTATTTAAAGATGTTATTGAAAGAATGATTAAAAAAGGGGAACTCCAGCTAGATGAATACATGGTGGACCCTCCACACCCGCATGAGCTGCCTGAGTTACAAAGGACAGTCAATATGATATCTCTATACCGCCAATTGCCTAAAGAGGTGTCGAAAGTCTGTGCAATAGACACTGATGGACCCGTCCTGCGAGAGCATGTCAAATCCCCAGACCTGATGCAGGGAATGAAAAGCAAATCAAAAGTGCCGGATGCGCTAGATGACCCACTATGGGTGCAGATGTCGACCACCAAAGGGAAGGAAAAGCAGAAGTTGAAAAACACAAGGAGGGACATAGTCTTCTCCTGTAACATGCTGTCGGCCTCGCCCTGCAATGGCCAGACTTCCGAAGAAGATGATGAAGAGATATGCTTCGCACTGATAAGGTCAGAGCAAGCTAAAGCTTCAGCCTCCCGTGGTGATGATAAGTCCAGAGAGAAATATGGGCACCTTCCATTACCGGATGAAGAAGCCTACTATCACACTCTTCCTCCATGTGGGGGCATGAGGGCAACAAAATCAATTTCTGAAGGATCGGACGCGTCCGACATCCGTAATAAAACACTACTAGTCCCGTCTAAGATTGGGACAAGGGGCAGCGCTCTTGGCCTTGCCATGATGACAGAACTATCTCAAATATTACAAGAAGTTGAAGTGCTGCAAAGCAAGCTGAATGAGATGGGTTGGCACCTGCCTGGTCTGCACTTGAATTCACCAGCTCCGGCAGTGACAGATAAGGCCAGTATGAAACAGGTGATGGGAACAAAGCCTGCCGAGGAAGAAATTGCTAAGGCAGAATTGTACGAGATTAAACAAAGGGCTGATGAATCCGCTCTGGATTACATTCGTCGATGAAGAGACCTTTGCGCCAGATGTTAGCATCCGCCAAACCATGAAGAAGTTGTCCAGATATGCAAACGCAATCTGAAGACGGAGATCTTAACATGGATGGTTGGCATTGAAGTCAAGTCCTTCGATCTCTTGAATGAGATTGTGGCTGATATTGAGGACTTTTTGTCGAAATATTGCCCGGCCACTATCACCCTAAGTCAAAAGAACAAGCCTACTGGTGAACAACCAATGCATAAAGATATTCACATTGCTGATTTTCAAGCCTTCGAGAAGCAAAGGAAGAAGGCGAAGGAGGCAGCCAGCTCTTCGCCAGCAAAGCCTGGCGAGCTAGGCCATTCGCTAAGGAGTAAGATGAATAAGTCCTATTCCTTTCCTAAGGAGAAAACTTGGGTCCTGTTCGAGTGAGTCACCCACTACAACAAGATTACACTCCCATACCCAAAGAAGCCTGGTGATGCTGCAAGAAAAGATGAGCCTCGCTTCTGCCCATATCATCGGATGCTTGGCCACCCCATCGAGGACTGTTATGTCTTCAAAGATGTCATTAAAAGTCTGATCCAGAAAGGCGAACTAAAAATAGGGGAATATAGGGTGAATCCACCGCGTCCCTATCAAATGTCCGGTTTTAAGAAGGCGGCTAATACGGTCGCACCACATCAGCCAAAGAGCAATCTGCTCTAAAGAGCATTTCAAGTTCCTTGAAGGATATAGGTGATGCCTCAGCAAGGCGTAGGTTCACCTCAACAAGTTGCTGGGAGATACAGATGATACCCCATTTTGAGGGGTGATGTACACCAAAAAAAAAGAGAAGAAGAAAAATTATGATGAAAGATATCAATGATACCCCTTCCTGGGGGCAGATGTACATAAAAAAAAAAAGAAAAAAAATGAAATGATGGGAGATGCATATGATACTCCATTCCGGGGGCAGATGTATACAAAAAAAATGATGATGAAGGATGTAGATGGTACCCCATTTTGAGGGATAATGCATATCAAAATAAATGAGGAAAATGAAAATGATGATAATGAATGAAGATGTTGGAAGACATAGATGATACCCATTCTTCGGGTAGATGTATATCAAAATGCTGAAGGATATGTATGTCACCCGTGCTGTGGGCAGATGTATATCAAGAACAGTGAAAAATGTGGATGGTGCCCCGTTCTGGGGGCAAATGTATAAGAAAAGAATGATGAAATGACGTCGATCAAAGATATAGATGATACCCCATTTCGGGGGCAGACATATACAAAAAATCATGATGAAGATATAGATGGTACCCCATCCCGAGGGCAGATGTATGACAAATGGTGAAAATATAGATGGTCCCCCGTTCTGAGGGTGAATATGCATCGAAGGGATGATGGACGACACACATGGTTCCCCATTCTAGGGGTAGATGTATGAAATGTCAATGGTGGCATACATGGCCGTTGCTTGATATGCTCCCCCCTTTATAGGGGCAATGATCACTTATGGCAGTAATGAATGAAATTGGAATGTAGGTCTTTCAAGGGCCGTTCTATCGCAGACTCTTACACTCCACGTGTGCTGCTGAGGCCGGGAGCTATCCAGACGATGGAGTCCCAAATAGCAATGAATAATGAATGAAGAATGATAGAAGCACACCTGATCCCTGATGTTCGGGTCGGCAGATGCTCGATGATATCAAAAAGAATATATACAAGATCAACGTGTCGGCATTTAAGCCGATGAATGAACAATGGCACTCGAAGGAGAGAGTGATGAATGCATCGGTAGCCAGGCCGATAGATGCTGCACAATAGCCGAAGAATATATATAAGATGGACGCATCGGTATTCGACCCGATGTATGATCAACAATGTCCCAAGATGAGGATGATGGATGCATCGGCGCCCAAGCCGATAGATGCTCGACAATGCCCAGAAGATGTTCAAAGAAATTCAACAATGCCCCAAGATGTCAACTATCGGCGTTCGCGCCAACAGATGTTCAGCAACTTTCCAAGGTTGTCAAATGTATGACCATCGGCGTCCAAGCCGACAGATGTCGAGATTCGATCATTGACATTCAAGCCAACAACCATCGGCGTTTTAGTCGACAGATGTCAAGCATTCAACCATCGACACCCTTGCCGATAGATGCTCGACAATTCTCTAGAGTGCCAGAGATGTCTAACCATCGGCGGCCAAGCCGACAGATGTTCAAAAATATGAATTGCCGGCATGCCAACCAAGAGAAGTCAAAATTCTGACTATCGACGCCCAGGTCGACAGATGTTCCACCATCAACATTTGAGCTGATGGATGTTCAAAGATTTCCAAAGAAATTCAACAGAATCAATGATGTGCAAAGATGACAGATGTTCAGCCGATCGGGGCTCAAGTCGATAGATGTTTAGCCAATCGGGGCTTAAAGCCGACAGATGTCAGATGTTCAGCCGATCGGGGCTTAAGTCGATATATGATCAGCCAATCGGGGCTTTAAATCGACAGATGACAGGTGTTCAGCCGTCAGCACGCAAGCCAACATATGTTCAGTCGATCGGGGCTCAAGCCGACAAATATCTAGCCGATCGGGGCTTAAAACCGACAGATGTCAGATATCCAGCCAATCGGGGCTTAAAATCGACGATGTTAGATGTTCAGCCAATCAGGACTTTACACCGACAGATGTCAGATGTTCATCCAATCGGGGCGTTAAACCGACAGATGCCAGATGTACAGCCAATCGGGGCTTAAAGCCGACAGATGTTAGATATCCAGCCAATCGGGGCTTTAAACCGATAGATGTTAGATGTCCAGCCAATCGGGGTTTAAAACTGACAGATGCCAGATGTACAGCCAATCGGGGCTTAAAGCCGACAGATGTCAGATATACAGCCAATCGGGACTTAAAGCCGACAGATGTCAGATATCCAACCAATTGGGGCTTTAAACCGACAGATGTCAGATGTTCAGTCAATCGGGACGTTAAACCGACAGATGCCAAATGTACAGCCAATCGGGGCTTAAAGCCATCGGATGTCAAATATACAGCCAATTGGGGCTTAAAGCTGACAGATGTCAGATATCCAGCCAATCGGGGCTTTAAACCGACAGATGTCAGATATCCAACCAATCGGGGCTTTAAACCGACAGATGTCAGATATCCAGCCAATCGGGGCTTAAAATCGACAGATGCCATATGTACAACCAATCGAGGCTTAAAGCCGACAGATGTCAGATATACAGCCAATCGGGGCTTAAAGCCGACATATGTCAGATATCCAGCCAATCGGGGTTTTAAACCGACAGATGTCAGATATCCAGCTAATCGCGGCTCAAGCCGATAGAGGTTCAGCTGATCGAGGCTCAGACCAGCAGATGTTCAGCCGTCAACGCGCAAGCTCAGCCATCAGTGCTCAAGCCAACAAACGCCCCAACTATCGGCATCCTAGCTGATAGATATTTTGCCTCGACTAATAGTCTCATCATTAACTTAAATTCCCATCAAGACTTCAATAGAATGATAATGATATCAAAACAAAAAAATAAAACAAAAATAAAACAAAAAAATAACAAAACAAAAAAAATAAAAAAATATTAATAAAAAAACAAAACAAAAACAAGAAAACAAAACAAAACAATAAGCAAATAGAAAAAGAAAAGAAAAAAACAACGACGACAAAATAAAAAAATTTGCATGCCTGTTAATCTTGAATGCTTACTCAATTTCCTTGCATGCTTGCTTATATTGTATATAAACACACCTCCTTCGACTTTCTATGACCATACTTCCGTCCTAAATAATGATGCCCGATTCTAGATATGTATGCATCACAGTATACATTAAGATACGGAAAGCCGATCTTTGACAAGTGCATGCGTCTAGGGGAAGAGTCATAGCTATATTGTTAGCGTAACTCGCGAGATATACCCGAGACTAAACTTTCCTGCACTTTACACAGCATGTTCAACAATCCCATCCATAGGGATGCTGAAAATTCTTCCTGATACTTCATGGATACTCGAAGCTCTGCACCCGCACAAGGGACGATCGTGAGGGAATAGTTGCCTACTCCCCCCTTAAAAAAAGGAAGAAGAAAAAAAGAAGAGAAAAAAATGAATAAGTGATAGGTAGGATGAATCCTAGTAGCCGGCAATCCCTATTGAGACACATGAGGAGACTCGCGCCGAACAGTGAAGTCCATGATGACAAATAAAAGGATGAATCCTAGTAGCCGGGAATCCCCATTGAGACACATGAGGAGACTCGCGCCGAACGGTGAAGTCCATAACGGTAAATAAAAGGATGAATCTTAGTAGCCGGGAATCCCCATTGAGACATATGAGGAGACTCGTGTCGAATGGTGAAATCTTGAATTAAAGATAGACAACGGGGTAGGACGAAGCTACCAAAAGTCGAAAGCCCCAAATGTATGTATAGACGCTGGAGCAATCCTCTAGTGTCACTTAGAATGCCTACGTGTCCCTATGCGTAAGGTTCGTTGATTACATGCCCACACTAGCACACCATGGATGAACGGTCTCGGGTGTAGATTTTGATGTACACTATGCATATGTTATATGCGGTGTCCTCTCCTCGAATGCACACCTTCCTTAATTGTGCTTCGTGAGCCGCACCTTGTCTATGAATCACAGGCGCTATCCCTATCCCATCCTCGATATAAGGGAACTACCCTATATATATAATGCCTGCTGTCAATGAATGCATGCATGTTTGCATGAATAAAAAGACTTCCATAGCACTTTTCAAACGGGCTGCACCTGTAGGCCCTGCTCCATCGTCCCTCATTGCGTCACCTGCTGGTGGGGGATATTTGTTGACACCTGAAAAATAATAATAATAAAATATAATTAATAAATAAATAAAAAATATATATAATAACGATGATGATGATGATGATAAAAATGATAACGATGGTGATAATAAAATAATAATAATAATAATAATGATAAAATGAAAATAATTATAAATGATACAATGGTACAGACATAAAAAAGAAGAAGAGAGAGATAAAAAAAATCAAATAAAGAAACAAACAAACAAAAAGATAATAAAGTAAAAAATAAATAAATAAGAAAACAAAACACGGACGAAGTTAAGTAAACCAACCCAAAAAAAATCGGCGGATGGAGTGTGAGGAGGCTCACGGGACTATACTAAATATGCGAATTCCCCCAAATGTGCTGGACTAACTCTGATCATCATCTTTGATCTAGATAGATTTTGTGCGCTCAATGGGCATAAATCGTGTTTCTGTTGATGTGTTCACTCTTCGCTGTCCAGAGCATGAGACTTTTCTGGAGATGGCCATGGGCCTCGTCACCCTCATCCATGGGTTGTCGGGGTCCTGGTTCATCCAAAAATCCATCGAAGCCCATGTGTTCCATTGCATCAGTTGGTTTCTGTATAAGGATAGTAACAGACCCTTCCGCACTGTCTCCTATCGCTCAGGTCTTGCATCTGTCACAGTAATCCATTACATAGGCCAGAGTGCATCACTGCTGCCGGCTTCATCAAAGAATTCTTGTGTTTAGGAACCTGTCATGGGGAGGGGACAATTCCCTATTCATTTTTTTTATTTTCCTTGTTCACTAATTTGAACTCCTTCGGTTTCTAGGGGGTCTACCATGTCATGGTATGTTCCCCTAGAAGTCCCTCTCATGGAGTAGAATATGAATGCCACCCAAATGGCGACATTGAGCGTCCCTTGTCCCACAGCTCAACCCCGGGTATGTGGAGCTCGCTTGTAGGCTAGCCCTCGGGATGCCTCCCTACCCAATGCGGGGTCTTGGAGTGGCCCGCTCGCGGCTTACTCCCTCGGAATTGATGGATAAAACCCCGGGTATGCGGAGCTCCCTTGTAGGCTAGCCCTTGGGATGCCTCCCTACCCAATTTGGGGTCTTAGAGTAGCCAGCCCTTGGCGGCTTACTCTCTTTCATGGCCTTACACTGGCTTTCCCCCGTGTGTAGGCCCTTTTGTTGATTGAGCACTCCCCAGGTCCGGGGGAGATGTTGCCAAAATTTTCTCAGAATTTGACACTTTAAAAAAAATGGAAATCAATTGTGATAACTTGAATTTAACAAAAAATGATGAAATGATCACTATGGTGAATAAACATCTAAATAAAGTTCACAATTTTAATGGCAATAACCAAGGAATGAGAGGAATGGAACAAAAAAAAAAGATAACATTGAGGTTGATGGAATGAACCATGGGCTGATCCTTCCCCACTGCTGAACCGCCAGCGCCAACGATAAAGGATGAAAAGAGCAGCAGTTCTAGTCAATCACCGAACAATAGCCAATCTTATTCTAATGATCATACAAAAGCTCTAGGCTCATCTGGAAAGAGGATGTTAGGAGCTCAACAGCTGTTTCAACAAATACAAGCAAGATCTCTGGTGGTGCATCTCATCACAGAAGATTGTCAAATGGTTTTGTGGGAACTGGTGCGTCTGGAGTTCAGAAGGACAATCGGTTTGGCAAGT
The DNA here is from genome assembly GCA_022559845.1 of Amorphophallus konjac. Classification (NCBI taxonomy): domain Eukaryota; kingdom Viridiplantae; phylum Streptophyta; class Magnoliopsida; order Alismatales; family Araceae; genus Amorphophallus; species Amorphophallus konjac. Next base: position 461,767,030 of record CM040121.1, on the reverse strand, counting down.
CTAATTCTCTGGTTCGGAATACCACACCCGAGAAAGTTTTACAGTCTGGACTGACATCTGATAGAACAGTTGATGTGCCTGTTGCCGGTCATGAAAACAACCAGAGATTGATTGGAAGGCTTTCGAACCCTGGACGAAGTCCTGCACAGAGTGCTAGTGGAGGTTCTCTAGAGGACCTCTCTGTAATAGCCAGTAGAGCATCATCTCCTGGGGTTTCAGAGAAGAATGAACAGATCAATCACAAAACAAAGTTAAAAAAAAAGATGATGTTTGTCAAGTTAAGATTGCAGCAGATGTTAACATGGAATCATGTCAGAGCAATGATGTGAAAGGTGTGGTTGGATTTGATCATGCTAATAGATCACCTACAACTCTTCTTGATGAAGAACGCAGCAAAAGTATTGATGAAACTGGGAAAGCAGTGAATTCACTGAATGCTGGTAATTTGTTAGAGCCAAAGTCTAGGAAACCATTCGGGCCATCTTCTAGCTCTGCAAATATGTTGGTTGGAAGTCTTATGCAATGTGAAGAAGGTGGTGATTCCTTTCCTAGTGATTCAACAGACAGACATTGATCCTCCTTGATGCTGTAATGTGAGTATCTTCTTACTTCTGTGAGGTTTAGAACATACGAAAATAAAAGAGTGACAGGGTCCGGGAAAGCCACTGACTGAAAAAAATAAGCTAAGGATTGAAGAGCTGCTGCAAGTCAGTTACTCGGAAGATCTTGGTTGCTTTGGAGTTCAGTCATTTAAGAAGAAAATTAGAAGCTTTCAAATAAATTCAGAAATGGTTGTTGCGTGAAGTTTGATTTAGATGAGTCAGAAACTTCAGAAATTTCATGAGTTCAGAAATTATAGCGGGCGGAAGTTCCTGACAACTTAGATAGCTTCGGAAAGAATCTTAATTGCAACTAACTCCCTCCAAAATTCAGCAACTCAAATCTTCAAGTTCAGTAACTTGCCATTCCAAAAGACAATTCTCAGAAAATTCCTCAAAGCTCTTTATGAAACAAGGCCAGCGGCTAAGTGAAACCAGTCCAAGTTCCCAAGATGGCCCACATTGTGGGGGTGCAGGCTTGCAGACTCTAAGTATATACAGTCCAGCAGATCAGTCTGCACCGTAATTCAGCAAATTCCTGTCTGCGAATTACCTCAGCAGACCAGTCCGCAGCTCAGTTCAGCAAGAAGCAATCCCTCCTCAATGCTGCATTGCTCTGGGCAGTCATCTCCCCTCTGGAGCACATGAAGATCTTGTTCCGTCCAATGAATGGCCTGGAAACTAACAAATTGAAGTTAGAATTTCCTGACAGGTATCTCCATGAAAATGTTGAGGAGTTAATGTTTCCTTCATTCCAGTTGCTCAGCTTCCGGATGTTGATAGCGCTTTGGGCTAAAGTGCTTCCGAGCTTAGTACAAAACATAAGACTTCTTTGATTTCAGTGTCCGAGCTTTGACATGCAGAAACTGAACCCCCTTTTAGCTACACAATGACAAGTTTCTGAATCTCCTGATAGATGAAACCTGAGCATTTCTACCCCCTCCCCTGATGCCTCCGATCCTATGGGGCTGGTTGATTCCATGTGGACCGAAAGCTTCTGGAATACCATTGGCCTGAGAATTTACAAAATGCAGAGTAGAGCCTATGACAACTTTGTCCTTGGCAGAGGAATTGTTGTGACCATTCTGGCTTATATTGCAGTGATCGCCATCAGAGCATTTTTCACGAAGGCATTAAAGCTTGAATGGGTTGATGTCTTACTGCATGTAGTAACGTGGTTTGAACTAACTTGATAGTCCCTCTCAAATTCAAATTTGATCCTGTCATCACCATGAACAAGTTACAATCTGAGCTAATGGGACTTTGGTTTCCCGCATGATCCATATACTTTGAGGGAGGAGTCTATTTCTCCTCAAGCCCAAGTCGACTTCAATCTGTAAACCCTGCAAACTTTCCAGTGCTGGGAAGTTTTGTTGGCCGAAATGGAATTTCGGTCGACCGGCCAGCGCTCTGCACCATATCTCTGCAAAACCCCTCTCAAAACAGAAATGGCTTTCACTCATGTGCAGGAGATCCGAAACCACGTATATCGTACGGTTGGAAACCTGCAGGGTTCTCAGATACAGGAATTGAGCTTTTGGTTATTTGAAAACTAGGCACATCTCCCTTTGTCTGCATTCATATGAGCACCCACATGTATGTCCATGTTGTAGGGTTGGCTATATAAAGAATCAAAAAAGAAAAGGCGTTCTGTCATTAGAATACCTTGTCACACAACCATCAGGCCAGTCAAGGCCCATGAGGTCCGGACTCAACATGTGGTTGATTGAGTTGATGAGGCCAGCAGACTGCCAGATTAAGTGAAGCTCTTTATTACAACAAAATACTGAAGTTAGTAAACTTCAGTCCTAAAGCTTGCAAGGGATGGCTAAATCCCTCAGTCTGGATAAGCTGATGAAGTTTGGGTATATGGCTGAAGTTTTACACAGTTTTCGCAAGAGGTCAGCAGAGTTCTGTTTTGTAAACCATTTAAATTAGTAGCATTGGTAAAGATGCCCGAAAGAACAATCAAGCAGATTAATCTAATACTTCAGCTGAAGTCCTCCCCATATAAGTAATCCACCCAACAGAAGTCTTAAGAAATTCAGCAGATCTTCAGAGTTGACTTTCCCGTCACCCTCAGCACTGTGGTGAGCTTGGGTTATGTGAAGTGCACATGGTAAGGTCAATGCATCACATGTGCAGGTCAATGCGGTTAAAAGGAAACTGCCAAGGGCAGGTCGACGCACCACCTAGGCAGGTCAAGGAAGCTGAAGGAAACAACCTGGCGAGGTCGATGCACTGCCAAGGACAGGTCGATGCAGCTGAAAGAAATGGCCAAGATAGGTCAATGCAACCCATAGTGAGGTCGAGGTGGTTGAAGAGAAAACCTTAGAATTAGCAATCTTCCTGATCCTTCGATCCTTGGGAATTCCGTCCCTGCCAAATCCACTTCTACCTGAACATCTGATCCTCTTTGTAGCATCTGTTCATGAAGTTCCCTCAATGTCATCGCCTCCATATGTCCCTCCAAATAAATCCTCCCATCTGACCCGCTGTCCCTCTTTCCACTTGTCATTCCCACGTGAACCATAATCCATCAAAGAGAAATAAAATAAAAATAAATAAATAAAAATAAAATATATAATAATAACAAAAAATAAATAAGTAATAAAATAAAAAAATAAATAAGTAATAAAAATAAATAAGTAAAAAATATAAAAAAGAAAAATATAAAGAAAGAAAATAAAAAAAGGAAAACATAATAAGGTACACGTTCTGGTGAATTTTGTGGACATCTCATCTCCCTCGGACCCCACAAAGGGGAATATACATATGAAGTCCCAGCAGCCGTGTCTGGATTCCAGGGGGCGTCCCCATCATGGCCACGACTCAGTTTGCTCGTGACTAAAAGCCTTTCTCCCCGCCAAATTTGTATTTATGCATGAATTCGGGTTCTTCCGAAGCTCGGTCCCTAAACTTATGACCTGCTTTGCACGATGTACATTGTTGTCATGTATTTTCCTCAGCCCCAAGGGCTCTCAATCTCTGGCGATTAATCAAGGGTTTTCTTTCTTCTGGAAGGATGTAATTAACGTCATAGCCTTTATGGTATGACGGACTTCTGGTCTCGACACGAACTTCACATTCGATTGATTAAGTCAGATCGAGCGTACAATGAAAATTGTCACTTCTGTGACTGGCACGCCAATAAATAAATGAAATAATAATATTTAAAAAGCGCGTCACCAAGTTTAAACAACAAAAAGGCCAAAGAAGTTTAAATATAATAAACAACAAAAATTTCATGGTCTTTCTATTTTTGGCGATTAATCAAGGGTTGTCCCTATCTCGGAGGGACGTAATTAACGCCGTAGCTTTTACAGTACGACGGGTATTGAGTCCCGACACGAATCTCACAATCCACTGACCAAGTCAGATTGAGCGCACAATAATTTGTCACCGACGTGACTGGCACGTCTAACGAATTTAAATAAAATGTTCCACCAAAGTGGCACGCCCGGTGGGACTCAACCTCCCTTCATCTTTTTGTCGAAATAGAGGGACCACGGGGCCCCCACTCAAATATTTTAGAAATCAACTACTCGTTCATCTTGTTTCTCCCCTTTGTAGGTTGGAGCGATGACGAGCGGATTGTCTAGACTGGTCTTCGGCCCCCAGATCGTGGCTGACCATGCTGCATACGGCTACCTTACCATGCCAGCTATCTTTGGCAACTTTCCCTCAGTTGTTGGCTTCCCCAACTTCCTGGGAGTTGCATTCGTGGATCTTCTGCACATGGAGGGCTCGGAACCCGCGAGGCTAAAGAACGATGAAGCTGCGGCCGGCCAAGGTGAGGGCCGGATTAACAAAACTCTATTGAAGAGTCCAGTGATCATGAGCTGCCACGTTCACCACACTACCTGCCCGACTGGAGCACCCGAGAAGAATCCCGCTGGGGGCAATAAAGAGAACTTCAGAAGAGGAAAAGTCTCTGCTACTTCTTGACCCCTACTTTCGGCGTTTGGGAAATCTATGTTGATCAGAGGCGTCCGAGTCTATTTCAATGGCCGCAATGCCAAAGTTCTGTCGGACAGGGTCATCTCAACCGTTTCCATCCATAACACCTTCCAAGTGCTAGCAAGTCAGATGGTGAATTTTGATGAGAACAAGCAATGGATGCTTCTTCCAAAATTAATGAAAATTAAGCAAATGTGGGTTCTCAAGAGGACCCGAGATGCTGCACCAGCCCTGCAGAACTTTAATAATTCTACTAATGTCCCTAGGAGAGGGGGCAACAAAATTATGCATGTGGAGGAAGCCATAGCTACAACTCCTCCATCCACTATCAGGGCCTGTGTAAGGCAGGCCGACATTTTTAAATATTTAAGGGGTCTCAATCAAGTGGCCAAACTAACACGGCTTTCACACATGTGTTGACACCCGTTTTATACCGATAATTTGAGTTGTTTCTCTTACTCCCATTAGTTAATGCCTTGAGTTGTCCATCATTCGTCGGGCCATTTTTGTGACACGTCTTGGGCTCATTGTATGGGTCGTCTCCCTCCTTGGTGCAATCCGTGGCAATTCAGGGCTTAATGGGCCTTGGCTTGGGTCAATCGGACGTTTCAGATCATGAACAGCCCAACATCAGCCGTTCAGAAGATGGGCAGTGGAACATTGACCGTTCATACATTTTGTTAATTTCTGAGGACTTTTCCGAATATTCACCGACAGGTTGTGGTGCGGCCCTATTAGGACCGTTCAACTTAATGGACGGGCTTATTACAACCTCCTATACCTCAGAGTCCTACGCACGCCCATTTTCTCAGATAATTATCCAATTATCCGAATTATCACCGACATGGTGAAACGGTTGGATATTGGCCGCTCTACACTAGAACGGTCTAATTAGAACCGTTCATCTTTGAGGGTCCAACGGCGGGCGTTTCGGCCGGTTAGAGAGATAATTGCGTTGATTTTCTGATTTTTCGAATTTCCACCGACAGCTTAGACTGTCTGAACAAGACCGCCTATATGATGCGCGGTCTATCGTAAGACCGCTCATCATGTCCGATGAGGCTTTTTAACAGACTTTTATCTCTTTTATTCATGGCTTTATCCCCAGTTTATTTTGATGATTTCTCCGTGGATAATTAACCATTTTTGATGTCGTTTCATCTGGATGGTAGATAATGATATTATCTACGAATTATCTTTTGTAAATTCGACCTGAAAATACCTCTAAACCTTAGTTTCGGGGCTGGTTTTCTAGGCTCTATAAATAGACCCTAGTGGCCGGACATCGAAAGGGGGGAAGATTTTGGTCGACGGCGAAGCCCTGCCGCATTTCTGAACGACCTAGCACCAAGGAGGGAGGCTCTCTACGTCCTTACGAGCCTCCGGTTCAGGGAGTAGTCTGTGTGTCGAGTCGTAGCGTCGTTTTTCGATTTCTTCGTCATCTATTGCATGCATTGTTTTCTCTCTGCGTTTCCCTCGTTTTTCTCCCCATGCACCCACCCACCCACGTTCTTGTCACCCTAGGGGTTTAAAGCCCCCTAGGTATCCCCCTATCCATTTATTTATGCTTAACTCTTCTTACATGAACGCGTACTACGTCATTTAGTCCTAATCTGGGTGTCTCTTCTGTGTCTCCACGTTGTTTTGCATGTCAGCACTTCATCAGCACGAGGCCCATCCCCTCTGGCCGACTGGAGAGGGTGGAGGTGAACCCTTTTGCAACTCTTGGCGTGGTGGGTTTGCGTGGTTCCTTTAGGCCCGTTCAAGACGACGAGCGGCATCCCTTGCACCGCCCTTCTTCATTCGGCAGTTCACTTCAAGCCGCCCATCTTCCAGGAGTTCTTCTTCCCGCGCGTTCGGCAGCACTCTTAGACGGCCTATCGTAGGGCCGTGTGTCTTTAAGGCGGTTCTGCATCGACCGCGCATCCTCCCAGTGCTGCATCAAGGCGAGTGTCTCCCCTTCTTTTCCAAAGTACGGTACGCTAGTCACGTGCTGCGCTTTGGTGGCGATCACGGTCACTCTCTATTTTTCTCCCTCCTCTCACTGCGCTTTGTTTGTTTACTCCTGATATTATTGCTTTATTCATAACCTATCATCCACCAAGTGAGGAGAGGAGAAATATATATCTACACCCCTTTTGTGGCGATCACGGTGGGACACCTAATGCCCATCGTGCTGTTGAGATTGCTGACCCTCGTTCTTTGTTTCCAAGTTTTTTTCCTCTTCCCAAGATTGATTTGCAGGTTGGGGTGTGTTTCCGTCCCCTGGGACCTGAGCGGTTCCCCCAGAGCCGCCCAACAACAGGCACGGTTGAGATTTCACCGTTCAACCCCTGCAGTCAAACCAGCTTCGCCAGTCTTTCCTGTTACAGACGGTGCGATATAGACCGTCTATACGCCAGAGCAGCCTGGATCTGGCCGTTCAGTTCTCCAGCCCAGGTACGATTTGCTCTATTCTTATTGTAGGTACGCGGCTGATAGAGGACCGTTTGTGAGGCTACACGGTTGTCCAGTGACCGTCCTTCTGGTATTTTCTGCCATTGCTCCCTCGTGTACTTAAGTCCTGTGGTTGCTCTGCAGTTTTGTTTTCTCCCTGGATTAGATGGTCCCACACAGACCGTTCTACTGTTGGAGCGGCCGCAGAGGGGCCGTTCATCTGGTGCCACAGTGTATTTATGTTATACTTTGATTGTCATAGTTCATGTGGTTTGCTATGCTTGGTGCTATTCATTGATCCCCCCCTGCTCTCTTATCATCATTGCATCACCATGCTCGTTATTGCTCATGTGTATACTTGCTCATTGGTTGATAGCTGCTAGGCTAGTTTGTGCATGCACTCCGGTGCGCATAGGAGCATCGATCTCTTCTCATGTTAGCTGCATTCCTACCGAGGTAGGGTTTCCTCTCGTCTCCATATTCCTTGGAGCTGACTAGGGACCTTGCCGAGGACCTCCGTAAGCCCCCGTGAGCCGTGGATTCTCACACGGACGTCGGGCAGGTTGTACCGTATCCACCCCATTCTAGGGTTGCATCCGCGAGTGAGAGATCCTGATAGAGTCACACAGTTCCTCATTTCTTATCCCAGTTAGGCACCTAGTGGTTGAGAGGATTTATATTTTCATTAATCCACTAAAGCTCAAAGAAGAAAGATATAAGGAACTGACGAGCATCATTTTAAGAACTTGATTGCATTACCGAGTGATTCTGTTCTCATCTCTTTCCATTGTATGCTTAATAGTTGCTTGGTAGATCTGGTTGATTAGTTCTAGTCCTAGGTGTCTTGGTGTATGTGGGATTGCCTTCTTCCCCCACGATCACCTCCTAGGGTTGACTCTTATTTCCATTCATACTCCAACCCCTTGTTTGATTCATCTTCCATGTCGTCGTACGACTTCTCTCAGTCCCACGAGGACTCCCTTCCTCGTGGTCTCCTTGAGGACCCACCTAGGGTCACCCATTTGCAGGGAGGAGAGGGGACGGCCCCTTCACTCCCGACCATTCTTGGCGAGGGTCCCCGACCCTCTCTTTCAAATCCGCCCAATCAGAATTCAGCCAGTATGATCCTCGATATGATGGCCCAGTTGGACCCCACCCAGCTCCATCTCATCAGACAAGCTTTGCAAGGGGGCGATGCCCCGGCCTCAATTCCTGCTCATGGCACGACCATTGTTGCCACCACATCTCCTGTGGTCGGGACCACCTCTGTGGCTCCCATTGACCTTAGTCCTATCCGCCCTCAGACCCTTCACTATCCCAATATAGAAATGGGCCAGGCTTCCACCTCGGTCCATCAACAGCTTGATAAAGGAAAGTCCCCGGTCCCCTCTGTTCCTTACCTTGATCCGTACACCACAATTTCTCCATCACCTCAGGCCCTTACAGCTCCGGCGGACTTCTTTAGGTTGCAGTCAGGGGCGGCCCAGTTGGCTCATGCGGATATGGGCCCTTCCCCAGCCCATTATCCCTCTTACGGGCTGCCCCCTTCATCAGTTTATCCTTTGGCCACCTATCCAGGTATTACTCCTCCTCCTCCTTCTCGAGAGCGGGAAATCCTTGACAAATGGGCTGCTATGCAGCAACAAATTGATCTCCTCCACAAGCGGGTCGGCCCGCAATCTCTTGCCGATGTCCCTATCCCTAACTTCAGGGACATTTGTTTTCCTTCTCAGTCTGAGCTCCCCGTGTACCGCAAATACGATGGGAATGGCAACCCATTCATCCATGTCCGGGAGTTCTTGTACGAATCAGCACAGTTCCAGCAGGACGATCGCTTGATGGCCTATTTGTTCCGTCGATCTCTGGAAGGGATCGCCCTGGAATGGTTCTACACCTTGCCTATGGAGGAGGCCGAGAATTTCAAGACGGTCAAGGAAAGATTTATCCAGAGATTTCAGGATCGGGTTGGACCCGAATACTCTTTCACTGACTTAGTGGCGGAGAAGATGAAGCCGGAAGAAGACTTCGCAACCTATGCAGACCGCTGGAGGCAGATGGCCTCACGTGTGCCCGGGCAGATCCCGGAAGAAGAAAAAGTGAAGTTATTAATTTCCAATGCTACGCCAACTTTCAGAAACATTCTGGCAATGAATGATATCTCAAACATGCACCAGCTATACAGCAGAGCTAGGTTCATTCAAACCCAATTCAAGGACTCCCCCATCCATTCTTTATTCGAGGCCCAGAAGCCCAAAGCCACCAAGAAAACCCAAGGCCCCGTCACTGAGGGAGTACAAATTAATGAGCAAGTCCAGGCCGTTCAATTCCCCCAACAAGCCGCTCCGCCCCGCTTCCCACCGCCTCAGCGCAACCCCCAGTTCGCCGCTCCGCAAGTTCCCCAGCCCACCTTCCAAGTCCCGCAATACCCTCAACAGGCACATCCGCCACCCCAACAGCCTCAGCAGCCCCCGCAGTACAATAATGTTCCTCCACCCGCCGCCTATGGCTCTGCTCGACCAGCTCCAAAAAGGGCTCATTACCCTCCTCTTCCGGAGACCTTGCCAGATATTTTCTCTGCTCTAATGTATACTGGTGATCTTCAGTTGCCTCCTGAGCGTCCGAACTGGAATCCGGCTGCCGATCAATCCCGATATTGCATATTCCATCGGCAACCCGGGCACACGATAGAGCGATGCTATCAGTTCAGAGACCTGGTGTATGATTTGCATGAGGGCCAGAGGATTGATTGGGCCCAGATGCACCAGTTAATTGAGGATATTAAACAGAGGCAAAGGCAAGCCAGGCTGCAGCAGGCGGCACCTCAGCAACCCCAGCAACAGCAACCCCAGCAACAACAGCAGCCTCAACCGCAGCAGCAAGACCTTGGGATCGATCAAAATCCCATGCCAGTACATCAACCCGCTCCTCAGCAACAACAGCAGCCGCTGGCACCAGCCCCAGCACAAGTGAATATGGTCCAGCGCCCAGCCCCCAACGCTAGGTGGACGTTTGATGATGAGACCCCCGCACATCTCTTGGCCTTCCACCACAACTACTCTCCCACACCTGCCATCCCCTCCGTTCTCAGACCCGCCATTCCGACCGCTACACCATTCGTCGCTTCCTCCGCGTCGCCTCTTAGGCCCACTACATTCCCCTCTGCTCCGACCGCCCTTTCACCATCACTCGCCATACCTCCCGTTATTTCCCCTACGCTTAACCCTTCACCCATTTTCTCTCCACCAGGGCCTATTAAACCCACTTCAGCCATCCTCACCTCCATTTCCACGCCATTCACCTACCCCACCAGGCCAAGCGGGGGTCCGCTCCAGGCCGTGCCAGCATCACAATGCGCCCTTCGGAGCGGGCGTCCTTTCCAAAGAGTTTTTCCTTCTTCAGGTACGGCTGCACCAAACCCTGCAATTTCCTCCCCTACAGTTGAGCCAGAAGAAATAGACCCTGTGCCGGGCACAAGGTATGACTTGTTGCAGCACTTAGACCGCATGCCGGCTAAAATCTCAGTATTAGAATTGATCAAGAGGTCGCCACTCCACCAAGATGCCCTGAAGACCTTCCTGCAGAAAGTTATGGTGAGTGAAGATGTGGCAGTGGATAGCTTGCCCTCGGTCTTGGCAACGATTACTAAGGGGCCTTCGATTTCATTTTTTGAGTCGGAGTTAGCCCCCCCTGAAGCACGACAAATGCCATTATGCATTACCATTTCTCTGAACAAAATGGCCGTGGAGTCTGCACTTGTAGACACAGGCGCGTCAATAAATGTGTGTCCGTTGAGTACCCTTCGTGCTTGCAATATATCAGAGGACATGCTCAAGCCGACACCGACTACAATAGCAGCCTATGACAACTCCAGACGCGCTTGTCACGGGGTGGTGACTGTGCAGGCCGAGCTAGGGCCCTTAGTTATGGACGTGGAATTTTATGTGTTGGACATAGACCCGATGTTCAAAGCCATTCTGGGGCATCCATGGTTGAATAGTTTGAATGTCGTTCCCTCGACAGCCCATCAATGTTTAAAATTCCTATTCCAATGACGAGTGGTCAAGGTGAAGAGTATTTCCACAGTTCAAAATGTTGACGCTATAGCTGCCAAGATTCTGCCTACACTGTGGCCAAGCAACAAGCATGTTCTCTCCGTCATGGACTTGAACTATTCGTGGGCATACGCGTCACGCAAGCCAGCCGCTGCACCAGTCAATGTGAAGGTCAAGCCCAAAATGAGAGATTCCAAAGGTTGGCACATGATTCTAAAATTGGGCTATCAGCCTGGGTTAGGTCTCGGCACACAGTTACAGGGCCGGACCAACCCCGTTCCCAAAGGAAGGAAGATGGGCCGTCGGGGCCTCGGCTACCATGAATCCTCCATGTCGATGCTCGGAGACTCCGGGCCATTGACCTGGGATTACCGGCAACATTTTGTGAAGGGTCCGTTGCAACCTGGTACCTTGAAGACCCCGCCGGCCAGCCCTGGAGAGGAGACAGACGAAGCCTGTGCTGTTGTTGATCCGCCACCGTCACTGCAAGCATTAGTTGGTGACTTGGAAGACCTTTCTGATTGCTTTAAAAGGTTGTTTCATGAGAAAGAGAGCAAGCCAAACAAGAAGGAGACGCAGCTGGTAAAGCGTCCTCCGATGCCATTGGCCCGCCAGGGGCCACGGAAGATGGGGAGTTCCGCCACTACTTATTCTATGTCCCCGTCCCGTCTTGCTTCCTGGTTTCGACAGTTGGATTCTGTTCCCCGTTCCCCTCCACTTATGGTCGACCCATGCTTCGTGGAGAGACCCGAGATTTTGTTCGTTCCATGTGCTTGTGGGCAGTGCCCGCCCATTGATCTATCAACCCTATTCACTCCTCCTCCCCCAGGAGCTCAGCTCCATGAGATGTGGTTTTCCTCTTCTGATCCTTTCTTCGACTGCATCTTCCCGGAATTATTTCCCATGCAGCTACCTCCTCCTCCGTCTGCTTCCTCCTCCTCCTGCGTGATCACCTCCAGCCTCCAAAAAAAAACATCAATTTTAAAACGGAGGTCTCCATGGAAGATTACGCTATGTTCTACCCAGATTCCCAGGGGCACGAGACCCCTGTTTCTCTTCCAGTAGATTCTCTCTCCCCTAAATCAGATGTACAGTGCGCAGAGTCTCCTTGGATAGTCGAGTCAGTCAGAATAGAATCTAGTTTGTATCTAGTCAGCCCATCCACGTCTGCGGCGCCTCCCGTAACGCGTCCTCCCAAAACCATTCCCGATAGGTTTCTGCAAGATTTGGCTGGAAGATGCCATGCCCTGCTAAAATGTCCTGAATTTGTAGAGACCGCGATTGTCTTGGAAGATGATGAAGAAATCGAAGGGGTATGGAGCAATGATGGATTAGGACTATATGAAATTATGAATGAAAAGGACCCAGCAGATGATGAGGAAGATGAGGTGGATGACACTGCCGATTTATACGCACAAGGTTTGAAGAAATTTGACGAACCTTCCGCAGCAGTAGATGAGCCCACTAAGGAGATCAACCTCGGAACAGAAGATGATCCCAGGCCCATACTTATCTCTGCTAACCTCCCTCCTCAAGTTGAAGAGGAGCTTGTCAAAGTTTTGAGGGAGTACATTGATTCTTTTGCCTGGTCCTACGAGGACATGCCCGGTCTTGACCCCGCCTTGGTTGAACATAGGCTGATTCTCAAACCAGGGGCAACACCCGTTAAGCAGAAAGCGAGGAGATTCCACCCGCAGATGGCCTTGAGAATTAAGGAAGAAGTTGATAAATTGCATAAGGACAGGTTCATTAGAGTTGTGCTATATCCACAATGGGTGGCAAACATAGTCCCAGTAATGAAGAAGGATGGTAAAATTTGAATTTGTATTGACTTCAGGGACTTGAACAAGGCATGTCCGAAGGACGATTTTCCACTTCCTCACATCGATGTCTTGGTCGATAATACAGCTGGGTACGAAGCACTCTCCTTCATGGATGGTTATTTTGGGTATAACCAAATCCTTCTGGCTCCGGAAGATCAAGAAAAGACCTCGTTCACCACGCCTTAGGGCACGTACTGTTACGTCGTTATGCCATTCGGATTGAAGAATGCAGGTGCCACCTATCAAAGGGCGATGATGGCCATCTTCCACGATATGATGCACGTCTACTTGGAAGCTTACGTGGATGATATTTTAGTCAAATCGAGGTCACAAGAAGAACACCCCGCCATTCCAGCCAAGGTGTTGCAAAGGGCTAGGGAATACAAGTTAAAGATGAATCCAAAGAAATGTGTGTTCGGAGTTGCATCAGGGAAATTGCTCGGGTTTATAGTTAGCAAACGGGGGATTCAGATCGATCCGAATAAAGCAAAGGCCGTTATGAAAATGTCACCGCCGAAGAACATCACTGAGCTTCGAGGTCTGATCGGGCGTTTGCAATTTATCAGGAGATTCATATCTCAGCATTCGCAAAGATGCCGCCCATTTTATGAATTGCTAAAGGCAGGCGTGAAATTTGAATGGAATGAGCAATGTCAGAAGGCCTATGAGGAACTCAAGGTCTATCTCTCTAATCCCCCGGTTCTACAACCACCTGTCCCTGGGAAACCCCTGATCCTGTACATTTCCGTAATTGAGGACTCCCTAGGAGCTGTCCTGGCACAGGTAGACGATGAAGGAAGGGAAAGGGCAGCGTACTATCTCTCAAGGTTATTTAATCCCGCTAAATCCAAGTACACTGCCATGGAGAAGACCTGTGCAGCACTGGTGTGGGTAGCGCAGAAGCTTAAACACTATTTCCTCGCCCACGAGGTTAGGCTCATCTCTAGAATGGACCCCATTCGTTATCTTTTGGAAAAGCCTGTCCTTTCTAGTCGACTAGCTCGCTGGCAGAGCTTTCTTTCCCAGTTCGACATCACCTTCATAGTGCAGAAAGCAATCAAGGGATATGCTATTGCCGAACACCTGGCTCATTCTCCTATCCCTCGTACTGATTCCATCCAAGACGAATTCCCCGATGAACACCTGGCGGTGATCACTCATCTTCCTTTCTGGTCTCTTCATTTCGATGGTGCCCTTAATTCCCAGGGCAGTGGAATTGGCGCCATTCTTCTTACTCCGGAAGGGGTAACTATCCCTGTGGCGTATCAACTCTTATTTCCTGCCACTAACAATATAGCCGAGTATGAGGCTCTCCTTGCCGGTCTGAAGCACGCCTACATCTTGGGCGCGCGATATCTTAACATCATAGGAGACTCTCAATTGGTGCTGCGCCAAGTTTTGTCAACTTACCGCACCCGTGACCCTAAGCTTAAACCCTATCAAGATCTGGTCATGCTCTTGGCTAGGCAATTCAGGAAACTCGTCTACATTCATACTCCTCGTTCTCAGAACATCTTGGCTGATGCCCTTGCATCGCTCGCTTCTTCCCTATCATTTCCCCTAAGTCGTGCCACTGAGACCATTGTGGTCCAACGGCTAGATATTCCCTCTCTTCAGGATCCCTGGTTTGACGACCTTAGGAAGTCCGTGGAGAAGAAGATAGAAAGGGAAGAAGTGAAAGAAGTATCGTTAGCTGAACTCGAGGAGATCATCGAAGAAGAGGAATTGCCGTGGTTTTATGAAATTGAGCAGTATTGCAAGGACGGTACATTCCCGGAAGAGGCAAACGCTGGGCAGCGAAAGGCCATTAGAAGAGTTGCCGCGAGATACACTATCATTGCTGGTGAATTATATAGGCGGGCTCTGAATGGAGTTCTAATGAGGTGCCTAGATGACGAAGAAGCTTGGAAAGTCGTGGAAGCAGCCCACTCCAGCGAGTGTGGAGGGCATGTGAATGGACAGGCGTTGGCGAAAAAGATTCTTAGGCAGGGCTACTACTGGCCAACCCTAGAAGAAAATTATTCCACCTATGTCCGTAGGTGTCTTTAGTGCCAGATCTACGCCGACAAAATCCACGCTCCCGCTTCTTCTCTTCACCCCTTGTCTGCTCCCTGGCCCTTCTCCATGTGGGCATTTGATATCATCGGACCCCTCGGTGATCCGAATTCCACAGTTAAACAGAAGTCCTTCATTTTGACAGCTACAGAGTACTTCACCAAGTGGGCGGAAGCTGAAGCTTATGCAGAAATCAAAGCCACCACGGTATGCCGCTTCATTATGAAGAACATTATCTCGCGGTTTGGGGTGCCAAGCGACATCGTCACCGACAACGGGCCTCAATTCGTCTCGCAAGAACTCCAGGACCTCTGTAAGAAATTCAATATAGCTCTGCACCATATTCATCACCATACTACCCCTAAGGTAATGGCCAGGCTGAGGCCACGAATAAAACCCTTCTTAAAATTATCAAGAAAACATGCGAATCACATAAATTTGCTGATTGGGCCGACAAACTGATAGAAGCTCTATGGGCTTATCGCACCTCCATCCGCACTCCCACAGGGCAGACTCCCTTTGCTCTCACATATGGGATGGAGGCGGTACTCCCGTATGAGATTCTGATCCCTTCCCTAAGAGTGCAGCTGGACAAGGAACTTAATCTTGACGAACGTCGAGAGGCGTTGCTAGTCCAACTGGAACTCTTAGACGAGAAAAGGTTGAATGCGACCAATCATGTTTCAGTATATCAAAAGCGTGTCTCGCGATATTTTCAAAAGAAGGTCATTGAAAGAAAATTCCAAGTAGGTAATATGGTTTTGAAACGTAAGTTCATCAGGTCAGCAGGTCCCAGGTCTAAGCTACAACCCAACTGGGAAGGGCCCTTCGTAATCAAAGAAGCTTATCCGGGTAACGCGTATCGTCTGATCAACGCGGAGGGTGAAGAATTGCCGAACCCGTGGAATGGGTTGTATTTAAAACGTTTCTATCCATAAAAGATGGAATCAGTAACGGTTCGATGGCATGGTATACCCCACTAGATTGCGAAAGGAGGACCCAGGTCCAGCATCTCACACACTACACGATTGCCTGTGGCTCGGCATTCTCTCATGCTACCCGACACCGTTTCTCCTTTGGCCATGCTCGGGGAAAGGTGGAAATCCTTGTATTTCCTCTCTCTCGGCTGAAGATAGGGGCAAGTGGTGAATAAGGGGGCGAGAACTGACCTAGACCCCCCATTAAAAGAGGTCTCAAATAGGGGCAATCCGTTAAGACCTCACTCCGCAAAGAAAGAAAAGGAAAGCAAAAAAAACACAAAAAAAAGAAAGAAAAGGGGCAAAATCAAAGGGTAAGGCCGAAAGCACATAAGGCTCGAAGCTCTCAAAATCCCCAAAAGGATACAACTAGGCATGGCAAGAGTGGCAGTATAGTTTCCCCGCGGGACGTTATGAGCCCGGTCGCATGCGTGCCTAGAGCGGATGAAGGTTCGATAACGGATACAAAGCCCCGGCGCAACAGACCGGATTCTTTGAAAAGGGGGTGTCCTGGGAAAGAACTCAAGCCCTAAAAACCTCTATTATTGTCGTCAGCTTTCCCACTCGATCTTTTTTTACTTTCCCAAGGAATGAATCTCACCCCGGATATGGCCTTGGTAGAAACACCGTTGAGCAAAGTTGACTCCGACCACAGGCAGTTCTCCTCCTGCACGCGCTGGGCCTGGGAAGTCCATAGCAAGATGAGAAGGTCCCTGCTATTAAAACCCGAGCTGGTTCAAAACCCAAAAAAAAAATCGAATATTTCAAAACCCAAAAAATCGAATATTTCAAAACCCAAAAAAATCGGATATTTCAAAACCCAAAAAAATCAAATATTTCAAAACCTAAAAAAATCAAATGTTTCAAAACCCAAAAAAATCAAATATTCCCAAACTCACAAATCATATGTGTCCCTCTTGCATTCATAGCATTCATTTGCATTTTTCCCTTTTTTTGATATTTGCCTATTTGATAAGGCTTAACCCCTTGACCAAAAATCAAGAAAACGGTCATCTCCTAACTTGCTATAGGCAAGGGGCTAAGCCTAAAATAGATTTAATCTTTTTCATGTTTGCATGTGTACAGGGGCAGGTTGGAAGGACAGTTGGCCCATGACCACATGAATGTTCAATCCTCGCAATCACATCATAATCAACCCACAGAGCCCAAATTCAATCAAACTCATCCACTTTATTCATTTCATATATCAAGCTGTCTAAACATGAGTCTCATCCAACAATCATCGTCAAACAAAGGGAATCACTCAATCCTCCGCTGGGCATCCCCGCGGGGACGTATCTTTCTCAGCTCACTAAGATAGGCCTGGCGTGTCACCGAGATCTCTTCCACCTCTGCCAGTAGGGTAAGTACCCTGCTCACCTCCCATATAATCAGGGCACTCCTAACTGCCTGCTCGTCCTCCTCCGCGCCGATCCTCCTCGCTTGCAATGCGGGAAGGTGGGGTAGTGCCGGTAGAACCGTCCGGGGTAGCCCGACCTGCAAGTAGCACCGGTGTGGGCTATACATCGCCAGTGCAGTGTCGCTCACAAGCCTCAAGTCCAAACCGGTCCTCCTGCGAACTCTGACGGTGGTGTCATGAAGGAAGCCCGGGCGCATCATGAACCTGTCCAGGGGCAGCCGATTGATGTACAATCGCCACTCGTCCCTGGTCTTCATCTCAGTTGTCCTGCACTCGACCTGTGGGAAGAATCTGAACGCGCCACCTATGAAGAAGAGGGGGTGGCTCCCAAAGATCCTGCTCGCCGTAGTGACCTCCTCCCTTTGAATGAATTTCATCCTAACTCCCAACCAACATTCCAGTAGGATCATGGAACCAAAGAGGGGGCCTCCCAAAGCTGCTGAAGTAAGACCCTCATACAAGTAAGTAAGGATGGCCTGGGAGATGGAAAGTCCCTGCCACAGTCCGCTGATGGTACTAAGAAGGGGCATCTCTAAGATGTGGTCGACTGAGGGAAACAAGAGGGCCCCGCATAAACAAATGGAGGCGGCTTTGGCTATAGCGTCGTCCCGCTCACTCCTATTCTTACAATGCTCCACTACCCACTGGCTGAGGGGAAGAAGGTGGATCTGACGCGGGCCTACGAAAGTGTGAACCTCTCTACTGTTTAGGATGAATCCCCCTAGAATGAGTCTCGGGTCTATAGGGGCAACCGTATGGCATATCAAGTCTTCCTCCCCCACCTTGGACCTAGGGAACCCAAAGTAGGTCTCTACCTCCTCCAGTAGGATAGTGGCCTCAAATGATGGAAAGAAGAAAGTATGGGTCTGAGGGTGCCATATTTCAACTATAGCTGAGATGCTGTGCCAGTCAAGGGAAAGTTTTGGGTAGTTTTGACCAAGCACTAGGAGAGGTTGCAAATGCCAGGATCGAAGGATGGCCGTCACACCTAGGGGCAAAGCACGAACCATGGGAGCCAGCCTCTTCAAGATAGAGTACCGCCTCGCGCCAGGAAGAAGCTGGATGCCAAAAGAGAGGGAAAGGAGGAAATATAAGTGGAAGGAGATGAATTGAACTGAATGTACCATAATAAGCTTACCTCTCTCATGGGACTCGAGCTCAGATGTCGTGGGATTGCGGTCAGCCGTTGGAGCATTTCCCGCTCTTTTCTGGCCGGCTTGGGCCCTTCAAAAAGTGCTCCCTCCATCGAACTCACCTCTAGGGACCTCTTCATGATGTTTTGGTGGTGAGAATCAGAGATTTTAAGCTTTGAAGGTAAGGGGATGTGTGAGCTACGAGTTTAGACCCCTGTGTTACTTATAGGACTTGTTAGGAAACCTAACCCTCTTGGGATTAGGCTCGGATAAGTCTAGGACGGGTTAAGATAGGGATGTGATGAGTTCAAAGCGTCTTACCCTCGGGCTGGGGACTCTCCAGGGAGTCCCCGTTCGAGCAGATAGGATGTCCTATTGGACGGTCTTACGATAGACCATCCATCCTCATGTACGGCCCATCATCGACCGTTCATCTCTTTCAGAAAGCCCGAGTCCAATGACTTGTGCGGTCTAAAATCCGTCGTTCAAATATTCTTACGGTTGATATTGAACCGTTCCAACGAAATTGGAGTGGTCTTTGGAGAACCGCTCTTATCCACGAACGGCTCTATAAGAACCGCCCATATGCTCAGCCCCCAATCAAACTCCTACACTCTCATCTCACTCAGTCGGCGTGTGCGTAACTCATCTCACTCAGTCGGCGTGTGCGTCTCTCGTCTCACTCAGTCGGCATGTGCGTCTCTCGTCTCACTCAGTCGGTGTGTGCATCTCTCGTCTCACTCAGTCGACGTGTGCGTCTCTCGCCTCACTCAAGTCGGCGTGCGTCTCTCATCTCAAGTCGGCGTCCGTCCCTCATCTCACTCCAGTCAGCGTATGCGTCACTCAACCGGCGTCCCTCTGTCTCACTCTACCTAGTAGTTAAGTCACATTCATCCATTCATGCATACATACATTCATCCACAAAGCAATCAAAAAAATGAAAATATGCACATCACTATCATGTCGCACCATGTACAAAAGACGGGCCCAGTACAACAAGTCAAGCAGCTCCCTCTCCCTGGCCCCCGTCACTATCTCCCTCACCCTCGTGCCTCTTTGGGGGACGCATCGCTGAGGTCGCCTCGTCGCGACGGCGTCGCCGGCGCTGCTCATCCTCCTCGTTCCTCCGCTGGCCGGAGGAACCTGTGAAATAGCTCCTAAAAGAACCATGTGTACCCTGGTTGACGCTCGGGGTCCCGCTGCGCGAGCGCCGACTGATGTCCTTATACTCTCGCAGCTCCCCGTGTAACTCCGCCGCCTCGGTCCGATACCGCTCAGCCTCGGCCGCACCAGCCCGAAGTCTCTCTAACTCGGCCTGGAGGAGTGCGGTCTCCACGGTGTCTGCCGGTCGGCTTAGTGCGGCCTCCGCCCGCACACGAGCTACCTCCTCTCGAGCCGCTGCTCGGCTCTGCTCCAACTCGACCCGAAGGTGGGTCAACTCCGATGTCTGCATCCACACATCACTTGTCAGTCAGTTGCATAAGCATAATAAGAAAAGGGAAGTTAGAAGGGCGTACTCTCTCCGTAAGTGCCACCTCGGCCGCCTTGGCCCGCTCCACCGTCCGAGTAAAGTCAGCATCTCGCTCGGCACGGTCTGCTGGGGTCTGGGCAGAAGAAGAAGAAGGAGCGTCTGGTCCCTGCCTTTGAGTCCCCTTGGCACGTTGCATCCAAATACTCCAGGTCAGTCACATGCATAATCATATAGAAACTGCATAATTTAAAGAGTCTAGGGTTTAGAACACTCACCAGTAGGGCCAGGGCCTGCCGGGCCTCGTCTCTCTCTTGGATGGTGGAGTGCAGGAGTCCCTGCAACTCTGCCACTCGTCCTGCGGGGTCGACCTGCATTTATAAGCCTAGGCGTGTCAGTGCATCATCATATAGGAACCATAAGCTTAATAGACAGAGTTTAAGTTTAGAAGTCGTACCGGTCGGTGGGCGCCCCGGAACACCTGGTCCCGGTAGTGCCGTGCGTACGCGGTGTAGTACGCGATGTCGCTCTCTGCCCGGGCGGTCACCACTCGCCCTCGCGCAGCCCAGTCGGCGACTTCCTCGGCGTTCCTCGCTGTCCAGTCAAACGCCTCGCGGAGTCCCCGGGTCGTCCTCGTCACTCGTTCCCCCGCCTTCTCAGGCGCAGGGAGCTCAACAGCCGGCTGATGGACCCCGATGGTCCTCATCACCAACCTGAAGTACAGTGGCTCCACCACATTCATGCAGTGAAGCCACACGTCCCGGCCAGAAAAGGCCAAGGCCTCGGCCATCCACGGCTGGCCCTCCGGGCTCTCCTCCGTGTAAGGAGTCCACCGTACCTACAAGCATAGGAAACTGCATCAGCATCATAATCATGAAAGAATTGCATTTAATTAAGAAGTCTGAGTTTAGAAGCATACCGAGGTGTACGGTAGAGTGTCCAGGTCGTCCTGCAGCTCCCAGACCTGTCGTCTCAGGGCTGTCATCTCCTGAGGTGCTGTCCACCTCCGCGCAATCGGCAGGAGCCCAGGACGGGTCTCCTCACCCCTACCTAGCCCACGTAGGCGTACGTAGGCCCACACCTGCATCACAAGGTCGTGTCAGCATTTTAGCAAGCATGTAGGATAGCATAACCGAGTCTAGGGTATAAAAGTCATACCTGAAGTAAGGGGGAGAAGCCCCCAAGCATCGTCCGATGTGCCGTCGAACTGAGAGTGTCGAAGAGGAAGGCGAGGACCGCCGCTCCCCAAGCGTAGTCACCCACGTGCTCGAGCTCCTGGAGGAAGGGGAGGAAGCGACAACTCATCACGTCCGCCCGCGTGGAGAAGAGAAGCCGTCCGAACATCAGCATCAGGAACCGTCGTAGTACTCTGTCCGCCTCAGGTCCTGTTCCCGCTGCAACTCTCGGTCTCGCCAGCCCGACGAGCCGCTCCAAGTGCTCCTCCGGTCGCTCCCCGACCGCAACTCCCGCTCGTCGTAGACCCAGGCTATCCTGGAGACCAGCCCGGGGAAGGAGGGTCGACTGCCTCTCGGGGCGCCGCATCTGTAAGCCGAGCAACTCCCGAGCCATCCTCCGGTAGTCGGGAAAGGTAGTCCCGCTGACCGGTGACCCGTGCACACGTAGGCCGGTGAGCCTGGCCACGTCCTCCAACGTAGGGACCATGTGCCCCCACGGGAAAAGGAACGTCCGACTCACTGGATCCCAGCGGTCGTGCAGGGCGTAGAGCAGAGCTGCGTCGAAACGACACACCTCGATGCTCAGGAAGGGGGCGAACCCCATGGCCGTCAGCCGCTCCCTCTGGAAGTCCGGCAGTGCCAGGTACACTGCACGGACCTGCAGCCACGAGGTGCGGGTCCTGCGTTTCCCCTACATTCATTTCATCCATTTCATTCATATTAGTAATTCAACTTTCACATTATGTTTCATTTAAATAAAACTCTCAAGGTCCAATTCTTAATTTGAAGAACGGCTATCCACGGACCGCTCGACAATTGAGCGGCCCCTTTCAAACCGTTCTGTTTCTTGGGCGTTCTGTGTTTGAACGGGCTACCCTTAACCGTTCCCATCCTGGACGGATCTCCTCGAACCATCTGTCTGCCCATCTTCCTACGGAGAAGCGGTCCCCCTTGGTCGGCATGAATTGTGGACGGTCCTGTGAGGACCGTATTGTGTTGCCTCGGTTGAATGATTGAATGGACCAATGCGGTCCGTTTACTGTTTGAACGGTGGTACCCTCACCGTGTCTGTTTAAGTTGGTTCGTTTGCTGTGTGGTTTGGAGCGGCGTTACCTAAGCCGTGTAAGTTTGGACGGTCCTATGTGGACCGCATTGTTATTCCGTGCGGTTTCTGTTGAGCCGTTCTACCGTCGTCGTCCCTGACGACGGTGAGCGTCCCCCCAGTCGGCTGGGAAGACCATCATGGCCCCCCTAACCGACCCCTAAGCATCTAACCCCCCTAAAAGACTTCTAAACTAACATGCATTGATAAAAATTGAAAGGAAAATGAGGTTTGGGGTGGGGGGGCCTACCTCAGGATCACGGGGCTTCTTTGTAATATCCCGGACCTTTCGGATCCTTCTTCGTGGGTCCCAGATCTGGTTTTCAGAGCGTTCGGCTCTATTGTGTCTGAAATTTTGTTTCGGACATCTTTCGTGTTCGGATCGGCGCGATCCGGAGTCGTTTCGGAGGCCCGGAGGCGTTCCGCGGCTTTTCCGTGCGTGATTTTCGATTTCCGGCGCGGGTTTCGGCTTTTCTCTTCGGACGCTCGCTGCGGGTGAACCGGGCTGTTCACACGGGCACGAGTGGTACCGTCGCGATCGGTACGTTCCGAGGATCGTGGGGGTGTAATTTCCTAATTTTTGGAATTTTCCGGATTTTCCGGGTTTTTCTATAAAAACCCTCCCTATTTTCTCTCTCCCCCCACTTTCTTCTTCTTCTTCCTCTCTTCTTCTTCCTCCTTCCTCCTCCACCGTGTCTCCCTCCCTCTCCCTCTCTTCCTCCCGGTTGGCCACGGCGAGCTCCCCTCCGGCTGCAGACGGCGGCGGGGCGACGGCGCGGTGACGTGGGCGGCGGCGAGGCGGTCGTGGGGGCGTGCGGCGAGCGTGGGAAGCTTAAGGAAGAACGAGGGTTTTCAAGCATTCTTCGCGATTCGTGGACGATTCGGCGGAGCATTTGCTCCATTGAGGTAGGGTGACGTTTCCTAGCTCTTCGCCGTTCTTTTCCGTGGTTTGTAGGCCGCGGGGAGGCCGAGAGAGGCATGTTTGGGCATCTTTGGGGTTTTTCCATGTTTTGGGGGTGAGCCGCCCGATCTATGGTTTTAGCCCATGATTCTATGTTTTGGTGGCTTAGATGCATGCTAGGGGTCCCCAGGGGTCTTCCCCCTTGTTTTCCCCCTCTCCGGTGGAGGTACGGGGGCGTGGTTGGCGTTTTTGGGGTTTTCCCGCCGTAGCGTGCTCGGAGGCAAGCGACGGTCCTTCCAGTGACCGCCACTTGCATGTGACGCCCCTAGGCAGGAGCGTTACTTCTCCTGGGTGTTAGCTCTTGGGGTCAGGGGGCAGCGACGGCCCTACGACTGACCGCCGTTTGGAGAATGACGCGCCAGGGCAGGGCCGCCGCTAGTTTCGACCGTTGGTTTTTGACCGTTGGGGGTCAGGCCATGTAACGCACCAGGCTAGGCGCGTTACATGCATGTAATGCACAGGGGCAGGTGCGTCACTTCCTGTTGTTACCCCAGGTGGATGGGCCAAGCGACGCACTGGGCCCAGCGCGTTACTTACTAGTGACGCGCTGGGGCAGGCGCGTCACTTCCCTTCCCACCCCGAGTGTAAGGGCCATGTGACGCGCTGGGCTAGGCGCGTTACATGTGAGTAACGCACTGAGCCCGACGCGTTGCTTGCAAGCGACGCGCCGGGGTAGGTGCGTTACTTTCCCTGTGGTTTTGGAGGGTGTGGGGCACCGTGTGATGCCCTGGCCTAGGTGCGCCGCTTCCAAGCGACGCACTAGGGCAGGCGCGTCGCTTCCCCTATCCCCCCTGGCCGTGTGACGGTCTGCCTTAGACCGCCATTTTCAAGTGACGGCCCTAGAGTGGACCGCCATTTGGCTGTGACGGTCCAGGGTCGGACCGCCACTTCCTGGGTTGCCCCATGAGGGTGGCAACCTTACTTTTCTCCGACCGTGGTCTCCGTGTGATGGGACTAGTGCGTGGGGTGATTCCCACACGTTGTCGGGCTTGGGCGTTGTTTTCCGTGACTTGAGAGTCTACTCCTTTAGCGACCCTCCACTAGTCGTAGCCCACCAGTACGCGGTGCTGGTCTCACCTGGGAGTGGTGTACGGGCACCCACCTTTCGAGACGGTTTGTGGACCGGTTACCGTAGGCCCCTCGTCGTAGCCAGAGTCCGGCTGCGGGGGAAAACCGGTCAGAGGGCCAGACCTAGGACGCGTGGTCTGTGTGTGCACACGTGGTTGGGGGCGGTTGGACCCACGTCGACGGGCGTGACCCCAGCTAGTCACTTGTTGTGAGTTACTTTTCGGTGTTTGCGCCTCGGGTAGGACCTACCACGTCAGGCGGTTCACCTGCGGTGCGGTGTAAGACGTCAGGGGACGCTACCGGCTGTGCTTCTAGTGGGTGGTACTCCTGTCGAGCACGGAGTGTCAGACTGTCAGTCGTGTGTTTCCGACCTTCGGGTTTGTCGGTGACCGTTGAGCTTCGGTCTTCTCTTCGTAGCACGTGTGTCGGTTTGCGTGCCGTAGAGTCTTGCTTTGTAGAGTACAGGGCTTTTCTTTCCGAGGTACTCTCCTACCGCTAGAGTAGTGGTTTCTCGCTTTGCGAGGTAGGGTTCGAGTGATCCCTACTGAGTCTTGTTCCGAGACTCATTCCCTGCGTGTTTTCACCGTGTTTCAGGTGAGACGCCACCTTCGGGAAACGCGTCAGGAGCGCAGCGTGGTGCGGGTGCCCAGAGATAGTGCCAGAGGTCTGAGCCGGGGGATGCCCCGTGTAGCTGTACTTTTCTTTCTTGTCACTGTACTAGTCGTGGACTGTTGTTGTGGTCTTATTTTGTGGACCATGTAAATTGTTATCTTATTTCCTGCTTATTATCATAACTGTTTAATTTCTGCAATTACTTGTGATAACTATGTAGTTTCCACACCATCCTTTTAACCCTTCCGAGTCTTCGGACTCGTGGGTGGCGGTGCGAGTCTCGGGTTATCGGGCCTTCCCGGTAATCGGATTCTCGGGTCGTTACATTCTTGGCCGCCCCCGTCGGTGGTTGTTCTCCGGCGATCTCCTCCTCTCCGGCAGGGGCCTCTTCCTCGGCGGCGACGATGGCGAGCTCCTCCATCGTCACTCCTGGCGACTCTCCCTCCTCAGGCGGTGGTGGCGGTTGCCTCGGCGGCGGCGAACCCTCACCGGCGGCCGACGGCCTGTCCGCCTGGTGCTTCGTCCGGGTCATCGAGGGAGCTTGAGAGAGAGATCAAGAGAGGGAGGGAGGATGAGAAGAGAGAGTGAGGGAATGGGTGAATGAGGCCTTGTTGCCCCTTCGTCCCTTCCACCGTCGGTTACGGTGGAGGGAGACGAGGGGGTTTCTTTTTTTTCGAGGTTACAGGGAAGAACGGTCTATCGTTAGACCGTTTATAGGTTGGGCGGTTCCTACGTGACCGTACGTCCCTAGTGACCGTTAAATTTAAGTCGGTTGAAATTCCAGGCCTGAGCGGTTCTCGAAGAGCCGTTCCCCCTTTAAACGTTATAATCCTGACCGTTCAGCCCTGGCAACCGGCCCCTTAAGAATTGTCCAAAGGTCAGGTACACGCGGTTAACATAGAGCCGTTTGGAATATTGCACGGTTACAATAAGGCCATTTTTCTGGGATGATGTATGTGAATCATGAAAAGTGATGTTGCTTTGAAATGTTATTTCTTAACCATCTTATGTGGTATCATTTCAGCCAGTCTCGCCGTTTCGCCTGCACAGGTAAGTCAGGTATGACCTTCTATCCCTAATCCCTTATTGCATTAATTATATGGTATTATAGTATATTATCTCGAGAGCCGGCAGGTTATCTACGTGTCCCAGGATCTGACGTTCCCCTTCAACAAAAATAATGATGATCCAGGCTCACGTACCTAACCTTCGGATAAGCCGTTAAGTTGGGAAGTCACGAGAAGGACGGTTCTATCCGCACGCTGTGGTTGCGGACGGTATCTTGACTCTGATGTTCCCAGCTTAGCAATACTACTCTCGAATATCTTATATTTTAATCTTTCTTGGCATTTGTTTTAATGATTTCCTTTTGTTTTAGCCCAGCATGCATCATACGCATCCTTTTGAGCTTTCATGCCCCACGGTTTGCTTAAGAAATGTCCCGTCGGTAATGGTCAGCTATGTGTTCGGACGCTCAAGTAAGAGGAGCTAATTCCACTCTGAATTCAAAGGTTTTCTTTGGTCGATTCGTTTGGTCCGGTTGATTGAAAGATCCCGTCTAGAGCTTTAGCCTTTTCTTTTTTGGCCCCCTCATTGGACCGCGGGATTGTGTCCCCCATGAGGCCAGTCTTGTCGATTTGTTTCATTTAGTTAGTTCCTCCAGATTTGGCGTCGCTTTCAGTTAACTATTCCCGACGTTCGGTTCAAGGTTTTCCGGAAGATTCTCATCACTTGTTAGTAAAAACGGGTGTCGTTTTACCTTAACGCCCGCTTTTTCGGTCCACTCCGCTGCATTTTCGCTCCACCTCCATGTTCCATGTCACTTCCGCGTCAACTACGCTCACTCCCCTGCAAAGAGGACGTTAAGGAGGGGCATTTGTTGACACCCGTTTTATACCGATAATTTGAGTTGTTTCTCTTACTCCCATTAGTTAATGCCTTGAGTTGTCCATCATTCGTCGGGCCATTTTTGTGGTACGTCTTGGGCTCATTGTATGGGTCGTCTCCCTCCTTGGTGCAATCCGTGGCAATTCAGGGCTTAATGGGCCTTGGCTTGGGTCAATCGGACGTTTCAGATCATGAACAGCCCAACATCAGCCGTTCAGAAGATGGGCGGTGGAACATTGACCGTTCATACATTTTGTTAATTTCTGAGGACTTTTCTGAATATTCACCGACAGGTTGTGGTGCGGCCCTATTAGGACCGTTCAACTTAATGGGCGGGCTTATTACAACCGCCTATACCTCAGAGTCCTACGCACGCCCATTTTCTCAGATAATTATCCAATTATCCGAATTATCACCGACAGGGTGAAACGGTTGGATATTGGCCGCTCTACACTAGAACGGTCTAATTAGAACCGTTCATCTTTGAGGGTCCAACGGCGGGCGTTTCGGCCGGTTAGAGAGATAATTGCGTTGATTTTTTGATTTTTCGAATTTCCACCGACAGCTTAGACGGTTTGAACAAGACCGCCTATATGATGCGCGGTCTATCGTAAGACCGCTCATCATGTCCGATGAGGCTTTTTAACAGACTTTTATCTCTTTTATTCATGGCTTTATCCCCAGTTTATTTTGATGATTTCTCCGTGGATAATTAACCATTTTTGATGTCGTTTCGTCTGGATGGTAGATAATGATATTATCTACGAATTATCTTTTGTAAATTCGACATGAAAATACCTCTAAACCTTAGTTTCGGGGCTGGTTTTCTAGGCTCTATAAATAGACCCTAGTGGCCGGACATCGAAAGGGGGGAAGATTTTGGTCGACGGCGAAGCCCTGCCGCATTTCTGAACGACCTAGCACCAAGGAGGGAGGCTCTCTACGTCCTTACGAGCCTCCGGTTCAGGGAGTAGTCTGTGTGTCGAGTCGTAGCATCGTTTTTCGATTTCTTCGTCATCTATTGCATGCATTGTTTTCTCTCTGCGTTTCCCTCATTTTTCTCCCCATGCACACACCCACCCACATTCTTGTCACCCTAGGGGTTTAAAGCCCCCCAGGTATCCCCCTATCCATTTGTTTATGCTGAACTCTTCTTACATGAACGCGTACTACGTCATTTAGTCCTAATCTGGGTGTCTCTTCTGTGTCTCCGCGTTGTTTTACAGGTCAGCACTTCATCAGCACGAGGCCCATCCCCTCTGGCCGGCTGGAGAGGGTGGAGGTGAACCCTTTTGCAACTCTTGGCGTGGTGGGCTTGCGCGGTTCCTTTAGGCCCATTCAAGACGACAAGCGGCATCCCCTGCACCGCCCTTCTTCATTCGGCGGTTCACTTCAAGCCGCCCATCTTCCAGGAGTTCTTCTTCCCGCGCGTTCGGCAGCACTCTTAGACGGCCTATCGTAGGGCCGTGTGTCTTTAAGGCGGTTCTGCATCGACCGCGCATCCGCCCAGTGCTGCATCAAGGCGAGTGTCTCCCCTTCTTTTCCAAAGTACGGTACGCGAGTCACGTGCTGCGCTTTGGTGGCGATCACGGTCACTCTCTATTTTTCTCCCTCCTCTCACTACGCTTTGTTTGTTTACTCCTGATATTATTGCTTTATTCATAACCTATCATCCCCCAAGTGAGGAGAGGAGAAATATATATCTACAACATGCCGTCGGCCCGAATCCAAGCGCTGCCTTCTGCCATCCCTGCGAAGTGCAGCCAAGAAGATATGACTCATATGGTCCGGGAATATTTCCATAGCTTTGGAAGTCCCGTTGTAGGCCGGCAGAGGTTGCTTCATGCTGTCAAAGTCGAAGAAGAAGAAAAAAGTAAGATGTCACCGGTGGAGGTGAATGAAGAGGGGAGGCGAGTCGAAGCTAGAAGCCTTGTAAGGCCTCCACAAAATGAAAAGATGAAAGGAATGTCCATATATAAAGAGCCGGCTTTCTCCTATCAGGCTCGAAGGGGAGTCAGAAAGTACAATAGAATAATGCAAATCCTCACCAGTAATATGACAGGGGTAATGAGCGTACATGGTGCCATGCTGAATGACCAAGAGGAGTCGACTGATATCGCTGGAAGAAAAGACCCAATGATAAGATAGGGCAAAGTCGCCACCGAGCTGCTGCAGCCCGCCAAGAGCAAGAAGATTGTTGATGAAGACATTACAACTGTCATTGCCAGGACAATGGCGTCTGGACAAGAAGGAGTAGTCTCGTCTCCTCCATGTAAGTGTGCCTCTAGTAACACACTCGAAGGCACCAATAACAAAACATCTATGGACCCCGCTGTCCTAATAGCCTTGCAAAGGTACCAGCAGGAGGTAGAACTGCTGAAGAAATAATTAAATGAAAAGACTCAGCATGCTATGGCACCTGAGCAACCGGGGGCACGAGCCGAGCCGTCACGGGAAGGTTCCAACCCTGCGAGTGCTCCTTCACCGGCTGTTTTACAAACTGCTGATCAGAACTGGGCTACTCCCCAGCATTGTTCCCAGTGGCTTCAGCCGGCACGGCCAATGCCTCATCAAATGCAGCAGCAAGATCCCCTATCAGAGCCTCTGCCACCTTATGTTGTGACTTCAGCCTCACAATTGATGCAGCCCGCCCACCTCTGCCCTCAACCAGCAGAGCCAGTTATGGTGAACGAGCTGATGGTGGAGCAATTGATCGAAGCAAGGCTGGCAAAGAGGGGAAGCGAAGATCATGCCCCATTTGACATATATGAAGTGCCATATCCAGCCTATCATGTTGCCAAGAGCCTGCCACTTGGCATTAACAAGCCCCCTAAATTTGACAAATTCAACGGGTAGGGCTCCCTGAAAGAACATATTGCACACTATATAACAACCATGGGCGACTTGGCGGCTGACGAGTCGTACCTACTTAAGTTCTTCGGGTCTTCTCTCACAGGACTCGCCTTTGAATGGTATTCTACCCTGCCAGCCAGATCTATAAAAGATTGGCCAGATATGTAGCATAAATTTAATGAGGGATTTCACGTTGCCGAGGCAGAGGTAACTATGGCCGAACTATTGGCAACCAAACAAAAAGATGATGAGCCGGCTGCAGAATATATTAATAGATGGAGGGATCTCAGCATGAGGTGCGGCATCCTTCGCATCCAGAAGATGCAATACAGATGTGCAAACAAAATCTGAAGAAAGAGATTTTAGAAAAGATAGTCGGAATAGAAATCTGATCTTTTGACCGATTAGTGGATGTTGCCACAGAAGTAGAAGACTTCTTTGAGAGATACCCCACACTTCCTGCCAACTCAAGTCATCAAACCAGGCAGGTTAATAAGCGGCCGATGCTGAAAGTGGTCCATGCTGTTAGCTTCAGGGTGAAAAGACACAAGTGGGTGCACAATCCTCCCCCAAATGAAAATGTTGAATGTCAAGAAAGGCCTCTTCGACAGGATAAAGAAAAGAAGCTCTATGCTTTCCCCAGGGATAGGACTCGAGCACTGTTCGGGTGGGCTGTCAAATATAACAAGATCACTCTTCCAAAGCCAAAAAGGCCTGATGATCTCAGGAGAAGAGATGACCCTTGCTTCTGCCCTTATCATCAAATCCTCGGACATCCTATTGAGGATTGCCAGATATTCAAGGACATCGCCCAATGCTTAATTAAAAGAGGGGAATTACAGATTGGGGAGCACAAAGTCGACCCTCCACGCCCTCATGAAATGCCCAATCTACGGGCATCAATCAACATGATATCCATATATCAACATCTACCCGAAGGAGTGCCGGAGGCTTACAACCATCGCACCGATGGAGACTGTGTCCCTGCGCTTGAAGAAAAGTAAGGAAATTGGCGAACAACGCCAGCAATAAAGAAAACAAGACCAGCATTTCACCCAGCTTCGGAGGTCCAAGTTCGTGGAGCCATGGCCTGGCCCATTCCGCCCCCTATAGCTCCTATCTGCCTTCAAACAGCCCCTCTAGCGGCTATCAAGAGGCCAACAGATAACAAAAAGAAGCAAGCTCTGATGCGGGTGCACAAAGAAACCAGGTCAGCCATGGAATGGCTTCAAACCATAATAAACGGGCTAGACAGGCATGAGCAGCCCAAAGATCAGCCTATGCAGCTCAAGAAGCATGCCCCTCAAAGATGCAATGAGTTCCACTAGCTAACAAAAAGAATCGAAGAAAAGGCAGAGATGATGAATGCACTAAGCAACCCACTATGGGGGCAGAGGCCGACCACAAAGGGGAAGGAAAAAAAGAATGCAAAGGTTGAAAGGAGACACGTTGCTCTCTCCTGCAACACATTGTCAGTCTCGTCTGGCGTGACTCGGGCTGCTGACGAGGAAGAAGAAGAAATTTGCTTCGTTGCGAAGGAGCAACCCCGGCTGAAGCTTCCGCCCCCCATTCATCTACTGGGTCTGGGAAAATGTCAAAACAATGCCCGTCAGCTAATAAGGGGGTTCAATACCACATTCCTCATACGCTCGGAGGCATAAAACACAAGGAGTTCGTCTTGAAGGAGCTACATGCAGTCGGCAATGATGGCAGGATGCCACACATCTTATACAAACCAGAGGCGGAAGGCAGCAGCACTCCCGGCCCCTTCTTACAAGACTCCATCTTGGTGGCGCTACTACACCAAAAACATCAAGAGATTGAAATGCTGCAGAGGCAGCTAGATGATATGAATGTAAGTCCATCCATGCCTCAATCGACAGGACATCTACAGGAAGCGGCACAAGGTGGTACTGGCTCACCTGAAGCTTCAACACGGCCAGCCATGCTCCGAATGATGCTTAAACACACATGGGGCATTCCCCCTCAGCCATTCCAATATTCAGTCCCCCGGGCATGTCAGGGGGCAATCGAAGCACCTCAAACGATGGTGCCAATGGGGCCGTATATGCAGCCAGCTGCCTTATACCCGAGCTCAGCAAGTCTGGCGACAATAAACAAGCCAAGGGCAGACCGAACAATGAATATGCCCAAAGAAGAAATTATTGAGGCCGAATTACAAATAACCAAACAAAAAGATAATGAGTCTGCCCTGGACTACATAAGAAGGTGGAGGAATCTCCGTGAAAGGTGTCGGCATCCGCCAAGTTACGGGGACTCTATTCAAATCTGCAAAGAAAATTTAAGAACATAAATTCTACGATGGGTCATTGACATTGAAGTCATAACCTTTGAACAGTTAAGTGACATCGTGGCCAATGTCGAAGTAATTCTGGCCAAGCTCTGCCCGGCTTCTACAGCCTCAAGTCAAAAGAATAAACCAACCGGCAAATACTCGGTGAAAAAAGAAATTTGCGCTTCAAATTTTGAAGTCTCCAAGCAACAAAAGAAGAAAATGAAAGAGGCAGCCAGTCTTTCTTTCACCGAGTCGGCAAAACAAGGGTCCTCACTAAGGGGCAGAATGATGAAACCATACTCCTTTCCGAATGATAAGACTCGGGCTCTTTTTGAGTGGGCCTGTGAATGCGGCAAAGTGGTGCTCCCGCAGTCGAAGAAACTAGGGGATTCCGCAATAAAAGACGAGCCATGCTTTTTTCCTTATCACCAAACAGTGGGGCATCCTATTGAGGATTGCTATGTGTTCAAGGACATTATTGAACGCCTGATCAAGAAAGGTGAATTGCAGATGGGCGAATACAAGGTGGATCCACCGTGCCCTCATCAAATGCACATCTTCAAAAGAGCAGCCTTACGCAGCATCACTTCCCCAGTTGCTCCTCACAGATTTAGCTGAAGCCAACATTTAGTATCATCCCGCAACTCGAATGCGGATGTTTGCAAAAAAAAGAAGAAAAAAAAAGAAAAAAGAGAAAGAAAGGAAATGGCATGTTCTGGGGCAGGCACCAAAAAAAATGATGAATGAAGGAGGCCTCGATGGCTGCATCTGCTAGGGGAAATATCACTCCCCTCACGATTTGGCCCGTGTCCAATAGGAACCTACCATTGTGGGATTGGTATGGTGGAGCGAACCACTCATCTCCTCTCTGAGGAGGTGAGCGCTCTCCTATACACCCGTCTTGGTCCATTTAAAATAATAATAATAATAATAAATGAATGAAAGGTAATGGCTTTGCACTGCACTGCACTGCATTGTCAGCGTCATCCGAGTTGTCCGTTCAAAAAAAAAAAAGAAGAATGAATGCAAAAGAAAAGAAAGGAAAGTTATGAGGTTAACAGTGCCTCCTCATATGCCCACGTAGGCAGAGGACTCCCTAGTGGCATTGTATGGTGAATGTCCACGAAAAAATAAAATGACTATGCCATCTGTGGAGGTAGGAAAACCCTGCAACTGCGGCTTCTAAGAAAAAGGGTCAAGAGGATGACACTTGGCATAAACATCGGAAGTCCGAACCGAAGTTGTTTGGAGCATCTCCTGAAGAAATCAATGATAAAAGAAGACAGTTGTCGATCTGATGCATAGCTGTCATCGAATATACCCAAGGGGACCACGTTAGTCAATGGTCCCACCAATGCTAAAGAGCCCCCATTGGCCACTAGGCCTCCTGTTTCAAATACGGGTCCATGCCCATTGAGGAGAACGAAAAGAATAGGATGTACTGATACCTCATCCTACGGGGATACTCCCCACTTGTCCCACCGGGACTGAACCTCTACCCTTGGTTTGGGACCTATGCCCTCGGCCAATGCATTCTCATTGTTTTCTAGCGTTCGACCAACAATGATTCAGATACATCAAGAAACGTCATACTTGTCTCATGGGGCTCTCCCACTGTTGTCGGTTCTGACCCCTTGCCCATCAATCCCGTCGGACTGGGTCCACAAAGCCTTTTCCCTTGGCCTAAGACGCTCCGCCCTGGATGAGCTTGAAAATTACCTTTTGTCCCATCGGGCTGGGTCAACAAAACCTTTTCCTTGGCCCGAGGCGCTCCGCCCTTGTCGAGCCCTAAAATTACCCTCTGTCCCATTGGACTGGGTTCATAAAGCCCTTTTTTGGGCTTGAGGTGCTCCGCCCTCGCCGAGCTCGAAAACTGTCCCTAGTCTCACGGAACTGGGCCCTTGAACCCCTTCCTTCCCAACTCGAGACACCCCGTCTTGGCTGGACTCTTGGACATTAATCCCTAGTCCCACCGGCTTAATAAACAATGAAAGTCACCAATAGTCCCATCGAACAAAATGTCCCGCACTGCAAACGAGTCTGTGCCAGGGAGACCAAAAACAAAACAAAAAAAAACACAAAAAAACAAAAATAAGAAAGAGATAAATAAAAAAATGAAGAAATGAAGATGATTTAAAATAAACTTAATGAATCAACAAACTCAACAAACTCAACAAAACCAATAAATTCAACAGATTTAGCAAACTCGATAAACCCAATAAATAGAACAAAATCAATCACCAAATAAATCAATCAATCCGGTGAACTAAATAAACCACGATAAACTTAATCAATTCAATAAATCAAACAAGCCAAATAAACTCAGAGGAACTAATAAACCCAACGAGCCCAATAAACCTAATAAAATCAATAAACTCAATTGATACAATAGAATTCAATAAACCCAATGAACCGGGCAAAATCAATCAACCCAATAAATCAATGAACTCAATAAACCTAATAAAACCAATAAACTCAATGGAATTGACAAAATGTTCAACAAACCCAATAAGCTCAATAGACTCAATGAATCAATAAACCGAATAAACCAAATAAACCTTAATAAACTCAACCAATAAATTTAATAAACTTAACAAATTCAACAAACCCAATAAACTCAACGAACTAAACCAACAAACTCAATAAACCCAACAAGTTCAATAAAACCAATAAATCCAATAAACCCAGTAAACTTAACAAATTCGATGAACTCAATAAATTCAACAAATTCAATCAATACAAACAAATAAACTAACAAAAAGACCTCTTCGCTTTGTCTCAGACCTTTTGTCTGGGCAAGGTTTGTTGACCTCGACCTCTTCACAGGTTGACGTCCATATTCTATCCTGGCTTAGACCTCACGTCTCTGTTGGGTTGGTCAACTTCGACATGACGTCAGGTTGACATCCTCATCTACACATTCTACCTGTGTTTCCGACCTTTCGTCTGGGCAAGGTTCGTTGACTCCGATATTTCATCGGATTAACATCAATATTTAGCCCTGGGTCTAGGCCTCTCATCCGTTTACCATCTAGTCTGCCCTCACCCCAAACCTTCTATCGGGACATGGCCCGTTGACTTCGACATGACGTCGAGTCAACACCTATTCTATGTTCTGCCCTTGGCTTAGGCCTCACACCTCTGCCAAGTTCATTCGCTCCGACATGACATTGAGTCAACACTTATTGTATATTCTGCCCTTGGCTTAGGCCTGACGCTTCTGCCAAGTTCGTTGGTTTCGACAGGACGTCGAGTCAACACTTATCCTATATTCTGCTCTTGGCTTAGGCCTCACGCCTCTGCCAAGTTCGTTGGCTTCGACATGACGTCAAGTTAACACTTATCCTATATTCTGCCCTTGGCTAAGGCCTCACGCCTTTGCCAAGT
This sequence comes from Amorphophallus konjac, assembly GCA_022559845.1. NCBI lineage: Eukaryota > Viridiplantae > Streptophyta > Magnoliopsida > Alismatales > Araceae > Amorphophallus > Amorphophallus konjac. Next base: position 461,731,766 of record CM040121.1, on the reverse strand, counting down.
TCATTGGCTTCGACATGACGTCGAGTCAACACTTATCCTATATTCTACCCTTGGCTTAGGCCTCACGCCTCTGCCAAGTTCGTTGGCTTCGACAGGACGTCAAGCCAACAAACATTCTATATTCTGCCCTTGGCTAAGGCCTCACGCCTTTGCCAAGTTCGTTGGCTTCGACATGACGTCGGGTCAACATTTATATCCTATATTCCTTCCTTGGCTTAGATCCCACGTCGTCGCCAAGTTGGTTGGCTTTGGCAGTCTGTCAAGTCAACAACCATTTTCTACCTTGGCCCAGACCCTGTGTCTCTCCCAGGCTGGTCATTTTTGACATGACTTCGAGACAACAATAGTGTTTTATGTCTGCCCTTGTCTCGGACATACCGTATAAGCAAGGTTTGTTGACTCCGACATCCCTTTGGGTCATCATCCATATTTCACCTTTGGTTCGGACCTTCTGTCCGGTCAGAGAACAAAAAGACCCTTCTTCTACCTCTGGCTCAGACCTTTTGTCCAGCCAGTTAACAAAAAGACCCCATTCACCTTTGGTTCGTACCTTCCGTCTGACCCCATAACAGAAAGATCATTCTTTCACCTTTGGCTCGGACCTTCCGTCCTACCATAGAACAAAAAACCCTTTCACCTTTGGCTCGGACCTTCCGTCCGACCATAGAACAAAAAGACTCTTTCACCTTTGGCTCGGACCTTCCGTCCGATCGTAGAACAAAAAGACCCTTCTACCTCTGGCTCAGACCTTTCATCTAGCCAGACAATAAAAAGACCTTTCTTCTACCTCTGGCTCGGACCTTTCATCTAGCCAGACAACAAAAAGACCCTTTCACCTTTGGCTCAGACCTCCCGTCCGACCATAGAACAGAAAGACCATTTTACCTGTGGCTCTGCCCCTTCCATCCAGTTAAAGAATAAAAAGACCACTTCATCTTCGGCTTGGGCCTCTTGCCCGGTCGGGAAGAAAAAGACCCTTTTTACCTTGGCTATGCCCTTCCATCCAGTTAAGAGAACAAAAAGACCCCTTTATCGCCAGCATCATAACCTTTCGTCTAAGCTGGCACGTAAACCAACAAAAAACAACCTTCCTTGTCCGGCGTCACGATCCTTCCACGTAAGCCAGTAAATATTATATCTTGACGTCATGGCTTTCTGCCTAAGTCAAGCTGTCCGGCGTCATGGTCTTCCATCTAAGCCGGTAAATATTATATCTTGGCGTCATGGCCCTCCGCCTAAGCCAAGTTGCACGGCGTCATGACCTTACGTCTAAGTCGTTAAACATCCTTGTCGGCGTCATGGCTCCTTCCGCCTAAGCCGATAAATATTATATCTTGGCGTCATGGCTTTCTGCCTAAGCCAAGTTGTCCGGCGTCATGGCCTTCCGCCTAAGCCGGTAAATATTATATCTTGGCGTCATGACTTTCCGCCTAAGTCAAGCTGTCTGACGTCATGGCTTTCCACCTGAGCCGGTAAATATTATATCTTGGCGTCATGACCCTCCGCCTAAGCCAAGTTGTATGGCGTCATGACTTTACGTCTAAGCCGTTAAATATCCTTGTCCGGCGTCATGGCTTCGCGCCTAAGCCGGTGAATATTATATCTTGGCGTTATGGCCTTCCGCCTAAGCCAAGTCATACGGCGTCATGACATTATGTTTAAGCCGTTAAATATCTTTGTCCGGCGTCATGGCTTCTCGCCTAAGATGGTAAATATTATATCTTGGCGTCATGGCCCTCCGCCTAAGCCAAGTTGTACGGCGTCATGACTTTACGTCTAAGCCGTTAAATATCCTTGTCCGGCATCATGGTTTCGTGCCTAATCCAGTGAATATTATATCTTGGCGTCATGGCCTTCCGCCTAAGCCAAGTCATACGGCGTCATGACTTTATGTCTAAGCCGTTAAATATCCTTGTCTGGCGTCATGGCTTCTCGCCTAAGCCGATAAATATTATATCTGGGTGTCATGGCCCTCCGCCTAAGCCAAGTTGTACGGTGTCGTGACTTTATGTCTAAGCAGTTAAATATCCTTGTCCGGCGTCATGGCTTCTCGCTTAAGTCGGTAAATATTATATCTTGGCGTCATGGCCCTCCGCCTAAGCCAAGTTGTACGACGTCATGACTTTATGTCTAAGCCGTTAAATATCCTTGTCCAACATCATGGCTTCTCGCCTAAGCCGATAAATACTATATCTTGGCGTCATGGTCCTCCGCCTAAGCCAAAGTTGTACGGCATCATGACTTTATGTTTAAGCCGTTAAATATCCTTTTTCGGCCTCATGACTTCTCGCCTAAGTTGGTAAATATTATATTTTGATGTCATGGCCTTCCGCCTAAGCCAAGTTGTACGGCGTCATGACTTTACGTCTAAGCCGTTAAACATCCTTGTTCGGTGTCATGGCCTTCCGCCTAAGCCGGTAAATATTATATCTTGGCGTCATGGTTTTCCGCCTAAGCCAAGCTGTCCGGCATCATGGCCTTCTGCCTAAGCCGGTAAATATTATATCTTGGCGTCATGGTTTTCCGCCTAAGCCAAGCTGTCCGGCGGCATGGCTTTCCGCCTAAGCCGGTAAACATTCTTCCTTGGCAACTTGACATTATGCCTAGGCGAAGTTGTCCGGCGTCATGGCTCTCTGCCTAAGCCGGTTAATAGTCTGCCTTGGCAACATGGCACACCGTCTAGGCCAAGTTGTCTGGCGTCACGGCTCTGTGCCTAAGCCGGTAAATATTTCTCCCTTGGCATCATGACCTTCCGTCTAGGCCAAGTGGTCCGACGTCATGGCTCCTTACCTAAGTCGGCGAATGCTCTCTCTTGGCGTCATGGCCTTACGCCTAAGTCAAGTCATTCGGCGTCATGACCTTTTGTCTAAGCCGATAGTCATTTTATCATTGACCCGAAAATTATCATCCAACCTAATGAACGAAAAGACCCTTCTACCTTGGCATTACGGCTTTACATCCAAGGCAAGTCTTTTGGTGTCACGACCTTCAATCGATACTGACCACCACCTTACTATTGGCTCAGAATCGTAATCCGAACCAATGAACGAAAAGACCCCTCCCTTGGTTTCACACCAACTCTTGACCCCTCTCGGGATTCACAACAATATATAACATCTTCTCTCCATTGCCGTGGCATCAGTCACCTACCTCTCAAATTGTCGACTTGTGGGTGCACCTATTAAACCCCATATATAAAAAAGAAGAAGAAAAAAGAAAAAAGAGAGAAAACAAAAAAAGAGAGAAAAAAAGAAAATAAAATAAGAAAAAAGAAATAAAAAAATGAGCATAACATGGCTTGCTTGCTTGCTTGTTTCATGTGCATGTTTGTCTATAATATAGCATTAATACACTTCAAATTTCTAAGACAACATGCTTCCTTACTAAATAACGCTACCCAGATTCAGTGTCTGTGTGCGTCATGGCATACACTAAGGAATGAAAAGTCAATTCTCGGTGAGTGCATATGCCTAGGGGAAGAGTTGTAGCTATGTTGTTAGCACAACTCGCATGATACACCCTAGACGAAACTCCCACACTTCGCACACAATATGAGCAGTGACCCCTAGTCATAGGGACGTCATAAATTCTTCTTAACACTTCATGGAGCCTTAAATCTCTACACGCACATGAAGGGTAATCATGAGGGAAAAAGTTGCCTACCCCCTTGTAAAAAAAATGAATAAAAGGATGAATCATAGTAATCAGGAATCCCCATTGAGACACATGAGGACACTCGCGTCGAACGGTGAGTCCATAACAATACTATAAAAAAAGAGAGGATGAATCCTAGTAGCCGGGAATCCCCATTGAGACATATGAGGAGACTCGCACCGAACGGTGAAGTCTATAATAGCACTATAAATAAAAGGATGAATCATATTAGTCGGAAATCCCCATTGAGACACATGAGGAAACTCGCGTTGAAAGGTGAAGTCCATAATAACACTGCAAATAAAAGAGGATGAATCTTAGTAGCCGGGAATCTCCATTGAGACACATGAGGAGACTCACGCCGAACAGTGAAATCTTGAATCAAGAATAAACAACGGGGATATGCGAAGCTACCAAAAGTCGAGAACCCCAAATACATGTGTAGGCGATAAAGTAATCATCTGGTGTTACTTAGAACGTCTGCCCGTCCCTATGTTTAGGGTTCACCGCCCATATAATTGCACTTTCACTCTATGGAGGAATAATCTTGGATATGGATCGTGGCTTGTGCTATGCATATATTCTACACGGTCTCCTATTCACGTAAGCACGTCTCCCTTAGTTGTGCTTAGTGAGCCGCACTCCATCCGTGAATTTTGGGCATTGTCCTTATCCTATTCCTAATAGAAGGGAACTATATTATATATGTTCTATGCCTGCCGATGATGAGTGCCTGTGTGCTTGCATGAAAATAAAATGATGACGATAGAGACATAAATGAAAAAAATCATGATAAATAAAAAAATGAAATGAATGAAAATGATGATGATGAAACGAATAACAAATGATGACAATAATAAAAAATAATAAAATAAGAATAATATAAAAGTAATAAATGAAAGATGAAAATATCCTTCTCAATGGGCTATGGGCTACACTTACAGGTCCCGCTCTTTCGTCTCTCACTCGCGACACCCGCCGGTGGGGGGCATTTGTTGACACTGAAAATATTTCTAATTTTTCTTAACCTTTGCTTTTGCAGGTCATAAACTCTGGCCGAGTGCCCCTACACCCCAAAACGGGGAGCCGAAGATTCAATCAGCGGAAAATCTGAGTGATCCGATTACGACACGCAAAATGCCGAAGTGGTCCGTAAGAGGCCGAAGAATTATCTCAAGGGGGTGAGGACATCTAGAGTGGTTGCCCACTTAATGAAGACGCTTCCTACATGCGTAAAGCAGGCCTGGAGGCATGCTTTGAAGTGCCGAAGGCGATATCAACAGAAAATCTGGGAAGTCTGCTTGGCACACGCGGAATGCCAGAACGGCCCGTAAATGACCATAAGGACGTCCGATCAGGGCAGAAATGCTTCGAGGGGTGTCCCTCCTAATGAAGACACTCTACGTGTCCACAAAGTGGAGTTGGCGGCACGAATCGACGTGCCGAATGCCAAATCAGGAGAAAACCCAGGTTGCCCGATTCGGGTACACATCGCACCGGAAAGGTCTGTGAGTGGCCGAAAGGACCCCCAACCAGGATGAAAATACTTCCAAGGGTAGTCCACTCGATGAGGATATCTCACATATCTGCGAAGTTGGGTTGGTCACACGAACCACTGTGCCAATGGCTGAATCAGGACAAAACCCGAGAAAATCAGCACGGGTTCGGCACACGTCGGAATCACCGAAAACTGTAAATCGGGGCCCGAAAATGATGAAATATGTACTATGAGTCTACTGCATCAAACCTAAGGTTGCACCGGACGTCAGGCTTTCATCTGGGCCAGTTCCGGGGTGAAATGACAAAAAATTACGAAAATGCCATGGGATGAGTCGGCACCCCCCTTTTAAAAGAAAAGAATAAAAAATGTGAAAAAAGTGAAATGCCACACTTTTTACAGTGAGTCGGTGGCACTTTCTTTAAAGAAAGTGAATTGCTCCACTTTTTCCGGGATGAATCGGTGGCCTTCTTTTTGGAAGTGATTCGGTGGCATGTTTTCTTTAAAGGTGAATCGGTGCCCCCTTTTCAGTTGAGTCGGCAGCCCTTGGCAACGTGAGTCGGCGGCGCTCAAGCGACTGGCGGGCTGGCGATTCGGCGCAGAGCAGCCCATCCCATCCCCTGGGTGATGCTCTATTCTGCCTATAAATTGGGCATCGGCCCTCAACGAAAAGGGAGAACGAAGACACGCGAAGAGAGAAGAATCCAGAGAAGCATAAAGAGGGGAGCCGGTCGAAGAGGAGAGAGAGAGAGAGGAGTGGAAGAAGGAGGTGGGTTTCAGGCTGGGGTTTCCTATATTATTCCATCATCTTTGCCTCTTGTATCTTCTGTTTTCCGTTCTAATGGAATAAAAGAGTTGATCCTCCCTCCCGTCTTGGGTGTTTTTGCTTCTCTATCTTCCGAAGGTGCACTGTTTCTTTTGTTTTGCATTTCTGTTTGTATCTCTCTCTGTCTCTCCCCCGATCGTGAGGAGGCCCTCAGGGGCTATATCCACTATAAGATCCTGGGATCGATCAAAAGGGGGGGATTATGGTTATGATAATGGCTTATGGCCACGCCCAGCAGGGCGATAGCAAAATCCCCGCCCTAGAATTCAATTGCTCCATCGTCTATGTTGTCTACGTTCTAAGCTGCGTATGCCCGTGTGTGTTGTGGTAACAATGAATAAGCAAGTGAATCAACCCTTGGACCTCTCCGAATGCCCCTTCACCCATTTTGATGGGTTGTAGGAGTATCGGTCGATCCCAATATCTGTTTCAATCGCAGCGATGTTTGCTCCGTAAGGTCGCATTGTATTTCCCGCCGGGTGTTCGATGGATTGCCCTCAAGGGCTTTGACCTCCCCCTGAGCGTTCCCTTTCCTGTAATGTTAATTGTAGGCATGAGCCAACCTTCTTGGCTAGGACAGCCTGTTCTAAGCCCGGGAGGGGGTCCTCGAGCCATCGTCTGAATACTTGGCCACAGTTGCAGTGCCTTCAGCTTAAGGTTTCTTTGATCGTTTTAATTGTTTCTAGATCTTGTCAGTGAATCCGTTATCGGGGAGGGGGACAGTTCCCCATCTGTTGATTTGGTCTACTACCTTCTAGTCAATTCGGATTCTAGGGGGTCTGTCGTACCATGGTATGTTCCCCTAGAAGCCCATCCCACAATGTGAAAAACAAATGCCAATCAGATGGCAACATTAGCTCCGTCGCCCCTTGATTCAACCCCTGAATTGCCAAGGGCTTTTAGTAGGCTAGCCCTCAGAGTCTCTCATTGGCAACTTCAGGTTTCGAGACAGTTGTATTTGGCTTCTCGAGTTTTATGGACTTACACCGGCTTTCCCCGTGTGTATGTCCCATTGCTCCCCGAACACTCCGGGTATGCGGGAGATGCTGCCGAATTTTTGTGAGACATTTGGATTGAATAATAATAATAATAATAATAATACTAATAATAATAATGAGAACAAAGAGAAGAAGAAGTTGAATCGGTGCTGGTGGCACCGACTCATCACAAAGAAAAAATGAATCGGTGCCACCAGCACTGACTCACAAAAAAAAAAAAGATGAATCAGTGCCAATGGCACCGACTCAAAAAAAATAAATGATGATTCGGTGATGGTGTCACCGACTCACACCTCAAGGGGTGTGAATCGGTGGCACCCCACCCCCTTTCAATATATAAAAAAAGAGATTGATTGATTCGGTGCAACCCCCGTTTCATGTATTTAAAAAAAACGCAAAGGCTAAAAAAAAAGAAGGGAGATGCCGCCACCGACTCACCGCCCATGGGGTCGGCAGCGTCCTCATCCCATCATTTCCCACCCTACACATATATATATAAACAAACACCAAAAGCCAACACCCATTTGCTTGCACCATTCCCCCTTTTTACATACATAAATATCCATAAATAAAAAAAAAGAAAGAAGATGGTGATTCGGCGGGGGTTGGGTGCCATTCGGTGGCACCCCTCCCATCCCTCTCAATTAACTACAAAAAAAAAGAGCAATGCATATAACGCACACACACCCACGTAACACTTGACTAATTAATCTATTCATTTAATACTAAACCCCCATTAACATCATTAACACTAATCTAATGCACACGTCCAACCTATGCTTATAAGCCTAACCCCCCACCCATATCTATATATGTATACACGAAAGAGAAATAAATAATAAAATAAATGAGACACTCTCATCAAAAAATGGGGAAATAAAGAAAGCGGTTAAAATAGAATAAATAAATAATAAAGGGAAAAAGATTAAAAAAAGTAAAAGTGATAAAAAACAAAAAAATAAACACGAAACAACACAATAACAAATAATGGCTAAATGAAATGATGATAAAATAATAATAGTAATAATAGAAAAGGAATAAAAAAATAATAATAATAAAAGAACAATAAAAGATTGATGAATGAATAACAACCCAACAAGCGTCCAAAAGGAAATAAAAGATGTACACATGTAATAAAATAATAATAATAACGAGTGATGAAATGTGATGATATAAACAAAATAAGAACAAAGAATAATAATAAAAAAAGAGGCGTATTCATGCATCCACAAATAATAAAAGGAACAAATAGAGAACAATAAACATGACTGTGCTCGCTTTGGAGTTCTCATCTTCTCTAGATCTGAGTACGGAGAATATTAATGATATCCGACAAGTCGTGCCTGGACTTCGGGATTCATCCCATTGTGGTCATGGCATGACTTCGCCCTGGGCCAATAATCCGCTACATTTGATTCCTTTCGATCGGGTTTTAACCACATTCTCTCATTTCTCAAATATCAAAGTTGTCACACCCCGGCATACATTATCCCGACATTACATGAGTCTGCCCAAACGCAGTCATGCTCGGCCCACCTCGTGGGTCCATATGTGTGTACCGTAATGTCATGCGCAGTCTCAAAATAAGAAGGCCCCAATAACTCTCAAAACAAGAGAAGTGTTGTCGAAATCTCTCCTAAAATCGCTAATAAATTAACGATCAAATAAACAATAAGCAATAATACTTAATACTTCTACCTTGTATGCTTGCGTGGTTCGGTTCCCCGATATATCAAATGGTGGTTAGCAGAAAGTCGGGTTATGACCGGGCGGAGGATTTCACTATACATGATGATGGTCTTCGGACCTAAGTTCTCCGCCTTGTACCGGAAGTCGACTTAATAAATAAACACTACCATATTGCGTGCTTGCATGCAACCATAGCTTTTATATATATTCTATGGGCCCCATGGTCTTTCTATTTTTGGCGATTAATCAAGGGTTGTCCCTCTCTCGGAGGGACGTACGTAATTAACGCCGTAGCCTTATGGTACGACGGGTTTTGAGTCCCGACACGAACCTCACAATCGACTGACCAAGTCAGATCGAGCGCACAATAATTTGTCACCTACGTGACTGGCACGCCTAACGAATTTAAATAATATGTTCCACCAGCACTCTCGTCACTCCAGCCCATTTTCGCCACCTTTAGAATGTTTTGAAAATTATCAACAATACACAGGGTGAGCTAGAAAACTCAGTAGGACTTATATCTCTTTACCATGTCACTTTAAGTGATTAGTTTTTTGGATCATCTATATGCTTACAAAATAAAATAGTTAATAAAACAAGTGACAAGTGTAGTAGAAAATAAGATCAGGAAGTTAAGAATTCAAGATATCATAGAACTCAAGTGTGAGCATGAAGATTAATAACAAGTATAGAATTCTAAATTTGGCCATGTAACAAGAATATTAACACATTTGGTCAAAAATGTCATGTACAGGAAGTCAAGCATGTAACAAGTGAATTGCTTAGTTCAATCTTGCATGCCAGTTGGCGCAATGTCACACATGATTATTCAACTCTCTCGGGCACAAGTAATTTCAGGCTTTGCTCACCTAGGAACAAATCAGGGGCCCCATGTTTACTAGACATTGAGTGTTCAGGTGGACCACGAGTCTCATGTAATTTCTAGAACAATTCATTTAAAAATATGGACAATCCGAGTTTCAAGTAAAGCTTTTGAAACATAGTATAGTACACAACCAGACATTTAGTTATAGAGGACTCTAGAGATAGCCCCTACAGGCTCAAGAGGTGGCTCCCGTCATGTAACACTTTGTGCCATTCCGGCCTCAAGAGGTGACTCCCATAACGTAGTATTTTGCCCCCCATGGCACTTAACTCCTACACTCCCAAATGGTAGTTTATGGCTAAAGTACAAATCTAGCAAAATTTCCATTCCAAGGGCATGTAGTATGAAGTACAAATGAAGTTTATAAGAGAAGTTCAAGGATGATTTAAGGCATCATGTTCAACGACATTAAGACAATAAAGAGAATGAATTACCCGTCAAGGCACGATCAGCTCTCGCGGAAAATCTTGTAAAATAAGTTTAGATCAAGTTTTTCACAGTCAGGTGCATAGCAGAAAACCAAAGAGATCTCAGCCAGGTAAGAGGTGAGACAGTGGGAGGTTCTCCTCGCATTCGTAAGGTCCTAATTAAATAATCACTTATCCACTTAAGGCATTTGCTTGCGGACCTCTTGCCTTAGACACCAGTCTTTCTTGGTAAACTTGCTAGCTACATGGTTTGTCAGAAATACGTAATCACGTAAATGGAACGAAAACCATTCTTACGTATTCTAACATGTTCATTTGTGAAAGAATTCAACGAAGGAAATATATTGAAAGAATATGTCAAGCTTTTAGATAGAGCTTAGATCAAATAGGTAGGGTCAATCGTGTACAAGAAGTTTATAGAAATTAAAGCATAGTTTTTTGAACAATTAACGATCGCTTTACGAGTTCATTACCTAGTCATTTATTTGTGGATAGTATTTTTAAGGCAAGAACATGATTTTAAAATTAAAGTTTTGGAATAACGCATATAACACACATAAACGAGGCAAATCGGACACATCGATCTTAACGCGGTAGCCATGTTCACGTCACGGTCCATGTGTGATCCACACTCTTAGACAGAAAATCGAAACTCGTTCTTATAATGAAAACTCTAATTTTTAGACTGTAAATCTCAAAATAAGCCACAAATACATGATCATGAAAAATTTACATAGAATCGTAATACTCATGCAAAGGAACATATATGAAGATCTAATTAAGTTTTGCTTGAGAGAAAATCTACCTAGTTGAAGATCAAAGAGGAAGAAGAACAAGAACGAAGAACACTTCGAACACTCCTCCACACTTCAAGCTTTTCTCCCCTCTACGACCAGTAATTTTCCCAATAGATTTATGTTTTGAGTAGAGAAGATCCCAGCCCTATTTATAGACCAAATCCCCTATTATTTTATTGCCCATTTAATTCTAAGTCAAATTTTCACCTAATTTTCCTATTTTATCAACTCATGTTACTATTACGCCAACCTATGTTGAAAATATATTTCAACATGTGAATGTTGAATAAATTCCCCTCCATGAAATAACCAATGACCCCATCTATTCAATGATATAAGCAATGACCTCATGTACTAATTAGGATTAGATTAGAGCTAATAATTCTCTCTTAAATCGGATGCTACAGTACCGACGACTTCCCCCTCTCCAAATCGAGCCGCGAATCTCGCCATTCACGTTATCACGTGGGATTAGTGTTTGTGTTAATGTATTCTATACTTTATAGGCGTAAAGAAAAATATTTTATAATTTATTTTATTTTCATCTTTCATTATTTCTTTTCACACACACACACACACACACACACACACATATATATATATATATATATATATATATATGTGTGTGTGTGTGTGTGTGTGTATATATGAAATTCTGAGTTGCTACACTATTTCGAATCAACTTCTCTGCCTCGATTTTGAAGACGTAGCAGTCCTTAATTGGATGGCCCAATATGCGATGATATGTGTAGTTATTAGGTTCGCCTACTTTCTGGGTGTCATACGGCTTTCAAGATTCTGGCAATTCAATGATCTTCTGGGCAAGGCAGAGCTCGAAGATCCTCTTTGTGTGCTCCCTCTTGAAGGAGTACGACGTCTGCATCCACTCAGAGAATGAAGGAGTAGTTACCTTGTTTTCAAGTTTCTTGCCAGAACTGCTTGAGCCCGAATCCTTGCCACTTCTGTTGGTGGGGGTGAACTCGATGGTATTCACCTCCTTGCCGGTTTGACGTTCTCGTGCCGGGTTTCCCTTAGTCGGGGTGTAACCCGGGTTGTTAGCGAAGAACATCTTGATTTTAGTGACCGCCAAGTTGAGCTGATCAAAGCCCTTGATGTTGGTACCGAGGAGTTTTCGTTGACCTCGGCTACCAGGCCTTTTCGGCATATAGTGATGGCATCCTTCTGGGCCGAAGGGTTGATACACCTCATACTGAGGTCTCGCCATCTCTTGATGAAGTCAAGGGTTGTCTCCCCCTTCTTTTGTTGGAGAGAACAAAGCTCTGCCAGCAATATCTTTCACTCAACCGTCTAGAAATAGTTGAAGAACTTTTTCTAAAGGTCATCCTAATCAGCCACCGAGTTGGGCTTAAGATGGGAGTATCGTTGGAAGGCAGTTCCTGTAAGTGATGTGGTGAAGTAGCAGAGGAGTTAAGACTCGTCCAGTGCTAGCCCGCCCATGGTTGTAATGTAGTAGGCCAAGTGCTCGTGGGGAGATCCCTGCCCATCAAATTTCTACAACTTTGATGCTTTGGAGTACTCCGGGGGAAGCTTCTTCAACTGGTGATGTAGTGGGTACGACACGTTGTAAAGGTCCATAGTGGCGACCCCTTCCCCGTATTGGGCGAATTTTACCTCGAAAATCTGCTCAATCATCTGCCTTTGCTCCATAAGACTTTCCAACACTGACGTGTTTGACAATCGTGGATGGGCTTCTATTGGCGACGTGCTGAACCCCACTACCGTCAGGGTTCTTGCGGCTATGGCCGATGTGTTAGCATCGTTGTGCTTGCCTTGCAGAGTTTGTCCCTTGGTTGGGGGCCTAGTAGCATGTGGAGGCTATAAGTCTTACTCCCAGAAAAGGTCTTACAGGTCTGCTACTGATTTTCCCTCAGTAGGTCTTCGAGGGTAACATCCTGGAGCTCATCTTCTGGCCTGTTATTGTTGGCTGGGTTGTCGTTCCCATGAGCACCACGGTCCTCAGTGGGCACTTCCTCAGTGTGGTCCTGAGCTTATGGCCCAGCGGAGGTGTCGACATGTCCAGGTGGCACCGAGGCTTTAGCTTGTTGGCTAGGCCTCCTTAGTTGTGCCAATGGTTGGTTTAGGTCATCGGACTACACCTCCGGCTACTAACCAGTGGTGTAATAGGTGAATAGCCATACCGTGTCGTTAATGAGCTGCACTACCCTCTTTTTTGGGATGCTTCTTTGGACGAACAAGTGCCCCCAGCCTATCAAAGACCAAGACTCATTGTGGCGGGTCCTCTTCCATATGTGCAGTGCCTACTCGGGCAAAATCTGGAGTTGCTTAACTACGAGGCCTATCATGACTTCGAGTTTCGGATCGTATTTCTGCGGGTTACAGATTGTGCTCGTAAATATTCAGAATTTAAATAATAGGTATTCGGATCCTCAAAGGGTAATTATAAAAATTATTTTGGGTATGTGGTGACACGATGAGTGGTCACACCTTTTCCAAAAACTTTTCAATCTAGAGATATATATATTTGGAATTTTTAGCACTAAAATCTAATTTCTTAAACTAAAAATAATATAACCTAAAACCTAATAAAAAACTCCCCCTCCATCTCTCTCGTCTCTCATTCTCTCCCTCACTCTCTCCCGTCACTCTCCCTCTCCCTTCTCTCCTCCGACGGCCAACGACGGCGAGGAGGCGAGCGGGCTGGGTGACGACGATGATGTCCGGAGAGGACCGGAGTGGGAGTGTGGTGGAGCAGCGCGGCAACCCTTTCACGGAGGTGGAGTGCCAACCACTAGAGGAATGGCATTTTCGTGACGATCTGAGGTTTTTAGCGCACTAAATCTTCGTGAGAGATAGGAAGATGGATTTTGCACCCTCCTTTGTCTATTTCCTGTTGTTTTTGGCCAAGGTGAGGCTAAGCGAGGGTTTTATGTCAAAATTTTGGGAAATAGCATGCCCGGCGTGTGCGGCGAATTTCTACTGATTCGGGTGGTGATTCATAGTTTAATTTCTATTTTACAGTAGTATGAATGTTTAGCACCCCAGATAAATTATAGAGGATAAGATCCCTAAATGAATTAAACATAAATAAAATAGGGGCCCAAAACCAACAAAAGCCCAAACCACAAACCAATTCCCCTTTGGCCAACCATATATATATTCAAAGGCCTTTTAAACCTGGGTTTCACGTAAAGGAACTAGTGGGCCTTAGCCTATTTCCCCACACAACAAAAGATAGAGGGGTTACATGAATGGGCCTTAAAGAAACAAAAAGCCCCTGACCCTTCGTATGACTAAAGGAGTGTAATATATATATATATATATCTAAGAGGTGTTAGTTTCCAAAGGACCAAACCCACGTTCTATGGCCAACCCATAACCCCTCGAACGATTGCATGAGGTAATAGCTTTAGGGTTTTTCGTTGGAAAATGGCGGGCGGATGTGGATTTGGCAGGGAGAAGAAATTACGGATCGAAGCATGGAAGCCTTGTTTCCATTTGAATTCTAACCCCACTAGGATTCTCTCCTCTATATAATACCTTGCCCAGCGAACAAGCAAAACCCTATTGTTGCATTCGAGCCGTTCCGTCGTCGTCCTCCAGCCGTCGACGTTCTTCATCCCCCTGCTACATCTTGCTGCACTTGACATGAAGAAGCTGCTGCTTCTTCCTCCTACTTCCTGTTCGAGTGCTGCCACAGTGCTGCTGCTACTTCCTCTCTTTTTCCGTTCGTTGAGAGGTAGAAGTGGAAGCATCATCCTCTTCTTGCTATTGCAGTTGCAGTGCTGCTACTGTTATCTTCTTCCTCTCCACGTCGTCGTTTCCTGTTTCACCCCACATCAGGTAGGTTTTCTCAAGTTTTAAGCCCAACACGTAGTAAAAAGGTTGACTGCATGAATAAGTAGATAGTTAAGTTAATTCCTCCTCGAAGTTTTGTTGCACAGGTAAATGGTGACCAGGCACTGGGTGCCCAATTAATGGGCGACCAAGGCCTGGGCGCCCATTCTTGAATGGGCGACTGGGACCCCAGCCATCCATTAATCGTTCAAATGTTTGACTTTTGGTTCTGCTGCATGGAAATTAGCTTACGAGTGTAGAACTCAATTAATGGGCGCCCACCCACAGAGTCACCCATTAATGGGTGACTGCTTAAACATGTGCCATTTCCTTCAGCTATCTTATTAATCAACCCATGTCTAAAAAAATTGTATCTATGAAACCCGACTTTAATAATTCTGCATTAGCATGTTTATGGATTCCTGATAATTTTCTCTACATGATTATACTTTTGTTCCCTGAGTTACTGTTCATGCCAAAGACTTGAGAGACGGTTCGTGCAAATGTTAAAGTCCTTGAACTATAAAATAAATGGCCATGAATGGGAGCCTCCCTGAGAGGGCGCCCATTTCAGGTTCATTTTATTAAAACTGGAAATTTTTGGAATGAGCGCCCCTGCAAGAGGGCGCCCATTACTGTAGATTTACAAAAAATCTAAAAATTTCTAGAATGAGCGCCCTTGCACCAGGGCGCCCATTTATTAGAGCCCATTGACTATTGACTGGCCAACCCACTGGAATGGGTTCCCTTGTACAAGGGCACTAATTCCAGGGATGTCCTGTAAATACTGAAATTGATTTAATGGGCGACCCTTTGATAGGGCGCCAATTCTGGAATTGGTGACTCTCTGAGAGGGTGCCAATTCCATGTTTCTGGGTTTCTCTCGAGTTCTCTAGCCCACACCGCGGGTCTACTTGGCACTGTATCTCAGTCCGCAGATGTAGTCCCTGTTTCACAGTGTTTCTCGCATACCTCTCAACTCTCGGTAATGTTTGAGCCCTCCGCGAGATATTCCATCCTTCGGACTGGTAATTTTATCATTGGGACCTTCGTAAGTCTACGCTTGTCTTGGATTTCCTCAAGGCAGCCGAGCAGGTTGTACCTTAAAAACCCTGGATCTATTGTATGTCACGTCACTCTAAAGAAACGTGGTGATTTGGCCTCTTACATGATGCCACCCCGGTCACTGTGAGAACTCTTCCTGTGCTTCTGGAATGGGCGACCATCACAGAAGTCATCATTTGAATGGGTGCCCCTGTCATGGGTGCCAATTCCTCTATCCATGTTCTATTCACAGGATGGGCGCCCCTCTGCCAGGGCGCCAATTCTAAAAATAAATGGCTACCCAGAAGGGCGCCAATTCCACCCAATTTTTCAGCATGTCGTATGTTTTGCGTGGATTTCATCATAGTCCATCTCCTCGTAACGATATGTCCTTGAACTCCTCAAATCTCGTGAATCTACCTTCATGTTCCTACAATGACTTATTCCTTGGAACTGGATTGGCATTAAACTATAGTGGATGTCTAGATATTTACATGACTAAATGCTTGGCGTTAATGGGGCCTGGTCTGGTCTTGGGAGGAGCATCCGAAAGTACTTGTGCCCATGTGAGTTGATTGACCATGGTGTGACATTGCACCAAAGTACTTGTTGTTCTAGATCTTTTAATGGCATTCCACATTTTTTTAGGGGAGGGTGCTGTCCCTCGGTGGGAGGTGTGACTTGAACCCACGCCCTCCTACCACCTGCGCAGGAGGGGGGAGGGGGGTGTCCACCCCGCCACTGGCGGGGGGACTAATGTGTTGAGTCTATTACATGGTGCAGACATAGATTCAGAGGGGGGTGAATGAATCTCCCCTTTAAAAATGCCCAATTAAAACTGTACTTATAAATCTTGCGGAATTAAAATCAGAAATGCTCAATTAAACAGATATTCTAATGAGAGTCACACTCAAACACTTGTTTAGATGTTCTTGTGTGATTCTCACCAGAATGCTTGGCTAGCACACTCAGCAACCTCACTGAAACACTAAGCAGTGCTTAGAGCACAGACACTTGGCAGCCACACGGTGAACTCAGAGTTATATAGACTAACCAGATGTAACTATAACGTTCCTAAGCATACATCTATCGTTAGTCAAATGTACCAGCAAATCATGAACACAAGGGATTTTAGGTGGTTCGATTTTCACCTACATCCACCCCACACTCAGACCTGAGTGTGGCTTACTTCTGCCTAACAGCTTGAACCGCTAAGCATCACAGCTTGCTTATAGCTGAGCATCACAACTTGCTTCCGCTGCGCACCACAGTTTGCATCCGTTGAGCATTATAGCTTGGCTTCCGCTGAGCATCACAGCTTGCTGACCGAGGAACATTTCCCCGCCGCTGTGCATCACAGCTTGCACTACTGGCAAATAGCTTGAAAGAGATTTAAAGGAAAAACAATAAATGAAAGGAACGACAGAAAATAGATCTGACTCGAAATACAATGTACCTCACATAGGAGCAGACATTCCTAGATCTGATCTAGAGATCGTAACCAACGGCTTCAGCTTTTGCTTCACTCACGATACTCTGTTTTCACCTTTCTCTGCAACTCAATGTAACTCCCTTTCTCTCACAGACTCTCGTTCTCTTCTAATCTTCTCTCGATCTTTTTCTTTCTGGCTCACCCACCTTCTTCTCTTTTCTTCTCTGTTGCTCTCTTAATTCTTCTTTTCTCTATGACACACTTATCATATTCGTTTGAGCGACCGAGCCTCTGTTTATAGCTTCGCAAAAGTTAGGCGCGTGAGAAACACATTTCCCGCCCAGAAATTTTAACCGGAAAGTGCTGCTGGGAATCCATGTGTCAGATGTTGAAGGTGTGCTGTCCACGTGGCTAAAACTCCAGTCCAGATTCCTCCTTGGATCACGTGCCTCTTTATTTGGGCCTCGAGTCCCATGACTGTATCTTGCACTTAAAGTGTTTGATCTGATGACTTCTGATGACTTAAGACTCTTCATGCTTAAATCCCTGCTAGTAAAACAAAAGGCATTTAATCAAACACCTTATCGTCATAAGTGAAAAGTCAATGTGCTCTGACTTTGATAAAAGAAATTCAATGCATATGCTTAGACATGTGTGAAGCATGTGCTTCGACTTGATGAATAAGACTTAATGCATATGCTTAGACTTTGAGTTCCAAAGATGCACAGACTTAAATGTGTGCAAGGACTTGGATGCTGCATGTGCACAGACCTTGGATATGCATCAAATGATATGTGCGTAGACCTTAGTCTAAGCATGTGCACATACTCTAACATTGCATATGCATAGACCTTAGTTGCCAGACAATGCATAAACTTCTATACATGCGTAGACCTGAAAACCAAATGTGCACAGACCCTAGACAAGCTTAGACCTAAAAGTGCATGGACTTCTATACATGCATCGACCTGATTGCATTGAAGGCACACATGCACAGACTTGCTTTATACATGTGCATAGACTTAATAGTGCTATATGCAAGGACTTGCATGAAACATGTGCTTCGACCATGTACTGCACATATGCTCAGACTTCAAATTCACATATGCTTCGACTTGATTATGCACAGCAGTACATATACTCAGACTTGATAGAGCAATGTGCATAGACTTCATATACCAGACAGTGCATATGCTTAGACCTATGGTGTACATGTGCACAACCTTCTATGTGCACAAGACACATATGCATCGACCTTTGTGTTTCAGCAAGCATGCACAGACTTTATATGCATGTGATTACATATGCTTAGACATCAATCTATACATGTGCATGGACCTTGATGCAGCATGTGCACAGACTTAAGCATGTGCTCAGACCTTTTTATGCATTCTACAAAATGTGCACCGAGCTTTTATGCAGTTTAGAAAACATGCATCGACCTTGTATGTAGGTTGAACACAATGTGTATCGACCTATATGCAGTTTAGAAAACATGCATCGACCTTGATGCAGCGAAGTAAACATGCACACAACTTGTTCGATGAAATGCATATGCACACATCTGTTCTACATGAAAAATGAAATGTGCATTGACCTGCATGTCTAAGGCCTGAACATGCATTGACCTTCTATACAGAATGAATAACATGCATCGACCTCTTAATGCAAGACCTCACATATGCATCGACCTTAACATGCAACTTGTTCAATGAAATGAATGGAAGGTTTAAATGTGCATAGACCTAGTATGAAGGAATGTTATGATTATGCACTGACCTTATACATGCTAAAGAGAAATGTGCACTAACTATGGGGAAGAAACACTGACCTTATGCCTATGAGCATGCACCTGTGCTCTGACTTTACTTAATAAGAAAAGGTATATGCACTGATCTGTTTTCTTCAGGTTGAGATGTGCATTGACCTTACCTTATGGACAGATGATATATGCACTGACCTGTAACCTATTCTGACAGATTTTTATATTGATATATAAAGATGATGAGATTAGTAATAAATCCATCAAAATTATGTCATCAAGAATATATATATATATATATATATATATATATATATTGAGTCATAATATTTGTCATCATCAAAACTTCAAAACCACAGGGACACAACAATCTCTCCCTTTTTTGATGATGACAATATTATGAGTCATTGCAATGATTCGACATGATGATCAAGCCAGTATGAGCATAGAATAGCTCTGTCAGATTGCACAAGCCAGTATGAACATAGAATAGCTCTGTCAGAATGCTGCAAAATGCATCAAAATGACCAACAGCCAGAATAACCAACATTCAGAATAGCTCTGCCAGAATGCAGCAGCATGCATCAAAATGACCAACAGTCAGAATAACTAATGATATGACTCACAAAAAATTCTCCCCCTTTGACAACATCAAAAAGGAAGGAACATTAACGATGCTGACAAGATCTCCCCTTTATGTGCTATTATGCAAAATGATTCACTGTTAACTAAACTCCCCCTGAACAGATGCTCTTCCTTTCTACAGAGCAGATGGAGTGGAATGAATGATCAGTAAACCACAGGGACACAAATTGCAGCATACATTCAAAAATTCGGATTGGACAATCAAGTCAGATTGATACCAATGGTTGGACATTCAAGTTTTACATTCAGTTGAAGTAGGTCACATGTGCAGTCAAGAATGATTTCAGGTCATGACAGAATTTATGAAGAATAGTGTGCATAATCTGAGTTTTGAATTTCAACAGTAAATGCAAACTGAGCACATGATGGTCAAATGCTCTTCAAACATATGAGAAATTCAACAAGATTTTCAAAGAGATACCTATTTCATAAATCCAAAGATAAGAATTTTTCAGAGTCTCCCATTATAAGGGTTTATGAATGAACTATATTGAACTACATGGTTTAAATATGATGTATACATGGTTTGACAATAAAGTTCTGTACTCATATCTGAAATCAAGATTTAATAAAAATGAACCAAGCCCTCATAATATCATCTTGATGAACCTCCCTTCATCTTACTCAATCAATTTCAATGACTTCTTTAGGAATTACAATCATAAGTATTGAGGTTAAACAATCATGAAATCATTTGATTTTGTCCAGGGTTATAGCAATTATTTTTTTGCAACCATTTTCTGATATTTCATTTGTTCAGTCAGATAATTTTTGCTATCAAATCTTACGAGCAATCTAGTTCAGTACACACCTTGTAACTGAAGGATATATGTTGTTTAGACTCCAATATCCCTAAGCACTTAGTGTGACTAACAGTCATGCTTTATAGTAAACAGAGTTAACTTTTTCACCTCATGACATACCTCAACTCATTTCTTTGATGAGTGAGATGTGTTTCTCAGTGTGCAAGTCATTGCTCTGCCTATTTTTCAATCATTTTTAAGCAGAGTTGACTATGGCACCTCATGACACAGCCCTTTGGACATGTGTTTCTCAGTGACCAAAGTCATTGCTCTTACAAGATTTGACCCTTAGATATTTTCAGAAAAGTCAAATGTTTAAAAACAATACATATTTCATGTATTTCAACCAAATAAAGTCATGATTTCAACATTTTCAGATTTCAAAAATGTGAGACAGTTGGTTAAGATTTATTAAAGTTGACTCAGATATTTTTAAGGTATTTATAACGAACCTAAATGAATACATTAAATTTAAACCAATCTGATCTTTCAGACATTCATAAATCTATATAATAGAAGATTCCTCATTGATTTAGTTTTTCAGATTTATGAGCAAGGTACATACATTGAAATCTTTATAAATTTCAGAGAGATGAAAGGTTTAGCAGATATGATCAAGAATGCATCAGACAAGTGAGCTAAGAACATGGCAGATGTGTTCAAGGTTCATCAAAAATGAGATTTCAGACAGACCAGTTTAGGACAGTAGTGATAGAAATTGTCAATCACATAAGGAATATGAATTTCAAGGTCAGCTGGTAAACCAATCACTAGTAAGAGAGCACATGAATCTTTCAAGGTAGCTCCCCCTCAGCAAATGCAGGAGCAGTAATCAATAAATTTCAAACTCAAGAAGAGTATCAGTTCAAGTGAATTTAAATCAAATAGAAAGAAGTGATACAAACTGATGCCAATTATGATGTATGTTTGAGGAAGAGCAAACATTGTAGAGTAAGCAATGACATGGCTAGACAATAAAGATATCGGTTGACTGTATGAGCAATATGGGTCGACCGAATTAGATAATGATCGAACAAATGAGTAGCCATGCAGTTCAATGTTTGATTTATGCTCCCCCTGAATGCATGCACTCAAACAATATTTTTGGATTTTTCAATATGGATGTTATGCAGTTAACTATATGTATGCAAATGCATTAATCTCCCTTAACTAAATGCATTAACCAATCATGTGTGACATGAAGACCATGCAGGGGACTTAATCTAACCAAAATATGCATGAATTGCAAAATTTTCTTTGATAGACTCCCCTTGACTTTATGCACTGAATGACTGAATTCTGAGTGAACTTTATGTGCATTGAAGTCAATGCTGGAAACAGCTATGCAATGGTCACAGAATGAATTATTCTCATGAATGTCTTAGACTGGCCTAGGTGCAAATTTTGACCTATGGTACCAGGCAGAGGACTTGGTCTAAAGACCACCTCACACATAGTAAGAACTTCCAGACATATTGCATCTGCCCTTTAGTAACTTACCATTTGATATACCATAATGGTCATGCATGACAATGATGTGCCAATGCAGTCCTATATGCATCTCAATATTGATGACAGTTTATCCAGCACATATGTATGCATATGAAAAATGCATGTAACAGATGTTCAGTGAATGCATTGTGACAAATATCAAACAAATGCAATTGGCATATGTATACATCAAATACAGACAATCTTGATTTTTAGTGAAAGATATCCATTTTTTTTTCATTCTCACATATGCACAGATATACAGACTATGCTCATGAGTTTCTAAACTTCTTTACATGCACATTTGACCTATGGTACTAGGTGGAGAACTTGGTCTAGAGACCATCTCACACATGGTTAGAACTTCCAGACAGACTTAATCTGCCCTTTAGAGCTAAACCATTTGATATATCATGAAATCATGCATGAAAATGCATAACAGTTTCAGAACATGCAAGATGCAGCCAGTTGAAGCATAATTAAGTGTCAAAACATCAATGCATGCAGATGAGAAATGAATTCAACATATCTTTATTCAATATGTGCACAAACAGCTCAATGTATGACTGAGAAACTCATGTTGAGCAATGCAAATGTCAAAGCGGCTAAGAACGTGTATGCATGAAATTTTATTTAACAGACACAGATTAACCATGAAATGCAGCTATCTGAAAGAGATTACTGAAAAATTCAACTGAACAAACTTGTAACCAGCAGAAATGGGGTTTTACCTTACTTGGGTGCCTTGGTTTATTTACCCCTTTTTATTTCTCAGCTCCAAGGCATACCTACAAAAACTGAACCTCATTTTACATATTGAGGTACCCAAGAATTCTTGGGACCTCCATAGTGAGTAACACCTCTCCTAGATGCATTCCATGAATTCAGGACATTTATGTTATCAAATTTTAACAATTTACAATCAAACATGAAATGTCCAATTTGACCACAATAATGGCATGCAACAACATACTTTTTGTTCTCATTATGCACATTAGCATGAGCATGAAATTTTCTGTTGTTTACATGAACATTTTGTCTGTTATTATTATCAGCCAGCCAATAGTCAGCAGCTCTGTGACCTGGACAATTAAAACATGCAATGAATTTTTCTTTAATAACAGATTTATTTCTACCAAAAATATTTTGATTTGCAAGGAAATTTATAGGTTTAGAATTAAATCTTTTCCCTTGAGCATGCCAACAGTCCTTGACTGTGTGGCCATACTTTTCACAATAAAAATACACAGCATACTTACTTCTAGACCCAAATTCATTTTTATCAAAAATATTTTTATTAATAAGGAAATTAACACATTCAGAATTAACTTTCTTTCCCTGTGCATACCAGCACTGTGTAGGAATATGGCCTAGTTTTTCACAACAAAAACATTGAACATTCTTTTTCTGAACAGGATAAAATTTCTTAACATGCTTTCTAGTTTGAGAATTCCTAGCATGTATTTTATCAATTTTCAAGTCATCCTTTTTCAGCACAAAATAACTATCCATGAAGTGACCATGTTTTCCATAGTAATGACATGAAAGATTATTTTTGACATTTGAATTTTCAGCATGCATGTTGTTTCTTCTCTTGTTCAATGTTTTCTTTTTCACATCTTTATTTTGTTTTTGACGTTTCTGAACAGCGAATTATTTTTGGGATTGACTTGAGGTTCCAGCCACTTCTGAACTTCGAACAAAGGTTGTATACAGCTGGTTCCTCATATCCCTTTTAATCCCAGAAATATGACCTGTCCCTTCACATAATTTAGTGGCTTCATCATTCAAGGGAGCTTTTAACTTCTCTTTACCTTTAACAGATTTTGACAGTGAATTTTTCAGATCATGAATTTCATTTTCTAGAGAAGCAATGTGTGCCTCATAATTGATAATCTCTTGTTCACTGCAATTAACACACTCACTTAGCACCTTGTTTGCAGTTTTATATTTCTCAACTTCTTGTTCCAAATTGTGCAGTTTTTCAGATTCTTCTATGCAAACAAACTTTTCTTTTTCTAACGCAAGAAGTCTTTCTGATATAACAGTATTTAAGACCATGAACTTTTTATTTTGTTCTTTCAGATCTTTGTTCTTCTCAATCAACTCATCTTTGTTAACAGATTTCAGCTTTTATTCAGCTTGTCTTCAATCTGTTCTAGCTCTATTTTTCTGTTCAATAGCTCTTCATTTTCATTTTTGAGAGATTCAATTAAGTCTTCTTGCAATTTCAATTGAGATTGAAGATCATCATTCAATTTTTTTGTAGAAATGCATTTTCCACAAGAATTTTCAATCTTCTTTATTTCAGATTTCAATTGTTCATTTTTAGACCTTAATGACTTTATTTCAGATGACATAACCTTTCTCATTTTCTTCGGTTCAGATTTGATAGTTTTGTACTCATCTAAAAAACCATTATAGAGAATCATTAATTCATCAAAAGTGAGTTCCTCGAATTCAGAGCTTACCTGTGACGATGTCTCCTCCTGTTGATCACTGCTATGATCACTTCTTCTTGCCATGAGACATTCTTCTTCCTTCTTCTCATGAATGCCAATCACCTCATCCAGGATTTCCTTTCCTAATGTGCACCTGAAGGCAAATGGAAATAAGTCAGTCTATAGCTTTTAAAATATTGAGAACCATAGTGTTCTCACTATCCTTCAGTCTATCCTCATTAGACCACTTGGTCTAGTCATGAGGCAGTTTATGTGGGCCATTTGAAACCAAATTCCATAGATTAAAATCGATAGAATTCATATAAGCACATAGGCCGCCTAACCAATTACTGAAATTTGAACCATCGAAAACCAGAAGAAAAGCCATTGAAAAATAGTTAAACAGATTCAAAGTAATTAGCTAAAAGGCAATAGATGAGCAATGCACCAAAAGAATATAGTAGGACCCTCTGCAGATCGTTGGATCTGATCAATCAGAGACCCGCTCTGATACAAATTGTTGAGTCTATTAGATGGTGCAGACACAGATTCATAGGGGGGATGAATGAATCTCCCCTTTAAAAATATCAAATTAAAACTGTACTTATAAATCTTGCGGAATTAAAATCTGGAATACTCAATTAAATAGATATTCTAATGAGACTCACACTCGAACACTTGTTCAGATGCTCTTGTGTGATTCTCACCAGAATGCTTGGCTAGCACACTCAGCAACCTCACTGAAACACTAAGCAATGCTTAGAGCATAGACACTTGGAAGCCACACGGTGAACTCAGAGTTATATAGACTAACCAGATGTAATTATAACGTTCCTAAGCATACATCTATCGTTAGTCAAACATGCCAGCAAATCATGAACACAAGGGATTTTAGGTGGTTCGGTTTTCACCTACATCCACCCCATACTCAGGTCTGAGTTTGGCTTACTGCTGCCTAACAGCTTGAACCGATGTGCATCACAGCTTGCTTACAGTTGAGCATCACAGCTTGCTTCCGCTGCGCACCACAACTTGCGTCCGCTGAGCATTACAGCTTGGCTTCCGTTGAGCATCACAGCTTGCTGACCGAGGAATATTTCCCCGCCACTGTGCATCACAGCTTGCACTACTGGCTAACAGCTTGAAAGAGATTTAAAGAAAAAACAAGAAATGAAAGGAACGACAGAAAATAGATCTGACTCGAAATACAATGTAGCTCACACAAGAGCAGACGATCCTAGATCTGATCTAGAGATCGTAACCAACAGCTTCAGCTTTTGCTTCGCTCACGATACTCTGTTTTCACCTTTCTCTGCAACTCACTGTAACTCCCTTTCTCTTACAGACTCTCGTTCTCTTCTAATCTTCTCTCGATCTTTTTCTTTCTGGCTCACCCTCCTTATTCTCTTTTCTTCTCTGCTGCTCTCTTAATTCTTCTTTTCTCTGTGACACACTTATCATATTCATTTGAGCGACCGAGCCTCTTTTTATAGCTTCACGAAAGTTAGGCGCGTGGGAAACACGTTTCCGCCCAGAAATTTTAACTGGAAAGCGCTGCTAGGAATCCACGTGTCAGATGCTGAAGGTGTGTTGTACACGTGGCTAAAACTCCAGTCCAAATTCCTCCTTGGATCACGTGCCTCTTTATTTGGGCCTCGAGTCACATGACTGTATCTTACACTTAAAGTGTTCGATCTGATGACTTTTGATGACTTAAAACTCTTCATGCTTAAATCCTTGCCATTAAAACAAAAGGCATTTAATCAAACACCTTATCGTCATAAGTGAAAAGTCAATGTGCTTTGACTTTGATAAAAGAAACTCAATGCATATACTTAGACATGTGTGAAGCATGTGCTTCGACTTGATGAAGAAGACTTAATGCATATGCTTAGACTTCGAGTTCCAAAGTTGCACAGACTTAAATGTGTGCAAGGACTTGGATGCTGCATGTGCTCAGACCTTGGATATGCATCAAATGATATGTGCGTAGACCTTAGTCTAAGCATGTGCACATACTCTAACATTGCATATGCATAGACCTTAGTTGCCAGACAATGCATAAACTTCTATACATGCGTAGACCTGAAAATCAAATGTGCACAGACCCTAGACAAGCTTAGACCTAAAAGTGCATGGACTTCTATACATGCGTAGACCCGATTACGTTGAAGGCACACATGCACAGATCTACGTTATACATGTGCACAGACTTAATAGTGCTATATGCAAGGACTTGCATGAAACATGTGCTTCGACCATGTACTGCACATATGCTCAGACTTCAAATTCACATATGCTTCGACTTGATTATGCACAGTAGTACATATACTCAGACTTGATAGAGCAATGTGCACGGGCGTCATATAGCAGACAGTGCATATGCTTAGACCTATGGTGTACATGTGCACAGACCTTCTATGTGCACAAGACACATATGCATCGACCTTTGTGTTTCAGCAAACATGCACAGACTTTATATGCATGTGAATACATATGCTCAGACATCAATCTATACATGTGCATGGACCTTGATGCAGCATGTGCATAGACTTAAGCATGTGCTCAGACCTTTTTATGCATTCTACAAAATGTGCACCGAGCTTTTATGCAGTTTAGAAAACATGCATCGACCTTGTGTTGTCCCAAAGGTTCTCGTATGGACAAGAAGGGGGGTTGAATTGTCCCCGCCAAGCACGATGGTAATTTCTAAATTTAACGCAACAAATAAAATAACTACCAACGTAAATGATGATTGGACGAAATGCAAGCTATGAAGAAATTAATTCTCTCAAGCTTACCGTTCTCACACGATCAACAAAAACAATGTAAACAAGTAAATCACAATCAACCACAATACGAGACAGATTTTTAGGTGGTTCGGGACCACGACGGGCTCCCTACATCCACCCCTCACCAAAACGATGAGGATCCACTCGCTTCAAATGAAGCGCACGGAGCTTCCGCTCCAAGAGACACGGAGACGTCATCTCCTACACGATCCACAATGTATCTAACCACAAACACAAGCTGCAACACCGCAGCACAACGATCCACCACCGTTCGCAAACGGTTCAACACACACACAAAGTCAGAGTTCAGAAAAATGAAGGATATGTTCAATACATGCTTGTGAACCAAAGGAAAATGACTCGAACAAATCCAAACAAGATGTAGAAGTGAATCCCCAAGAGTAGGAAAGGGTTGTAGAAGGTCTTCTCTAAGCCTCAAGTCGGAGGGTGGCCGGATGTCGACGATGAGAATGCCCCCGCGTTCCCCTTCTCATTCCGCTCCTTTCTTTCTTCAGCCACGGGCTCCAGAAATGAGTGGAAGTAGATCAAAACCACGGATCTTTGCTCAGCTCCACCCCCTTTTCCCTTTCTTCTCCTACAAGATGAAAAACAAAGCACATTAGGGTTCACAATCCCCAAATTCGGATCTCACATTAGCATATATAGAGGACAAACCCAAAGACCCAAATACCCATGCAAAACCCTTGCAAAATGACTCTAGTATGTCTATCAATAACCTAGGGGCATTGGGGTAAAATTTCAGTCCAATCGGAGCTCATTTGGATGGGTTTCGGTGGCTTACGGAAAAGTCGCGCGGAGCTGCGAACGCAGATGGGTCGACCCATCTAGCAAGTGGGTCGGCCCACTTGCAGTCCAGCATGCTGTCTGGGCAGCAGAACTTGCAGGGGTCGACCTATTCTCAGAGGGGGTCGACCCACTTGCAGCCAGAATGCAAGTTGGGCTATTTTCAGCCCAGGGGTCGACCCATTGAGTGGGGGGGTCGAGCCATTCACCTAGAAACCTTGTAAAATGATTTTTAATGATGATCTAATGATCTAAACATCCAAACCAATGAATTCAAACATTCATACATGAATTTATATGATGAAAACAAGTTAAATCAAATGGTTTGCATGACAATCAAGGACCATGAAGAATCCATGAAGATAATACATGAAAGCACAAACTAGCCCAATATTCTCAATCCAAAGTTCAAGACCAATTAGCCATTCACTCAACCAAAGTGTAAAAGCCATTCCAACCACTTTCACTCAAGTTTTGTATGAATAGATTCAACATGATGCTAGCCCAAGAACCTCATGTACAAGTTGAATGAAAACACAATTCCACAAGTTCATACACATAAGAATATCATTCAACTAGACTACAATGAACCCACTTTAACAAGAATTTGACTTCCATTCTCAACCAACAAAAATATATTTGACAAATACAAAGTCATGGAAGCTTTAATATGCAATTGACATTCTTGAATCTCTCATATGCTCAATAACAAGAAACCTCAAGTGAGGGATATTCATTTACACATGAATGAGCACTTTCATTGAACGATGGATGCCATTCCAAAAGCATGGAAAACATGATTGTTCCATTAAAATCCATACACTCACACAATCAAATGAGAACCATTGTTCCATCATAATACAACCAAATGACATTACAAAGCACATGCTCATCCAAACACACAATGTTTTGAATTCATTAACCATACACAATGATTTGCTCTCACAAACTCACAATATTTGTTATCATCAAAACTAGGGTCAAAAATAATGTGAGAACACATATCCAATAATCTCCCCTTTTTGATGATGACAAAACATTATGATAATCTAAACATTTTTCTCCCCCTTTGGCATGATCAAAAATGGGGAATGCAAGAACTGGAGCATTTAGCATGAAAACCAACCATATCAATGAAATTGGATACTCATGCACGCAAGTAAGCAAGCATGAGAGACAAGCATGCATGTACATATGTATATCTCCCCCTCAAAGGGAGAGAAGGATATCAAAAGAGCATTTGATTCAAGTCATAGTGTGAAACATGATGCATAATCAAAAAAGGTAGTGTATGCATATGTTAGAAGCACTGCATAAGCCATGATAAGAACAGATTCAAGCTATACAAACATCACAATAATACCCAAGTGAAATATGTGAAAATGAGCAATGAACTTCAAACATATATGGATATTGGTAGAATTTATTGAAAACACTAGAGGGTTATTTCCTTTCTACAATTCTATTTAGATCCTCGACTTTTGGTAGCTTCGCACAACCCCCTTATTCATTTTTTTATATTTTTATTAGATTTCACCGTTCGACGCGAGTCACCTCATGTGTCTCAATGGGGTTTCCCGGCTACTAAGATTCATCACAATTTTGAATCTTGTGGATTTTAGCTTCACTTTTCGACGTGAGTTTTCTCATTTGTTTCAGTGGGGATTCCCGGCTACTCAGTTCCACATTCCACTTATTTATTGGGGTTGACAGCTTTTTCCTCACGATTCTCTTCATTTCCATGTAGAAATTTTATTTCCCATAAAGTGTTAAAAAGAAGTTCTGAAATCCTTATTAATTAAAGTCATATACATCATCTTGTGCAAAATGTGTGGGTAATTGCTATGTATGTAGAAAATGAATTTGCCATAACATAGCTATGACTCCCCCTAAATGTATGTACAAATGGAAACAAATCCGCCTCCTTTGTATATGTCACGTTCACAAATGATAACAATCAATGCATTTTGTATAACAAGGAGGTGAGGTCTTAGAAGATTTTCAAGAAATGGTTTTCTAGAAATATATATATACATGCAGTCAAGCAAGGATATGAAAGTAAAGTCATGCAAGATGATTTCCGGTACGTGGCGGAGAACATAGGTCCAAAGACCATCATCGCGCATGAGGAAAGCTTCCAGCTAGACATAATCCAGCCTTCTGCAATCGCCATTTGATATACCGAAAAATCATGGCATTAAGACACAGTTACTCATTCAAACAGTAAATTCCAAGTTCTCTCCTTATCTGAGTGAATTTTTCAGGAGTTAAGGGTTTTGTGAAGATGTCTGCAAGTTGATTTTCTGTATTTACATGGATAAGTTCAAAATGACCCTTACTCACATGATCTCACAAGAAGTGGTGTCTAATCTCTATGTGCTTTGTGCGAGAGTGCAAAATAGGATTTTTTGGAAAGATTACTCGCAGAAGTGTTATCACAAAGAATGGGTGTGTCATTCAAAGAAATGTCAAAGTCAACTAATTATTGTTGGATCCAAAGCACTTGGGCTGGACAACTACCTGCCGCCATGTACTCGGCTTCGACAGTTGACAATGCCACAGTATTTTGTTTCCTAGAGGCCCATGAGACCATGCAACCTCTAAGAAATTGACAGTACCCGCTCGTGCTCTTATGATCCACTAAACACCCAGCATAATCAGAGTCCGTGTAAGCTACTTAATCAAAAGTGCAGCTACGTGGAAACCAAAGACCAAGATCTGTGGTGCCTAGCAAATATCTGAAAATCCTTTTGACTGCTAACATGTGTGAGTTTCTAGGATCAGATTGGAATCTTGCAAACATGCAAACACTAAACATGATATCTGGTCGACTAGCAGTCAAGTACATTAAGGAACCAATCATTCTTCTAAAGAGTTTCTGATCAACAGACTTATCTTCTTCATCTTTCTTCAATTTCACCGTTGTTGACATAGGCGTCTTATGTGGCTTTGCATTGTCGAATTTGAACTTTTTGATGAGCTCCTTTGTGTATTTTCTTTGATTGATGAAGATGCCATCTTTCAACTGCTTCACCTGCAAACCCAAAAAATATGTTAACTCCCCCATCAAACTCATCTCAAACTCCCATTGCATCAATTTTACAAAATCATCGTTTAATGAATCAGAAGTGGCTCCAAAGATAATGTCATCAACATATACCTGAACAATAAGTATGTGTTTATTGTTACTCTTAATGAAAAGAGTTTGACCAATATTACCTCTCTTGAAGCCATTTTCTGAAAGAAAAGTACTTAGCCTTTCATACCACGCACGGGGGGCTTGCTTCAGACCATACAATGCTTTGTCAAATTTGTACACATGGTCCAGGTTCTTCTCATCTTCAAATCCCGGTGGCTGCTCAACATAGATGTCTTCCTTCACTACACCATTCAAAAAAGCACTTTTAACGTCCATTTGAAAAGGTTTTATATTCCTAGAGCATGCAAATGCAAGTAATATTCTAACAGCCTCAAGCCTAGCCACGAGTGCAAATGATTCATCAAAATCAATTCCTAATTCTTGACTATAGCCTTGGGCTACAAGCCGGGCTTTATTCCTAATCACCATCCCTTGATCACTAAGTTTGTTTCGAAAAACCCACTTAGTTCCTATCACCGGGTGGTTCTTAGGTCTAGGCACAAGAAACCACACCTCATTCCTTTAGAATTGGTGTAATTCCTCCTGCATAGCCAAGATCCAGAAATTATCATTTAATGCTTCATTTACAGATTTGGGCTTAATATCAGAAAGAAATGCTAGATTATCAGTTTCTTCAACTTCCCTGATTGAAGCCCTTGTTCTTACGCCTTGTTCCACGTCTCCTATGACATTGTCTTGTGGATGGTCCTTGTGGAACGTCCATTGCTTGGGAAGCTCTTCATTTTGGGTTGGAGCTTCATCATTCTTGTTGCTCGACTCCGCTTGATCCACATCTTATTTTTCCTTGTCTTTCTTTTCTTCTCCTTCTTCATGCTCTACATCAAGAAAATGATTATCCTTGTCAGATATTCTTAAAGTGTATTCATCAATGATCACATGAGGGCTTTCCTCTACCACAAGAGTACGTAGGTTATATACTCGATATGCTCTAGATGATGAAGAGTAACAGAGAAATATACCTCTATCACTCTTTGCGGCAAATTTCTCCAAATAATCTTTAGAATTATTCAATATGAAACATGGAGAACCAAAAGGTTTAAGATATGTAATGTTCGGCCTTTTACCTTTATACAGCTCATATGGAGTTTTCTAGAGTATAGGTCTTACCATGGCTCGATTGATGATGTAGCAGGCCGTGCTTACCGCCTCGGCTCAAAAATACCTTGGTAAGCCATTTTCTGCAAGCATTGTCCTCGCCATCTCCACGAGCGTCCTATTCTTTCTTTCCACGACTCTGTTTTGTTGTGGGGTTCGAGGTGCTGAAAAGTTGTGTGTAAACCCCTGTTTCCTACAAAAATCATCAAAGTCATGGTTATCAAACTCTCTTCCATGATCACTTCTAATTGCTTTAATTTGATACCCCTTATCAGTTTGTAAGTTCCTGCAAAGATCTTCGAACTCCTGTAAAGCATCATTCTTATGGGTTAAAAATAATACCCAAGTGAATCTTGAGTAATCATCTACAATAACAAACCCATAAAGTTTTCCTCCAAGACTGTGTGTCATAGTGGGACCAAATAAGTCTAGGTGAAGGAGTTCAAGGGGTCTAGTGGTGGTGACAATGTTTTTAGATTTAAAAGACACTCTGGTCTGTTTCCCCATAGCACATGCATCACAAATTTTATTTGCATCAAAGTTCAGTTTTGGTAAGCCTCTTACCAAGTCTTTTCTAAACAGTTTAGAAAGAACACTAAAGCTAGCATGACCAAGTCGTCGATGCCACAACCATGCATCATCCGACTTATTAGCAACCAAACAAAGATTTTTATTTTGAGAATTTTCAAGATCAACAGAGTAGATGTTTCCATCACTAACACCAATGAACTTTATTTCATGTGAAATTTTATCTACAATGGAGCAGTGTGTGTTTTCAAAAATGACCTTGTGACCCTTGTCACAAAGTTGACTGATGCTAAGCAAACTGTGATTCAAACCATTTACAAGCAAGACATCTTCAATGGATTGATTTGAATCCTTACCTATTCGTCCAATTCCCACAATTTTACCTTTGTCGTTTCCGCCAAAGGTGACCAATCCGCCTTCCTTTTCCTTCAGGTCTGAGAAGAGTTCCTTATTGCCTGTCATGTGTATGGAGCATCCACTGTCCAGATACCATTTGTTCCACTTGGCTCTTAAACAGACCTGCATAGTCAAAACAACTCTCAAGTTGATTTAGGTACCCAAGCAAGCTTGGGTCCCGAAGTGTTAGTCCTACCATGAGAGAAATGCATTATATTTTTCTTTTCAAAATATTCATCATCGGCCCTCATCAAATCACAAACATACATTGAGTGGCCGAACATTCCACAGTAGAAGCATGTGGCATTTGGCTTTCTAAACTGACTCCTATGCATGTAAGATCTATCAACAAATGAGTTCATGCATGAGTCAACATGATTAAAGCCATGTGAATCAAAGGATTTTTGAATTTTATTTTTCACAAATGAATTTTTCTTTGTGGGTGAGCTTCCCACATCAATTCTCTCATTCCTAGCATTTCCATTGCTAGTCTCACCATGTTCAACAATTTTATCTTTTCCTTGCAATTCTTTTTGAACAACATC
The DNA here is from genome assembly GCA_022559845.1 of Amorphophallus konjac. NCBI lineage: Eukaryota > Viridiplantae > Streptophyta > Magnoliopsida > Alismatales > Araceae > Amorphophallus > Amorphophallus konjac. Next base: position 461,698,233 of record CM040121.1, on the reverse strand, counting down.
TTTCAATTTTATCAATTCAATATGCATGGTGTTGAAGTTGGTTTGTAATTCTTTCTTGGATTTTTCACATTCACTCAATCTCAAATTGAGTTGATCCAACTCCTTAACTAATTGAGCATTCTCATTTTTTAATTTTTTAGTATTTTCATAAGCATGATGTTTTTCTGCCTCCAAGTACTCTAGTTCATCCATATACAAGGTTAGCTTAGATTGAAAGTCTTCTTTTTCATCCTTGAATTTTTCAATTTGCATTTCATAAAAGCTACACCTATCACATGGATTAGTAGAGCCAATCAAGTCACAAAATCTCTTTTTCAAGTTTTTGACATCATTTTTTTATTTCTTATACTTTTGAAACAAATCCGCATAAGCTAGATGCCATTGTTCAGGAGTAAAATTTTCAGAATCGGAGTTTACCTCAGAGTTGTCCTCATCTGCCATAAGACAAAGATTTTGGACTAGCTCGACCAGTCCTTTCTTGTCACCTTCGAATTTTGAGCTATCCGAGTCCTCATCACTCCATGTTGCCTTCATAGCTTTCCCTTTCTTTGGCTTGTTCTTGCTCAGCTTCTTTTGGAGCTCGGGGCATTGACCTCTCATATGCCCAGCCTTCTTACACTCATAACAAATGATTTCTTCCTTCTTGCTCGACTCGCCTTTCTTGTTGAAGTTTCTCCTCATGAATCTTCTAGGAAGATTTCCATCTCTTCTAGCTCTTCTGAAGTATTTTTGGACATTCCTTGTTACAAGAGCCATCATCTCTTCCTCATCACTGTCCATAGATTAGCCTTCATCACTATCTTCCGACGATTCTGGGTATGCCTTTAGTGCAATGGATTTCTTCTTCTTACTTTCCTCCTCAACTGGCTTCATGATGTTGATTTCATATGTCATTAGCGATCCAATGAGTTGATCCACCGTGAGTGTGGTGAGATCCTTTGAATCTTCAATGACGGTCGCTTTTGTGTGCCACGGAGGTGTGAGGGACCGCATCACCTTTCTCACCAAGTCTTGATTTGAATACTTCTTTCCCAAGGCCTTTAGGTTGTTTGTGATTTCGCTTAGCCTTGCATACATTTGTGTAATGTTCTCCTCAGGCTTCATTGCAAAAAGCTCATATTCTCGAACCAGTAGATTTGCTTTTGTCTCTCGTACTTCTGAAGTACCTTCATAAATGGTTTTCAATTTGTTCCACATTTCCTGCGTAGATGAACACATAGAAATACGTGAGTACTCATTAGGATGTATTGCGCACTGAATAATATTCATCGCTCTAAAATTAGCACATGATTTCTTAATATGCTCGTCTTCCCATGAGTCCTCATTGAGAGGTAACACATAAGGACCTTTGTTGATGACCCTTCAAGTATCATAGTCCTGTGCTCGCATGAACACAATCATTCGGTTTTTCCAATAGGGATAGTTAGCCCCATCAAAGAAGGGAGGTCTATGAATCGAATGTCCCTCGGGGAGCATTCCCTTGCTGGCCATACTAAGAGATCTTTTCTCTACAACCGTGAGGTTGTCCTAAAATCAGAGACCCCGCTCTGATACCAGATTGTTATCCCAGAGGTTCTCGTATGGACAAGAAGGGGGGTTGAATTATCCCCGCCAAGCACGATGGTAATTTCTAAATTTAACGCAGCAAATAAAATAACTACCAACGCAAATGATGATTGGACGAAATGCAAGCTATGAAGAAATTAATTCTCTCAAGCTTACCATTCTCACACGATCAACAAAAACAATGTAAACAAGTAAATCACAATCAACCACAATACGAGACAGATTTTTAGGTGGTTCGGGACCACGACGGGCTCCCTACATCCACCCCTCACCAAAACGATGAGGATCCACTTGCTTCAAATGAAGCGCACGGAGCTTCTGCTCCAAGAGACATGGAGACGTCGTCTCCTACATGATCCATAATAGATCTAACCACAAACACAAGCTGCAACACCGCAGCACAACGATCCACCACCGTTCACAAATAGTTCAACACACACACAAAGTCAGAGTTCAGAAAAATGATGGATATGTTCAATACATGCTTGTGAACCAAAGGAAAATGACTCAAACAAATCCAAACAAGATGTAGAAGTGAATCCCCAAGAGTAGGAAAGGGTTGTAGAAGGTCTTCTCTAAGCCTCAAGCAGAGGGTGGCTAGATGTCGACGATGAGAACGTCCCCGCGTTCCCCTTCTCGTTCCGCTCCTTTCTTTCTTCAGCGACGGGCTCCAGAAATGAGTGGAATTAGATCAAAACTATGGATCTTTGCTCAGCTCCACCCCCTTTTTCCTTTCATCTCTTATAAGATGAAAAACAAAGCACATTAGGGTTCACAATCCCCAAATTCGGATCTCACATTAGCATATATAGAGGACAATCCCAAAGACCCAAATACCCATGCTAAACCCTTGCAAAATGACTCTAGTATGTCTATCAATAACCTAGGGGCATTGGGGTAAAATTTCAGTCCAATCAGAGCTCATTTGGATGGGTTTCGGTGGCTTACGGAAAAGTCGCGCAGAGCTGCGAACGCCGATGGGTCGACCCATCTAGCAAGTGGGTCGACCCACTTGCAGTCCAGCATGCTGTCTGGGCAGCAGAACTTGCAGGGGTCGACCTATTCTCAGAGGGGGTCGACCCACTTGCAGCTAGAATGCAAGTTGGGCTATTTTCAGCCCAGGGGTCGACCCATTGAGTGGGGGGGTCGACCCATTCACCTAGAAACCTTGTAAAATGATTTTTAATGATGATCTAATGATCTAAACATCCAAACCAATGAATTCAAACATTCATACATGAATTCATATGATGAAAAACAAGTTAAATCAAATGATTTGCATGACAATCAAGGACCATGAAGAATCCATGAAGATAATACATAAAAGCACAAACTAGCCCAATATTCTAAATCCAAAGTTCAAGACCAATTAGCCATTCACTCAACCAAAGTGTAAAAGCCATTCCAACCACTTTCACTCAAGTTTTGTATGAATAGATTCAACATGATGCTAGCCCAAGAACCTCATGTAGAAGTTGAATGAAAACACAATTCCATAAGTTCATACACATAAGAATATCATTCAACTAGACTACAATGAACCCACTTTAACAAGAATTTGACTTCCATTCTCAAACAACAAAAATATATTTGACAAATACAAAGTCATGGAAGCTTTAATATGCAATTGACATTCTTGAATCTCCCATATGATCAATAACAAGAAACCTCAAGTGAGGGATATTCATTTACACATGAATGAGCACTTTCATTGAACGATGGATGCCATTCCAAAAGCATGGAAACATTGATTGTTCCATTAAAGTCCATACACTTACACAATCAAATGAGAACCATTGTTCCATCATAATACAACCAAATGACATTACAAAGCACATGCTCGTCCAAACACACAATGTTTTGAATTCATTAACCATACACAATGATTTGCTCCCACAAAGTCACAATATTTCTTATCATCAAAACTAGGGTCAAAAATAATGTGAGAACACATATCCAACACCTTGTATGTAGGTTGAACACAATGTGCATCGACCTATATGCAGTTTAGAAAACATGCATCGACCTTGATGCAGCGAAGTAAACATGCACACAACCTGTTCGATGAAATGCATATGCACACATCTGTTCTACATGAAAAATGAAATGTGCATCAACCTGCATGTCTAAGGCCTGAACATTCATTGACCTTCTATATAGAATGAATAACATGCATCGACATCTTAATGCAAGACCTCACATATGCATCGACCTTAACATGCAGCTTGTTCAATGAAATGAATGGAAGGTTTAAATGTGCATAGACCTAGTATGAAAGAATGTTATGATTATGCACCGACCTTATACATGCTCAAGAGAAATGTGCACTGAATCTGGAGAAGAAGCACTGGCCTTATGCCTGTGAGAATGCGCATGTGCTCTGACTTTACTTAATAAGAAAATGTATATGCACTGACCTGTTTTCTTCAGGTTGAGATGTTTGAGATGTGCATTGACCTTACCTTATGGACAGATGATAGATGCATTGACCTGTAACCTGTTTTGACAGATTTTTATACTGCTATATAAAGATGATGAGATTAGTAATAAATCCATCAAAATTATGTCATCAAGAATATATATATATATATATATATATATATATATATATAATGAGTCATAATATTTATCATCATCAAAACTTCAAAACCCCAGGGACACAACATAATGGCATTCCACATTCTCTCTCTCTTGAATTAGTGCTTGACTTGACTTGACTTGACGTGACATGACTTGTGTGGCCCGGAACGGGCAAGTACTTGCTTGATTGAATTAGCCAGCTCTAGTGACATGAACTTGATTCAACATGCTTGAACACTTGATATTATCTCCCCTAAATATAGTGCCAACTCTTGCTAGTTCTCTTATTGTTCTATTGAAATCATGATTGGTTCATCTTTAAGTTCCTGTTATCCTAATCGTGCATCATGCATGACTACACTTGCATCGCATGTAACATGTAAACTACTTAAAGATAGCTTGTTTCTTGAGATATAATTCTTACTGAGCGTTCGCTCACCCAGTTTTATTTCAACATTTTTCAGGTAACTCTGATAGCGAGGATCTTACAGATGGGACTGAGACCGAGTGAAGAGAGTAGAGCCACCTAATCGTCGAGCTGTCACTTAGTCGCATCTTCTTCCACTTTATTGAGTCCTAGTCGTTGTAATTTCCCCTTATTTTTGGTCAAGTGTTTGGAAGTTGTTTGGAACTTGGAAACTTATGTGTCTATTTGGAGTTGAAGTTATTATGGAATAATTGGTATTATTATGGAAATCTAATTCCGGCTATTATTTACCTAGACTTGTGCGCATCTCTTTCATTGAGTTGAATTCCTCACGCTCTGATTGACATGAAGGATATGAACTCGTCACGCGTACCGGGTTCCTTCCGTGCTCGGGGCGTGACAGAATGTCCGAGGAGTGATCCCTGTTATTTTCCCCTTCACCTGGAGGCGAATGGGACATGGAATGACACCCCTGTGGGATGTTTTGTCCATTTGAGCATGGCAGAAGATGGCCAGAATGAGTGTCGTTGGGCTTTGGGAACTTGCTTAGTTGGGCTGCCAGAGTTCTAGCCGCCTAGGATGTCTGCTCATTGGGAGTGTCACGTCCCAAACTAGTAGCAATGGAAACTACTCAGAATATGGCAGCGAACAATCATGTCAATCAGAGCGCTAACGAACAACAACCACAAGAGACAAGACAAGAATTTGGAAAAAAATATAATTGTATTAATATCAAATGTCGTTATTACAATAACTCAAAGGAAAAGTAAAGAAAAGACTCAAATTATAGGACTTCCAAAACTTCTAAACTAGACTCAAGAAATACAAAAGACTCGGGTCTTCTACAACTCCAGAAGCACTCAGTCACTCTTGCCCTTCCCCTTCAGAGTGAATTTCATCTGCATTATTACCTGAAAAATGCTAAGGGAAATTAGGTGAGCGAGAAGCTCAGTAGGAATTACATCTCTCCAATCAGGAAAAATATAAGTAATTAACAATCTAACAGTGTGAGGTACTATAAGATGATACGGTGCAAAAAATGAATCAATTTCGAGAGATAACCAGAAGTTATGATCAATAAGAATAGAAAATCAAAGGAATGAATATAAGTAAAGGATGGAATTCAAATTCCAAGAAAAGACATGATGATCAAAATGAAAGGGAAAAGATCTCAATAATGAACCAATAATAAAATAACCATGTAATTCAATGGGTGAACATGTGTAAGTGAACATAACCGTAAAGTTTGGCCATTAATCAAGCAATTTCCAAATAATAATGCCCTTCAAGCCAAGCAAGTAAATTATCATGTCAAGCATGTAACAAGTCATATCATTCATTCACGTGTAATTAATTGTCTATATCAAATCACGCATGTAGGTTGGTGTAATGCCACACCACGAGTCACTCCCATGGGCACAAGTATTTTTAGAGTTCCGTCCGACTAGCATTGATTGTCAAGCGGGCCCAGAGCCCTTTATATTTTACTAGATAATTTCATGTAATAGTTATGGCCAAGTGGATAAGAGAGTTATGTTCCAGAATATTAAATGGCACAAATAAAGTACATAGATCATGTAAAGAGAAGTACCAAGTAGAAAGAAGATCAAGTATAGAACTTTGGAAAGTTCATGAAGAACAAAAGTCCATGATTTATTTAGCGATGCAAGAGGTTGTTGACTCAAAAAGATACTGGCATCAAAACACATCAAAATAGTCAACTATGGACTCATAGAACTTGATAAAATACGGTCAAGTGAACGGGCATGATCCATGAAATCCAAGGTTGAACGCGATCAGGGTCAAGGCCGCGATCTCATGAACGCAGTCTGACTGAGGGGCACGCTCAGACAGGGGTCACCCTGAACGTGATCTTTGGGCACGCCACGCTCGGGATCAAGAAGCTAAACGTGGTCACTGGGTCAACCGCGATCAGAATAAGCTAAACAGAACCCAAATAGAACCTCGTTCCGTGTATCTAAAGGCCAGTCAAACCTCATCTCACTACAGTAGGATGAGATTCCAAGGGTTTCCAAGATTTTTAGTGTATAACCAGCTCGGCATCTTTTTAGGAATCTAAGACTCGCGGAGTCTTACGGAGGCCTTAATGAAGAAGTTCCAGTCTAACTTAAGGAGTATCTGGTGGAGGGTCCCAACTTCACCAAGAGGGGCTATCCAACGAGAACCAGAAACCAATAGTGCGATAGATTCATATCATCGGAGTGACATGATCTTTAAATCATAATAACAATCAAATCAATAACATTGAATATAACCCAATAATTCGGAGGCTCAACAAGAAATAACTCGATTCATTATTGATTATCTAAGTATTTTAGATATGTTGTAACAAATGTCAGGAATGAACAGAACAATATGGATAAGTACAAGAGGGTCGCATTAATCATGGGAAGGGTTTATAAGATCAATAAAGAGCTTTTAAGAGGTTAAATTCATAGTTCCATATAAATTACCTATCCAGTGGGTTGGTTAGACAACGTGCATACAAAAAACATGATATTTGGACTCCCAAAACTTGCAGATCTGACATGTTGGAAAACTAGGATTTCAGGCGAACCCTAGACAGAACGTGGTCACTACCAGGGCTGCGATCATAAAGATGTGGTCGATTGAGGAACCACGATCAGTACCATAACTACTAAAGAAATAACAAAAAATACTTTAAGAATGCGATCTATCGGGGCACCGCGATCAAGAACGTGATTACGGTTAAGATCGCGATCTTGAACAGAAACTACGTTCCAGCGAGAAACGACGTATCATGCTTAGAAACAAAAATATATGCATGTAGATTAATAAAAATTGGGGAAAACATGCTTATAAACATCTATACATGCGACTAAACTTGGTTTACATTGTTAATTAGATTGGACCTGAGAGAAAACCTACCTTTGAGCCAGATTTAAGGGAAAAAGGGAAGAACAACTCGAATGCCTAGACCTCGCTCCTTCCTCCTCGATCCATGCCCTAGCACGACCCAGCATGATCTCCCACCTTGGCCATGAGTTATTAGAGTTTGCTAGTTAGACCTAGGGTCCTATTTATAGAGCTAAACCTCCCATTGAGTCCTAATTAGGTCAAGGATTCCTAGACAAGAAATAACTCCAAAAATCTCAACTCTATCTATATCTAGGGCCGCCACCACCCCATCTAACATAAATTAGGGTTAGGTTTAAGCCAGAATTTGGCCTCTCTTAGTGGATTAGGGTTTAGTTAATGATTTTAGCCCATTAGAGTTAGATTTAAGTCAATTTAGCCCAATTAGAATTAGGTTTTGGGGATTCCAAATTTAAGAGGTTAATTTTCTCTTTTAGCCCAAATAGCCTCTTAATTATCATCCCATTACACAAATTTTAAAACTACATATTTTATATAGCTCAATTATAATTATTTAAAATTACTATTGTAATTTACGTTAATTTAATTATACCCATATTTTAATCTGGGTTGCTACAGCCTCCCCCACTTAAAGAAATTTGATCCTCCAAATTCACATAACATTCTTTTCCAAATAACTTACTCAAGATTACACCTTTATCACTAATCACCAAAATAATCATGCTAGCAATAAAACCTAAAATCTAAGGGAAGAGAATAAAGCTAGCTTAAGGTTAAAGATGAGGGGGTTACCTCCTACAACTCCTTCCACAACAGTCTCGGGCTCTCCCAAATCTTGAAGCCTTCTTTGACACCATGCTCCATTCTGATCCTTAGCTTGCGAGGGTTAATCTTTTAAAAGATGGCAACTTGATATCTTGTGATCTTTGCTCTCACAATGAAGGCACGCTCCTAGCTTCCTCCAACATACCTCAAACAGATGACCAGTAATATGACAATGATGACACTCGTCTTCTTCCTTAAACTTCTTGCCATCCAGTGCTCCATTATCACCATTAGGCCTCTTCTTGCCATTCACAGGCTCCTTCTTCTCCATCCGGGCTTTAACCTTCTCAACCATCTTCATGACATCCTCTAATAATTGGGCTCTCTTAGCTATCTCTGCATAAGATTGTATATCCATTGACGCCAATTGAGATATCAACTGAAGCCTTAATCTATTCATAAACCTTTTGGCTTTCATCTTCTAGATCATCACTAAATGAGGCGCATATCGGGCCAACCTTGAAAATTGAGTCTCGTACTCGGCTACCATCATGCTCTTTTGCTTTAACAAGGCAAATTTTGTAGCCTTTCTCTCTCGAATCCTTTCTGAAAAATATTTATCATTATAATGCTCTAAAAATTCCTCCCAAGTTACTTAATTACCAGGCAACATTGCTTCAGTTGACTCCCACCATGCCTTTGCATCTCTCTTTAATTGAAATGTAGCCAGCAATATTTTCTCTTCATCAATACACTACATCACCCTAAATATTCTCTCCATCTCCTTGATCCATTGCTTAGCCTCATTAGGATCAGTAGACCTATTAAACCTCGGGGGATTTAATCCTTGAAAATTTCTATGCAAATCCCCAACTCCATGGTTTGCTCCTCCTTGGGCCACTTGTTGCAACGCTTGCATCAAACCTTGTACCATCTTTTGCATTTCACGCCATTGAGAACGCTAGGCCGCCATCTCGCTAGCAAGCTAATTTCTACAAAACAAACCAAGAATTTTTTACTCATATACAATTAACACATTTTATGAAAAAATGAATATATTTTAACACTTAACCCATGCCTCTACCCAATCTCATCAGGTAATCATCAGGGAAGATAGAGGACTAATACTCAAGACAACCTATACTTATGGCCAAGAACCTAAGGTTTAAACAACCTAGGCTCTGATACCACTTCTATCATGTCCTGAACCAATAGCAACAAAAACTACTTGGAATGTGACATCGAACAGTCATGTCAATCAGAGTGCTAAAGAACAACAGCCACAAGAGATGAGATAAGAATTTGGACAAAATATAATTTTATTAATATCAAATGTCATTATTACAACAACTCAATGGAAAAGAAAGGAAAAGACTCAAACTACAAGACTTCCAACACTTCTAAACTAGACTCAAGAAATATAAAAGACTCAGGTCTTCTACAACTTCAGAAGCACTCGGTCACTCTTGCCCTTCCCCATCAAAGTGAATTTCATCTGCATTATTACCAAAAAAATGTTAAGAAAAACTGGGTAAGCAAGAAACTTAGTAAGAATTGCATCTCTCTAATCAGGCATAATATAAGTAATTAACAATTTAACAGTGTGAGGTACTATAAGATGAAATGATGCAAAATATGAATCAATTTCGAGAGATAACCAGAAGTTATGATCCATAAGAATAGAGAATCAAGGGAATGAATATAAGTTAAGTACGGAATTCAAATTCCAAAAAAAGGAATGACGATCAAAATGAAAGGGAAACAATCTCAACAATGAACCAATAATAAAATAACCATGTAATTCAATGGGTGAACATGTGTAAGTGAACATAACCATAGAGTTTGGCCATTAATCAAGCGAGTTCCAATTAATAATGCCCTTCGGGCCAAACAAGTCAATTATCATGTCAAGCATGTAACAAGTCATATCATTCATTCACGTGTAATTAATTGTCTATATCAAATCACGCACGTAGGTTGGTGAAATGTCACACCACAAGTCATTCCTATGGGCACAAGTATTTTTGGACTTCCATCCGACTAGCATTGATTGTCAAGAAGGCCCAGAGCCCTTTATATTTTACTAGACAATTTCATGTAATAGTTATGGCCAAGTGGATAAGAGAGTTATGTTCCAGAATATCAAATGGCACAAATAAAGTGCATAGATCATGTAAAGAGAAGTACCAAGTAAAAAAAAGGAGATCAAGTATAGAACTTTGGAAAGTTCATGAAGAACAAAAGTCCATGATTCATTTAGCGATGCAAGAGGGTGTCGACTCAGAAAGATATTGGCATCAAAACATGTCACAACAATCAAATATGGACTTATAGAACTTGATAAAATGCGATCAATCCCACGGGCACGATCCATAAAATCTAGGGTTGAACGCGGTCAGGGTCAGGGCCGCGATCTCATGAACGCGGTCTGACTGAGGGGTACGTTCAGATAGGGGTCACTCTGAACGCGGTCTCTGGGACGTCACGTTTGGGATCCAGAAGCTAAACACAGTCACTGAGTCGACCGCGATTAGAATAGGTTGAACAGAACCCAAACATAACCTCATTCTGTGGTACCAAATGTTGGATGTGGAATGGCAATCTAGAGGGGGGGGTGAATAGATCCGCCCCCAAGACCAAAAAAAACTTTTGTAAGATTATACGAACAATTTAAACTATGCAGCTTAAGCGGAAATTAAAGCGAATACTCTATGCATAACATAGACGGTCCTAGGCATGCATCTAGCGGAAGTCACAAGCGAATGCAAACAATCACACACACAGGAGACATGGATTTTTAGGTGGTTCGGCCAGACACCCAGTCTGCCTACGTCCACCCCTCACCAAACCCGGTGAGACTTCATTCCGCTGACTCACAGCTTGAAAACTCCACTGACTCATAGCTTGAACACTCTGCTGACTCACAGCTTGATTAACCCAACATCCGAGCACCCTAGCTCGATCTGAACACTTTGCTGGCTTACAGCTTGAATAACAGAACAAAGAGGAAAAAGAAAGATTGAATAAGAGTATGAACACAGATCGAGTGTAGAATTCTCCTGATGGCTGGGTATCTCGATCTGTAGATGAAGTTCTCATGGCTTCTTCTCTAATTCCAGATCTCAGCTGATCTGGTGTTGCTGCTTTCTCCTGATGTTGTTCTTTTGATGATGCTGCTCTTCCACTTGCAGAAATCGTGCTGCAACTTTGGATCTCCTCGCGCTTCTCTAGTTTTCTTCTCCTCCTTCTTCTTGATCTGGGTCGTGCAGGCCCTTTCTATCTTACCTTCCCACGAGATGTAGTGCCCTCTCCTTTTTCCAGCAGCCTCCCTCTTTTTAGTTCACTACTGCCTTTACTTTTCAGCCTTCCCGCCACCTATTTTCAATTTTTGAAGAACACCCAAAATATTTGCTGGTTTAGTTGGAGAACCGGTGGGAAATACTCCTATTTTTCTGCTAGGAGGTTGAAGACCAAGTCATATCCATGATAGGCAACAAAATCGGATAAAAACCCACGTTTCCGGCACATTTGGACCCTCTAGGTGCGTGCCATAATGGATCCATGGCTTGGGTATCAGGTCTTGAACCAACTGGGTTCGGTTTTGGGGTTTTAACATGATCCTCCGGCGGTGGTCGACTCACAGGAACTTGAGAGTCGACTCTCAGCAACTGCCTAAACCAACCCTATTTTTGTCTGCCAACTATGGTCGACTACCAACCCCCTGTAAGTCGACTCCTGTGCCTGTCCAAAACCTGGGTGGTTCTGTCTGCCAGCTGTGGTCGACTTCCAACCTCCTGGTAGTCGACTCTTGCACCACAGGTGCAGAAATCTTGTTCTTTTGAGGCTTTTGACTGCTTCTTTTCCCTTTTCTTGAATTACTTTGACCTTTACACCTACATTTCACATTTATACAATGCATAAGAGCTAAATTCAATGAATTATTGGATATAATGACTTATACTTTGTCATCATCAAAACAAAAGGTGTACAATATTCTCCCCCTTTTTGATGATGGGAACTATAAGTTATTGTGAACTATGAATGAAAAGTATTCATGATGATAAGTCATTGTGATGAATAAGTCATTGTGAATAGACAGACAAGGATATCAATCTCTCCTGACTTGACACTACATTACTCACAAGGACTTGACACTCTCTCCCCCTTAAATCAAGCTTTCCTAACTTGACGCTCTTTACACTCTCTCCCTCTTCATATCTCCCCCTTACATCAATCTCTCCCCCTGTATATAATACATTGATTTGTCACTCTCTCACAATGACTTGACACTCTCTCCCCCTTTGACATCATCAAAATAAGACTGGGGAGTTGAGAGGATGAGAGATGCGACTAATGCCAGCTATTAAGAGGAAAAAATGAACGAACCTATTAGGGATGAGAGGAAACATTGGCATAAGCAAAACTGTTCAACATGGTTCATATGAGAAATTTCACTTGAGGGTTGAAAGTGAGAAACACTCATCAATTTTCTTAAGGCTAAGGTAAATGACCTTATTGTTGCTAACGGTTCAAGGCATATAAGCCTCAAATCTGAAGTTAAAAACCAAGAACAATTTCATTGTAGCACATATAACAGTGTTAAAGCAACCTCTTCGAGCTAGTTCCCGTCCAAGCTCTTTTGATCGTCAAGATGATTTCATTAGTCACCTCTAGGAAGGGTTTTCACTAGTATTGAGGTTAAATCTGTATAAGTTTTGATATTTGCCTTGGGTCAACCATTTTTACAATTTGCTCCTCTCTCTTTTTTTACTTTAATGAGCAATCAAGTTCAGCATGGCTTTTCAGTGCGAGGAAACATGTTTATCAGACACCAGAGTCCCCGATTACTTCGCACAACTGACCATTTTGCCTCCTTTTGGACAGAGTTAGCATTTCATATCATGACACTATCCTCAACACTTCATTGGTGTAGGGACTTGGTTTCTCAATGAAATATGCCATTGCTCTGCATTTCCCTCTCTTTTTTTGCATTCAGAATATCTTGCAGAATTGAATGGCGTATTTCCTTTTTGGCTTTTTCAAGATATAGGTTTAAAAGCAATACTAGGTTAAAACCTTTCAACTAGAGTGGCCTAACTACTATCAAAAATTCAATCTCAAGAGAAGGTGAAGGCTTAGATCTCTTAAGTTGATTCAAAACAATTATATGAACACAGGCCGAAATTTTCATAGGCGTTTAATTTCAAATTTCAGAAGTTTATAGACCCCAAACCATTAACTTATTTCTATGGGTCAATTTCAATAGCTCTCTAAGAAACTAGAAGAGTATTTGCTCATAGCTCCCCCTGAAATTATGAACCTATGTTGAAATCAGATGGGTTGGAAAGCAATCAGACAAACAATAGTATAACAGAGATGTAAGAATGATGTTCAGAACAGCTGGGACACAAGGATAGGAAATGGAGCTCTAATCAATAAGTTGACTTTCAGTGGGCATAAGTCGACTTGCAGAGGATGAAAACAACCATATCTGAAAGACAATAACATAAGTTGACTTTCTGAGAATAAAGAGTCGACCTTCAGTTAAGAACAATGTAAAATCAACGAAAGATGATGGTCTGAGCTCCCCCTCAGTCAAATCAGGTGACTCTATATGCATTCATGAAATGTAATGCATCTTGACCTATCCAAAGCTCTTGCCTACATGAATTTTGGACCTTTGGTACTTGGCGGAGGTAAGTCCTCTACGCATAGTATGGCTTTCAGACAAGCTTAACCTACCCTTCCACCAATCACCATTTAATATACAACAAGAATCCATGCTATGAATGCATGACAACTGCACAAGCAAACTCAGATATGAAAATGGATGCATGACTCTTGCAGAACACCTATTCCAAATGTGCAACTCCCCCTCACTATGATATACATTTAACGATTGAGTTCAAAACTATTGCAGCAACACCATAAAATCTGTCAATAGACCAATGCAACAAACTTCAAAATTTCACCCAACCATGTAGTTTTTAGTAGCACTTAAATTTGCAACAGTCAAATTCAACAGAATATAAATTTCAATTTGGAAGGATTACCTAATTTGATGACCTTATTCATGTTGTTCTTGCCAATTATGAAGGCTAAGACTTACTGTGCAACCATAAGAAGAGTTTACATCTGTTCCCCTTTGGCATTCCTTAGACAGCCATTTTCATGAAACCACTTATTGTGTATGGCTGCAAGGTCTGGCTACAAGCAAATTAAACTGCAAATTTGGGAACCCAAGTAGCTTTGGGTCCCTTTTGAGTATTTAATTTTTCAAGACATGACATTATGTCTTTTGGTATCCACAGCTGCCTTGCTTGCGTTGGATTCTCATTTGGCCTGCATGAAGATTTCTTAACCACATCAGTAAAAACATTAGAAAGATTCACAAACTTTTGCTTCTTTACAAAATTCATGTTTCTATCTTTCCAATAAGTAGAGGGTGATTGGGACTTACCATTAACTCTATATTTACCTGCCCATTGACATTTATGATGATAATATAATCCATGATGCCCATGCGTTGACCTATGGAAGGGCAAGCGTCGATGTGGAGGGGCTTTGTACCTTCTGCTGTAGCCAAAAGTCTACTTTGGAGGGGGTCTGAGTCGACTTCCATGTAGCCAGAAATCTGTGAAGTTTCTGTTTCTTCCCCAAGTTGACTAGTAAGGGGGTCTATATCGACTTCTGTCCTACCAGACCTCTGTGATGTTTCTGTTGCTGCCCAGAGTCGGCTTATGAGGGGCTCTAAGTCGACTTCCCGGGCTCTAGAATTTATTCTCTCATGTAATGGTGTTTGATTGGCTTTGAAGCCTGACTTGGTGAATTTTTATTGTTCTTTGGAGATTTTTGAATGAATTGAAATCTGGATTTTGATCTTTCTGACTCATCTAGATAGAGCTTCTGCTGCCATAGTTCTTCTTCAGTTGTTTTGAAATGGCCTGCTTGTTTCACGGGCTTCCCACTAGGTTTCTTGTCATTTAATTTCATGGTTGCTTGGATCTTAGTTGTAGTGCTTTCATCAGCCATTTTTTCTGACCCATACATGTCAACAAGAGGTTTCTTCCCTTTTATGTCTTGTTCAGCCATGAAGGTGACTGTTTTTAATTGAAATTCCTTTTTGGCCGTTGGATTGTAGCCTAATCCTTCTTTCTGAAAATTCACTCTAGATCCTAGCACAGCATCTAGATTTTCTCTTCCCTTCATCAATTTTTCCAAAGAATCTTGCTTGTCTTTTAGTCCTTCTTGAATTCTTCCAATCTCCTTCTGAAGTTGACAGTTAACTTCCTTGACGGCAGTGTGTTTTTCATTGGCCAATCTAGTTTCCTTTTCATAGTCTTGCAATTTCATGTTCAAACCATCAATGATATTTTTCAGATTTTCATTTTCTTCTCTTAATTCATTTGATTCAGATTTTTGCATTCTCATTCTTAATTTATCAATTTCATCTCTCAGATTTTCATTCTCATCTTTCACTTCTCTTAGTTCAGATTTGGAAATCTCTAAGTCATGAGTTTGTTTCTTCATATTTGAAACTTCAATTTGCAAGCATGCATTCTTATCAGTTGAGGTTGTATCATGAATCATGGCATTCATTTTTTTTCAAGGCTTTGTTTTCCTTTCTAACAATATCACATTTATCAACCAATTTGCCATATGCTTATTGCCAATCATCTATAGTGAAATGCTCAAATGGAGAAGAGTTTTCACTTACCTCATACTGACCTATTGCCATAAGACCTAAGTCTTCATTTGTTTCACTGGATGAATTCTTCCCTTCACTTTCCTCTTCGTCACTCCAGGTGCATATCATAGCCTTCTTCTTGTCTTTCCTCTTGGAGTACGTTTTCTTCTCACTTTGTGGCCTTCAGTTTTGATATGTCCTGGCTTGCTGCAATTGTAACAAACAAGATTGTTAGATTTTTCTCAGATGATTCAGATTTGAACTTCGATGACTTTCTTACCTGACCCTTTGGATTCTTGAAGTCCTTACCTTCCTTCTTCAAGAACTTTCTGAATTTTATGGTTAGCGCGGCAAATTCACCCGAGTCCTCCTCAGTGCTGGATGACTCACTATCATCCGAGGAGTCCTTGTTAAGCTTATTAGCCTTGAGTGCTAACGGCTTATTCTTTGATGTTTCATCCTCTTTTCTCTTCAAATTGAGCTCATAAGTCATTAATGAACCTATCAATTCATCAACTGACATAGTAGATAAATTTTGTGAATCTTCAATCACTGTTGCTTTGGTATGCCAGATAGGAGTTAAAGATCTAAGGATTCTCCTGACAAGTTCCTTATCAGTGTAATTCTTTCCTAGACCTTTTAAACTATTAGTCAACTGTGTTAGTCTAGCATACATTTTAGAGATGGATTCATGCGGTTCCATTTTAAACATTTCATAATCAGAAATAAGCATATTAGATTTTGTTTCTCTTACCTCAGAGGTGCCTTCATATATTACCTCTAACCGGTTCCACATTCCCTTGGCAGTGGCACATGAGGAACCCTTGAAAATTCTATCGAGTGAAGCGAGCACTGCATAATATTCATTGCTCCCCAGTTTAGATTTGACTTCTTTATCTGCTCTCGTGTCCAAGTGTCTTCATCTTCGGGAAGCTGAAATGGCCCTCGGCTTACTACTCTCCAGATTTCATGGTCCTGCGATCTGAGAAAGACCTGCATCCGATTTTTCCAATACAGATAGTTAGTACCATCAAAATATGGTGGCCTAGTCACTGAATGACCCTCTGCCAAAAATCCTTTGGCGTCCATTCCACTAATCTATCCGGGTCGTTGGACCTCTTGAATGGATAACCCGCTCTGATACCACGTGTTCGATGTGGAATGGCGATCTAGAGGGGGGGGGGGTGAATACATCTGCCCCCAAGACCAAAAAAAACTTGTGTAAGATTATACGAACAATTTAAACTATGCGGCTTAAGCGGAAATTAAAGCGAATACTCTATGTATAACATAGACGGTCCTAGGCATGCATCTAGCGGAAGTCACAAGCGAATGCAAACAATCACACACACAAGAGACATGGATTTTTAGGTGGTTCAGCTAGACACCCAGTCTGCCTACGTCCACCCCTCACCAAACCCGGTGAGACTTCATTCCGCTGACTCACAGCTTGAAAACTCCACTGACTCATAGCTTGAACACTCTGCTGACTCACAGCTTGATTAACCCAACATCCGAGCACCCTAGCTCAATCTGAACACTCTGCCGGCTTACAGCTTGAATAACAGAACAAAGAGGAAAAAGAAAGATTGAATAAGAGTATGAACATAGATCGAGTGTAGAATTCTCCTGATGGCCGGGTATCTCAATCTGTAGATGAAGTTCTCCTGGCTTCTTCTCTAATTCTAGATCTCAGCTGATCTGGTGCTGCTGCTTTCTCCTGTTGCTGCTCTTTTGATGATGCTGCTCTTCCACTTGCAGAAATAGTGTTGCAACTTTGGATCTCCTAGCGCTTCTCTAGTTTTCTTCTCCTCCTCCTTCTTGATCTGGGTCGCGTAGGCCCTTTCTATCTTACCTTCCCACGAGATGCATCGCCCTCTCCTTTTTCCAGCAGCCTCCCTCTTTTTAGTTCGCTGCTGCCTTTACTTTTCAGCCTTCCCACCACCTATTTTCAATTTTTGAAGAACACCCAGAATATCTGCTGGTTTAGTTGGAGAACCGGTGGGAAAAACTCCTATTTTTCTGCTAGGAGGTTAAAGGCCAAGTCATATCCATGATAGGCAACAAAATCTGATAAAAACCCACATTTCCTGGCACATCTGGACCCTCTAGGTGCGTGCCATGATGGATCCATGGCTTGGGTATCGGGTCTTGAACTAGCTGGGTTCGGTTTTGGGGTTTTAACATGATCCTCCGGCGGTGGTCGACTCACAGGAACTTGAGAGTCGACTCTCAGCAACTGCCTGAACCAACCATGTTTATGTCTGCCAGCTGTGGTCGACTACCAATCCCCTGGAAGTCGACTCCTGCACCTGTCCAAAACCTGGGTGGTTCTGTCTGCCAGCTGTGGTCGACTTCCAACCCCCTGGTAGTCGACTCCTGCACCACAGGTGTAGAAATCTTGTTCTTTTGAGGCTTTTGACTGCTTCTTTGCCCTTTTCTTGAATTGCTTTGACCTTTACACCTACATTTCACATTTATACAATGCATAAGAGCTAAATTCAATGAATTATTGGATATAATGACTTATACTTTGTCATTATCAAAACAAGAGGTGTACAAAAGGCCAGTCAAACCTCATCTTGCTACAGTAAAATGAGATTCCAAGGGTTTTTAGGATTTTTAGGGTACAACCAACTAGGCGTCCTTGTGAGAATCCAAGGCTCGCGGAGTCTTACAGAGGCATTAGTGAAGAAGTTCCAAACCGACAAAAGTAGTATCTGGCGGAGGGTTCTAACTTCACGAAGAGAGGCTATCCAACGAGAACCAGAAACTAATAGTGTAGTAGATGCATATTACCAGAGTGACATGATCTTTAAATCATAATAATAATCAAATCAATAACATTGAAAATAGCCCAATAATTTGGAGGCTTAACAAGAAATAACTCGATTAACTATCGATATCTAAGTATTTTAGATATGCTGGAATAAATGTCAAGAATGAACAGAGCAATATGGAGAAGTACAAGAGGGTAGCATTAATCATGGGAAGGGTTTATAAGATCAATAAAGAGCTTTTAAAAGGTTAAATTCATAGTTCCATATAAATTACCTATCTAGTGGGTAGGTTAGATGGCGTGCATACAGAAAACATGATATTTGGACTCCCAAAACTTGCAGATCTGGCATGCTGGAAAACTAGGGTTTCAGGCGAACCCCAGACAAAACATAGTCACTACCGGGGCCGCGATCATAAAGATGCGATCGATCGGGGAACTGCGATCAGTACGATAACTACTAAAGAAATAACAGAAAATACTTTAAGAATGCGATCTATCGGGGCACCGTGATTAGGAACACAGTTATTGTTAAGACCGCGATCTTGAACAGAAACTGCGTTCCGACGAGAAACAACGTATCATGCTTAGAACAAAAAATACATGCATGAAGATCAATAAAAATTGGGGAAAACATGCTTATAGACATCTAGACATGTGACGAAACTGATTGGGCCTGAGAGAAAACCTACCTTTGAGCCGGATTTGAGGAAGACAAGAAAAGAACAACGTGAACACCTAGACCTCGCTCCTTCCTCCTCGATCCACGTCTTAGCATGACCCAGCATGATCTCCCACCTTGGCCACGAGCTATTAGGGTTTACTAGTTCGACCTAGGGTCCTATTTATAGAGCTAAACCTCCCATAGAGTCCTAATTAGGTCAAAAATTCCTAGATAAGAAATAACTCCAAAAATTTTGACTCTATCTATATCTAGGGCCGCCACCACCCCATCTAACACGAATTAGGGTTAGGGTTAAGCCAGAATTCGGCCTCTCTTAGTGGATTAGGGTTTAGTTAAGGATTTTAGCCCATTGTAGTTAGATTTAAGCCAATTTAGCACTATTAGACTTAGGTTTTTGGGGATTCTGAATTTAAGAGGTTAATTTTCTCTTTTAGCCCAAATAGCCTTTTAATTATCAACCCATTACACAAATTTGAAAACTACATATTTTATATAGCTCAGTTATAATTATTTAAAATTACTTTTACAATTTACTTTAATTTACTTATACTTATATTTTAATCCAGGTTGCTACAGGGCGGCCACATACCTGGCCGCCCAGGTTTCTGGGCGGCCAAAGAGGTGGTTGCCCGGGCTTGTGGGCTGCTAGGATGCTGGCCACCCAGAGCAAGACTGGGCAGCCAACAATGTGGCCGCCCAAATGTTTGTGGTATGGGTGGCCAGCCCTTTGGCCACCCAGGAGCTGGACGGCCGGGAGGCTGGCCGCCCAGGGTATGTTGTCCCTAGTATGTTGGACGGCTAGAGGAGTGGCCACCCAAGGGTTTCTTACATCCAGACTTGTGGTAGCCCCGGGTTTCGAGTCCCGAAGGTCCCTCATGTTTTCGTGTATTTGCCGGGGGTCATTTCCGCATAAGTCAAGTAGGCTGACTACCATTATTTCTGACTCGAGTGGAGGCTTAGGGCGATATCGAGTTCGGCCATGCATGAGCGGGTGAGTTGGAAACTCCTATTCTGAGTTGGTTGGGATTTGTGAGCCTTGCCCCTTGTTGTGGCCCTAGTGCGTGAGGAGTTTGATTGGGGTGAGGGCTTTGCCATGAGGAGCCAGTTGCCATGGGCCCCTGTGTACATTGGCGTGAGGAGTCTACCTGTGTTCCCAGAGCTAGAGCATGAGGAGTCCGCCTACTCTGGAGCCTAAGTCTAGGATGGGGGAAAATCGATTGTCGAGCCTAGACATTGAGGAGTCTGTCTAGTGTGTGCATATATGGTTGGGGACTCAGACACCTTGTTGACGAGCACGGACCCCAGCTAGTCCAATTTATGTGTATGGGTGTGTGTGGGTTGGTGTGCTTGAGTATCTTACTACCTTGCGGGCAGAGGTTGAGCTTACCTTCC
Source organism: Amorphophallus konjac (assembly GCA_022559845.1). Classification (NCBI taxonomy): domain Eukaryota; kingdom Viridiplantae; phylum Streptophyta; class Magnoliopsida; order Alismatales; family Araceae; genus Amorphophallus; species Amorphophallus konjac. The sequence goes on along the minus strand of CM040121.1, from coordinate 461,677,493 downwards.
AATGAGTGAGGTAGTGTTTCCACATCAGTGAGGGCGTGGCTTTCCGACTGGGTAGTTGTGATTCTCACCGGTTAGCATGTGACTTTTCTTGACATTGAGGTCATGGATCTTCCAAGGATAGAGACCGAGGTTCTTGACTAAGTAGTCTTAGCGTGGTTTCCCGACATCGAGTATGGGGTCTACCCGATAAAGGTGTCGCAGGCCCTTGATAGCATTGTCGTGGCCCTTCACTGGTTAGCTTAGTTGGTTTTGACCATAGGGAGGTCGAGTTTCACGGTCATAGCTTAAAGCATCGTGTTCCACCACTTACTATTGCTCTCATTGTCATTGCTATTGTTATTATTGTTATTGCCATGGTTTATTGCCATTCTATGTGGTGGAGATCCATGAGACCCCTACTGAGCCAATGAGATGAGGCTCACCCCTTTCCTTTCAAGTCTAGCATTCCTTCTTGCTTCTTAGAGATTGGGGCAGAGTCTGAGAGTTCTTGGTTGTTAGTGTACTTGAGCCGGGGTATGCCCCAAGACCGTGTACGTTCTTTTCCTTTTAGATTGTACCTTTTAGATATTGTACTCTGGACTATAAACTATTTAAATTGTAATACATCTATTTTAATTCTAGCAATTTAAATTCTGTATTTATTTTAGATTCAAATGCATCTCCACAGCGTTTATTTAACCCTTCCGAGTCCCATAGCTCATGGGTAACAGGCCAGGATTCGGGTCGCTCGGTTCCTTTCCGGCACTCAGATCTTGGGTCGTGACAGGGCCTGTTGTAAGCCCCTTTTCACTTCTACCTATCTGGGTGAGGAGTGTTAGCGGGTTGTGCAGCCTCAGGCTGGGCCGATGACTGCTCTGCTAGATTTCGAGCTACATGTCACTCCGACGCATGGAGGGGCATCTTGGCTCGAGCCCTCCGGACAGCTTGGCCTCCTCTTTGGTGACCCACATTTGTTTTGGTAGAGTTGTCACTCTCCCTTAGTGTTGCTCCCTCGGTCGGGCTTGGGAGCCTTTATGTTGGACTGGCGTAGTTGCTACCAGTGTGATACCAGAGCACCGGTCTCTTTCGGTTCAGCCTTGTCCTCCCGTGTATGTTATAGGGGACTGAAGTGGTTGAAGGTGGTGATCGTTGGGACGTGTAGGTCCGATGAAATGATCGGCTCACCCCCATCGAGCCGAATCCTAAGGTCACCGACAATTATGGTCTTGCCGAAGTTAGAGGTTGCAGTGTCGGGTCGCCTACTCCTGTGACCATTGCGACACTTCTTTAAGGGAGCCAATAAAGGCTCAACCTTGAGATGGTAGATCGAGAAGACTCAGCCCAGAGTCGCTTGGGGCGTGATGCCTTTGGCAAAAGTTGTTAGGGCCGGTGCCCAGGGCGTGGTGCCCGTGTTGGGAGTCGATAGGGTGACAACTTCATAAGTGAAGTTTGTGCATGTTGTTAGAGGTGTCACCGGGACCTTGGGCATTGTGCACGTGTTGAGTGCTGGTGTTGTAGAGACCCAGGGCAAGCTACCTGTATTGGGTGTTGAGGCATCGAGAACCCAGGGCTTGACGCCCGTGTTGGGAGTCAGAATTGATGACACCCGGGGTAGGGAGCCTGCATTAGGTGCTGAGGTGACCACACCCCAAGGCTTGACACCGGTGTTAGGGGTTGCTATGGCCTGGACCCGGGGCTGGAAGCCCTGTCAGGATACTGAGGTGCCAGGGACCCAGGGCTGGATGCCTATGTTGGGTGCCAGCATTGTTGAAACCCAGGGGTGAGAGCCCGTGTTGGGTGTTGGAAACCTGGGGCTTAAGGTTCATGTTAGGTGCTGGGGTGCCAGAAACCTAGGGCTTAAAGCCCATGTTGGGTGTCGGTCTTATTGGATCCCTCGGCTGGGAGCCCATGCTGACGGTTGAAGACGTAGCTGGGCCTCGAGGCACGATGCCCATATTGGGAGCCGACTGGGTAAGAGCCCGTGGCTTGGCACCTACATGAGCAGTTGATGGTGTGGCTACTCTCTAGGGATGAGAGCCCTTGTTGGGGACCATTGGTGTAAGGACCCAGGGCCTAACGACTACGCGGGTTGCTGGTGCTATGGAAGCCCGAGACTGGCTAAATTCCTAGGAAAGAGCTGGAGTAGGCTACTCCACAGCCGCGGTGACCACGCCCAGGAAGTAGGGCTAGCCGATGATGGGCGGAAAGTCACCGAACGCTATTGACATTGCCAGGTATCTAACTTTGGTGTGAGTAGCGATGATAAGAGGGCCGTAAGTGATGGCTGCCATTACTCACTAGCAGTTGGGGACTAGAGTTACGAATGAAGTGGTCGCTAGACATGGACCGATGGCACACTTGTAGCTTAGATGGCGAACACGGGCACGTGGGTATGGCCTCCTCTACCTCTCCTGTTAGAAAGAGGAAAGGGCATCATGACCTCAAGGTGGGTATCAATTCTTTTTCAGCAGAATGAAGAAAAATAGGAGATGCTCCACTGGGTGTGCCACTTTCTTTGTGCGACACATGCGGGAACTAGTGAGAAGATGCATATATAAGAATACATATATATATGTGTGTATGTGTTTGGGATGCCCTGGCAGCATAAATCGTAGAGGGCCGATGTGTGATGCGGGCGTGCCAGTCGGATTTCAATAATAGCCCACAGAATGGAATTTCAATGGGGATGTGCCCCCAAGACATGGCACGTGTGCGTAGATATATGGGCAACACGTGGATAGAGGTATGTATGCATGTGGTAGATGTTTAGGAATCTGGCGTAGGTTAGGTTCTGTAGGTGTGGGTGTATCAGACAATTGTAGAGTTTGTGTGCAGGATGTCTCCCCATCAACCGCAAGCAATCAATGTTTATTTACATCGGAAGCAATCCGAACACCTTTGTTTCTGCTGCTGAAAGAGGACTGAGAACCCTAGAGGACGTGACATCGGGAGGGCCTAACCCGAGCTACCGTGACGAAGTACCAGTGACACAACAAGGATGTGAGTAAGTAGAAAGGTTGGTCTCAGTTTTGGGCACTAGAGAGGACGCGGACTCCGGGTTTGTAAACACGAGACATGGGCTCAGAATGGTAGAGTAGTAGACACTGGCTCAACAAGGAGCATGCAGGTATTGGCTCGAGTGGGGAGGAGCTGACACTAGCTTGGCAAGGAGCAGGCAGGTAATGGCTCGAGTGGGGGGATCTGTTTCATTGGTGGAGACATGGACCAAGCTGTGAGATGGACGGTAGTCTAACGGATAATGCTAGGAAGGGCATCCATTTGAGACAGAAATCAACTCCCTGATTTGTCTTCATTGATATATGCCGTGAAAGGCAACATATGGGGCTTGAAAGCCCGACTACAGGTGTGCACAAACCACAGGACAATTCAGCCATATGTGCCAATCCTCGGGTCATTGCATAACTACATGGGTATTTCTGCCATTGTACATGATGTCTATCGATGGACTCATGATTCAGCTAGATGCTGCATGAGGGGTGTTTATGTGACATACCCTCAACATTGGGAAGCCAAACACAAGGTCAACAATACCCTCTCCCAGAGAGCCTAAAGCGTCGTATGATCCAAGCCGAATGCTTGTCATCCTTTGCCGTTTGCTTGTCGATTGTGCGTGCTAGTTGACATGGTCTGACCTTTGGGATCCCCAGAGGAATTTATAGTCCCAAAATTGGCTCGAGGGACACTTGGACGGGGTGGATCCTTGAGGGAAGGCACCCAGACTGGGTGGATCCCTAGGAGAAGCCACATGGAGTAGTTGGAGCCCTCAAGGAGGGTAGCCGGACTGGGTGGAGGCCCTCAGGGAGGCCAAGTGGACCTATGGGGTACCTGGACAAGTTGGCGCCCTGGGAGTGTTAGTCTGTAAGGACTAGGTGCGAAGGTGCAAACTTGATTCAGAGGGGGGGTGAATGAATCCCTCTTCAAAATTTTGCCCAATTAAAGCATTACTGGACAATGATGCGGAATTAAAAACGTACAGATGTCTTAAACGACTCAGATGCTCTTCTTCGACTAACGAATGAAGATCAGATAAATTGAACTTCTGATCTACTCTGTATAAGCTAAAGAGATGACTCAGTTCATCTAATCAACTTGACTCTCTCAAGACCGAAATCAATTGCACGGTGTGCAAGCCAATCTCTCACTAGATATAAGATCAAACTATCATGAACGAGCCTAAGCATACATCTAGCGGAACAAAATAGACAAACAAACCATAATGGACAAGGTATTTTTAGATGGTTTAGCCTGCTACCCGCAGACCTACGTCCATCCCTCACTCAAACCAGAGTGAGGCTTCCCGCTGATACACAGCTTAAAACCGCTTGGCATTACAGCTTGCCTACAACCGCTGAGCAACACAGCTTGCTTCCGTTGAGCAATCACAGCTTGCTGACCAGAGGAACCAATCCTATGCAACCGCTGAGTAACACAGCTTGCTCCGCTGACTCACAGCTTGAAGAAACAAAGATAAACAAAAATAACAAAGGAAAATATGAAGCAAAACCACATCTACGAAAATCTGGAAATGAAACACAAAATATAGCTCTCGCAGGAGCAAGTCAGGCTTGGATCTGATCCAAATGCCAGGAAGATAGATCTTCAACGATGGCTTCACACTCACGAACTCCTCACTCTCATTTTCTTTCTCTGTATAGCTCTGATCACACACTGGCTCTCTCTTCCTTTCTTCTCGTTCTTCTTCTGCTTCTCAGACCCGGCTCACTCTTCTCTTCTCTGCTACTCACTCTCTGATTCTGCCATCCTCAATTCTCTAATTCTTTGTGTCTCCTTATCTCTATTTCTTCTCTTAATTTCTCTATATATCCATCTGATCGCAGAAGAAGGGTTTTATATATCTTCAGCCTTGGGGTCCCACAGCTCATGCTTCGGGCGTGTGAAGGGAACACTCCCGCCAAGAGGATTCTGGAATTCCTTAGCCACATGTCAGAATATAGAGATTGACTTTCCACGTGGCAGAATTTCCAGGCTTGGCTACTCCTTGGATCATGTGCCCCTTTGTTACATTGGACTTCGAGCCACGTGACTTACCCCCTTGAATCGCTTAAGTTCCTGTCAGATGAATAAGAGGTATTTCGTCAAACACGTTGTACACATAAGTAAAACTAATGTGCATTGACATTTATATGCAAGGTAGAAAGCATGTACAGACCCCAACAGTGAAATGCACAGACTTGGTATGAGTGCAGAGCTAAGAGATGCACAGACTACGTGTGTGCATAAGCAATGAATGCACCGACTTGGTGTGTGCAAAATACAGACACTGCACTGACGCAAAATGCCAAATCCTATCTTGCATAGACTTTACGCGTGTAAGAGATAAGGGTTTCACAGACTCTCAATGTTGTGCACCAGTAACTTGCACTGACTTAGTTATGCACATGCGAGACTTGCACAGACTTAGAATGCAGCGTACTTCAATCATGCACAGACATTAGACCCATAAACCTCTTATACACGGACTTACCAAAGAAGTGTGCACATACCTTATTCAGTTGAAATGAAGCATATGCACGGACTCAATATAGAATGAACTAAGTGTTGCACCAACTTTTATTCCACGTGCAGGACAGGACATGTTTCGACTCACAATATGCATCATGCAAACATGCACTGACTTAATATGGTCTAAACATAGACATGCACTGACTTAATATGGTCTAAGCAATGAAGTACACAGATCAGACATGTATCGACAGGACATGTATCGACTCACAATATGCATCATGCAAACATGCACTGACTTAATATGGTATAAGCAATGAAGTGCACAGACCTCTACATACGACATGTATGTTTATGCACAGAGTTAAACAATGAATGCACTGACCTTCACTGACCAATCCAAGAGCAAATGTGCACGGTCCCTCAATGCATGAATAAAAATGTCGACTCATGGTGTCAACTCTTACCATATGCATATGAGCAGTGAATATGCATGGACCCTCTACATATACAAAGGAAAATATGTGTGTGCCTGCAACCTGTATGATGAAATGCAAAGCGTGCATGCACTCTGATGAAGTTCTATGCAACATAACATACAGAAACCAGATTCATAAGCAATGTCATATGTTATCATCATTCAATCTTTCATGCAAACACATGATGACTTATAGTGTTTGCTATCATCAAAAACACAGGGACACAACAATCTCCCCCTTTTTGATGATGGCAACACTATGAGTCATAAGTCTAAAGCAAGATGCTGACTCATGTCAAACTATTCTCCCCCTTTGACTTCATCAAAAAGAAAATAGTTTGATACAAGAAATACATGCATGATATGATTGAATTAAAAACTTCCCTTTCGACTTCAATAAAGCATGGAATACACTGATGCTTACATGATGCAGATGGGACAAGTACCAATCAAGCTATGCTCCCCCTTTGACTTATCCAGACAAGATCACAAACAAACCCCCTTTGAAAAAGCAATAAGTGCAGTCTAGACACGACCTATCCTCTCCTTTAAAACAAACCAATGCTCCATGTTCAAAATGAAGCAAGGCTTTCAAGTGTGTAAGGTGAGGGGTATGTCAAGAATAAGTTCAGGAAGGACGTCATGACAGCATGCAAGATACAAGATCTTGCAAGGACAGTGCAACAAATAGAGTGAGCAGAATCTGAGCAGGTGTGATCTCCAAGCTGAAGTATATGAGAAGAAAAGGTTTTGAGTGAGGTACCCAATCCATATAACCATGTTTAAGTTTCAGAATCTTCTATTATAAAAGCTTATGAAATGGCTTTAATTGACAAGCATGGTTTAAGAATGATGTAGCAACCCTGGGAAAAAAATAAAAGGAAATAAAAACCCCAAATTAATCAAATTTGATAAAGTATTAAATAAATGAATGTGAAATATCAGAAAGAATAAATACAACGATAGAATGGAAATAACGCCTTTGGTCAAGGCGCTACTTCATTAAGAAACGCCTCTAGATAAGGCGCTAATTAAAAAGGGACGCCCAAACCACAAGGCGTCAATTATCAAACGGCCAAAATAATAAAAAGGGGAAGTAAATGTACGCTCTCCACCTGGGCGCATTTTTCACAAGAAACGACATAGACAAAGGCGTCAATTTAAATTCAACGCCCTTACTTAAGACGTCAATTCAGTTCGAGTTTCGTTCGACCTAGGAGACTATCCAGAGCAAGTTCTGGATAACTACGTCGAGGATAGAATATAGTAAGGACTCTATCAAGGGAATACTACCCTTAATCAAATTCTAACTCTATTAGGATTCCCAAAATCCTATAAATAACCCTTCCTGTCGAACCTAGTAAGCTGTTGGTCGAAGGAGGTTCTGCTGCTGCGTACGTAAAGAATAGGTAATGTTCTTCTTCCCTGCCTTCGGTCGTAATAATGAAGAATATTAATGATTCTTCATCGTCTTTGCTGCAGGAAGTCTGCCGTAAGTAGTAACTCTTCTGCCTAGTTGAAGGACGTGGAGTTCTTCATCATCTTCTTCTTCTTCCGGTGATCAGAACACTCTGTTTAGAACAGAGTATCGTTCTCTCTTCAACTCTCTTCACGTTCCTTCACCAGAACATTCATCAGGTAGGTTTTCTCAAGAACGTAGCCCAAACTAGTATAAATTATGAAATAAACTCATTCATGATCTCATGCATATAGTTTTACTGTGTTTCCAAATATTTTCTGAGAGATTTTAAAGAAGCGACCTAGACAAGGGCGCTAATTCTTGTTTTGACGCCCTACCCAGTAGTCGTCAATTTCATAGAATTGATAATTATCCATGTTTAAAATTCTATAACTATGAAATCATGAATCTAAATTAATGCATGATCATACCTATCGAATCCTGCTATTTTTCTTGTCTTGACCATGAAATTATTCTCTGAAATTTTATTATCTGAAATCTGGTAAAATCTTGAAATAACGACCTGATGCAAGATGTCTCTTATAAAAGTGACGCCCAGAACAGGGCGCTAATTGAAAAGTAACGCCCCTGTCCAGGGCACGTTTTTATTAAATTCCATATTATCTAAATTCTGCAAAAATAGAAATACAGAGTGGACGACTGTTTAACAAGCCGTCAATTTGTAAATAAACGCCCCTGTGTAAGGCGTTAATTCTATGATTAATGACTTAGATTAAGTCACTAGTTTCCTGTGATACTATTTTACACTGTTGCTGTTAACCGAGGGTTTCATATGTATATTATATATATCTATCGGCACTATATTCCAGTCCGTGAATATAGTCCCATGTTTCATGCTGTTTTATCGTTTACCCACTAACTCTCATTGACCTACAAGCTCTCCATTGGACATTCCGTTCCTTTGGACTAGCGAGTTAGTCATAGAGACCTCCGTAAGACTCCTCGAGCCTTGGATTCCCTCAAGGCCGACTGAGCTGGTTGTACCATAAAAACCCATTACACAATCTTTGCCATGTCACTCTACAGAAACATGGTATACCAGCCCTCATGTCATGCCATGGGTATGATGTGAGAATTATCTTAATAAACGGGGAAAACATGCCGTTGATGTGCTGTTCTTGTAGACCCCAATTCTATATCAAACATGATGTTCTTGTGGACCTCAATTCTATATTAAAAGAAGTGACCATCTACTTGTGGGCACTTACTTGTCATGGTACCCAAGTTAGGGAATCAATTCCACCTAGTTTTATCGATAATCGTGATTGTACCGTTATTATCGCCTATCTATGTCAAGTGTCCTATTTTTGGACTCTATTCTATCAAAGTCTATCCTACATGACTACAAGCTTTATTCTTGAAATTTCATATTGGCTATACACAAGAGTGGATGTTAAAATACATGATTAATGTCTGCGCATATAGGGCCCGATCTGGTCCTGGGAGGAGCACCCGAAAGTACTTGTGCCCATGGGAGTTGATTGATCACGGTATTGGCATTATACCGAAGTGCATGACTAGCTTGATTGAACATTCCACAAATCTTGTACTTGACTTGATATTACATGACTTGCGTGGCCCGAGAAAGGGTAATTGTATACTCGCTTGCTTGAGACATGATAGCCAAATTCCAACATGACATGATGAGTCTACTTGCTTAAATATCTTGATATCTTGGATATAAGTTCTTGAAAGTTCATGACTAGTTCTTCTTGCCATCTTATTGTTATATTCTCTTGCTATCTTGTCGTTTTGCGAGCATGCATAGCTATAGTGCATTCATGGAAAAATGTAATTACTTAAACCCCTTGCTAGTCCTTGAGATATAATTTCCTACTGAGCGTTCGCTCACTCCGTGTTTCCCTACTTTTCAGGTAAGTCCGACGATGAGGGAATTCGATCCGATAGGGAAAGCCAAGAGTGAAAGAGTTAGAGCTACTCAAGCATCAATTAGTCCTGTCTTTTCTCTATTTTCCTTGAGTCAAGCGTTGTATTTTTCTTTTATTGAGTCCATTATTTGCAAGGGTTTGTAATAGACATATTCTTATTAAAGGAATTAATGGATTGGGTTATCTTTATATATTTGCGCACTCTGTCTTTGTGTCGAATACACTACTACTCTGATTGACATGATTGATATAAACTCGTCGCGCATCTCCGGGTACCTTCCGCGCTCGGGGCGTGACAGTTTTTGTGGTATCAGAGCCTAGGGTATTCAATTCCTAGGAAACCCAAGTCCAAGGATAGGTTTAAACCATTAACCAGTGAGATTGGGTAGAACCAAGGGTGGAGTTAACCTGGAAAAATTTAAGAGTTCTTAACGAAATTGCACACTGATATAGCTATTGTAATTGTAGGATAATGGCTGCCGAACGTGCTCAATGGCGCAACATGCAGCGTACACTCCAAGGAGTGACCCAGGTGCTGCAACATGTAGCACAGGGAGGTACACAACGAGCCGGGAGTCTCCACCAGAACTTTAAAAACATGAACCCTCCCAAATTCATGGGATCTACTGATCCAGACGACGCAGAGCACTGGATCAGGGAGACGGAGCGTATATTCCGTGTTATGCAATGCACGGATCAAGAGAAAGTCTTATTAGCTACTTTTCAGTTAGAGAGAGATGCCAGATGCTGGTGGGAGGCAGTCGAAGCCACTATAAATCCGGACCAAATTACTTGGGAAGAATTTGTTGAACATTTCAACAATAAATATTTTTCAGACCGAGTCCAAGAAAAGAAAGCTACCGAATTTTCCGCACTCAAGCAACGATCATTATCGGTGGCGGAGTACGAGGCATAATTCTCTAGATTGTCTCGGTATGCTAAGCACTTAGTTAGCACCGAGAAGATGAAAGCTAGGAGGTTCCTTAATGGGCTCAGGCCCCAATATATTACCCAGCTGGCGCCAATGGATATTCAGGTCTACTCAGAGTTAGTACGCCGAGCTTAATTGTTAGAAGATGCCACGGAGCTATCAGATAGAATCCGTGGGAAGGATAAGAAAGAACAAGTTACAAGTTCGGGTTCCTTTAAACCCAACTTCAAGAAGAGGCCTAGCACTGGAGGTACTTCTTCTCAAGACCAAAAATTTAAGAAGACCAAGCCATTCTCTATCACTACTACACCTTCGAATATAATATGCAAGCATTGTGACAAGGCTGGTCATAAAGCCGAAGAGTGCTGGAGGAAACTTGGAGCATGTCTCTGTTGCGGGAGCCGTGAGCATCGGATTCCCGATTGCCCATTACTTAATGATCAAGCCGGTGACGGAAAGCGCCCGGTAACCAAGAACGCTCGTCTTCACGCAATTAAGGAGACCGAAGAAGAAGAAGGCGGACTAGTAGAAGGTACATTGAAAGTTTGCTCCAAGTCTGCATATGTCTTATTTGATACGGGTGCTTCACATTCAATTATTTCCAAAAAGTTTGCTGATCTGTTACCCTTCGAACCGGAATGGATAAAATTAGTTTTGTCTACTCCTCTTGGTAACGAAACTGATATCACTCACCATTACCAAAACTGTGAAGTATTGGTTCAGGGTAGGAATCTCCCTATTGATCTTATATGTTTAGATCTAAAGGAGTATGATGTCATACTAGGAGCGGATTGGTTATCCAAATACCAGGCAACTGTCGATTACCGCAATAGCAAGGTTACTTTCAAAGAGTTCCTGGAATTAATCTTTACTAGCCTCAAGAGTCGAAGCAAATCACCACTTATTTCAGCTCTCCGAGCTAGCAAGTTAATCAAGAAAGGATGTGTATCTTTCCTTGCATTTGTCACCCTTAAGGAGAATAAGGAGACTAAGATAGAAGATATCCCAGTTGTGCAAGAATTTCTAGACGTGTTTCCGAAGGAATTGCCTGGATTACCTTCACAAAGAGAAGTGGCCTTCACCATCGATTTAATTCTTGGTGCTGGACCAGTTTCTAAGGCACCATATAGAATGTCACCTGCCGAACTCAAGGAGTTAAAGGAGCAATTGATGGAACTTCTCAAGAAGGGATTTATTAGACCAAGCACTTCACCGTGGGGAGCACCTGTGCTATTTGTAAAGAAGAAAGATGGATCCATGAGGTTATGCATCGACTATCGATAGTTGAATCATCTCACTATCAAGAACAAGTATCCACTGCCGAGAATCGATGAGTTATTTGATCAAATATCTGGATCCAAGTATTTTTCAAAGATTGATCTCAGGTCAGGTTATCACCAACTAAGGATCAAGGATGAGTACATTCATAAAACCGCATTCAGAAGCAGGTATGGCCATTATGAGTTTGTTGTTATGCCTTTCGGACTAACAAATGCCCCTGCTGCCTTTATGCAGTTGATGAATAGTATATTCAGATCTTATCTAGATCAATTCGTGGTGATTTTCATTGATGATATATTGATTTACTCCAAGACCAAGGGAGAGCATGAGGAACATTTAAGGATTGCATTATAGATATTGAGGACAAACCAATTATATGCAAAGCTCAGTAAGTGTGAGTTCTGGCTCGAAGAAGTGACTTTTCTCGGACATGTTATATCAAAGGATGGCTTGTCTGTAGATCCATCAAAAGTGGAAGCTGTAAGAAATTGGGAAAGACCGACCAATGTTAGCGAGATCCGAAGTTTCTTAGGTCTTGCGGGCTATTACCGGCGGTTCATCAAAGATTTCTCTAAGATCGCCGTGCCACTTACGAGGTTGACTCGCAAAGAGATCCGCTATGAATGGAGTGAGGAATGTGAAAGAAGCTTCCAAACTCTCAAAGATCATCTGACCACAGCCCCGGTCTTAGCTTTACCAGTGGAAGGAGAGCAATTCGAGGTATACTCTGATGCTTCTGGCATTGGCCTCGGATGTGTCTTAATGCAACAAGGAAAGGTTATAGCTTATTCTTCTCGTCAATTGAAGAAGCATGAAGAGAACTACCAGTTCATGATCTAGAATTGGCTGCGGTCGTATTTGCACTAAAAATATGGAGACATTATCTTTATGGAGTGCAGTTTCTTGTATACTCTGACCATAAAAGTCTTAAGTATCTCTTCTCTCAGAAGGAATTGAATATGAGGCAAAGATGTTGGCTAGAATATCTTAAGGACTTCGACTTTACTATACAATATCATCCTAGAAAGGGTAATCCGGTAGCTGATGCCCTTAGTCGAAAGCCGAGAGCATTATTAGCTAATTGTATGGTTCAGGAGTGGAAGTTGCTAGAACAATTTACTAGACTTAATATAAGCATGGACAAGGACAGTAGGTGTGTCACCTTATCCCATATGAGCATACAGCAAGATTTGCTACCTGAAATACAAGGACTTCAGGGTAGTGACCCGGTATTAGTGGAAATCAAGGGCAAACTAGAAGGACAATCTGTGTTCCAACTAGCTTCAGATGGAAGGTTGTTATTCCGAAATAGAACTTGTATACCGGATTGTCCAGATTTAAAGAAGAAGATCTTAGATGAAACTCACAGATCAAGGTACACAATTCATCCAGGATCTACTAAGATGTACCAAGATTTAAAAAGGACTTTCTGGTGGCCTAATATGAAGAAAGAAGTCGCGGACTTTGTGTCTCGCTGTCTCACCTGCCAACAAGTTAAGGCTGAACACCAGAAGCCTGCCGGAAAGCTACATCCTCTGGATATTCCCAAATGGAAGTGGGAGGATATTGGTATGGATTTTATCATGGGTCTAACTAAATCAAAAGGAGGATATGATGGAATATGGGTTATCATTGATCGATTGACCAAATCAGCGCACTTCTTGCCGATCAAGAGTCGATGGTCAGTTGATGTTCTGGCTGCATTATACATAAAAGAGATAGTCAGATTACATGGTATTCCTGTCTCGATTGTGTCTGATAGAGATCCCCGTTTTACTTCGCATTTTTGGAAAGGACTACAAAATTCGTTGGGATCGAGACTTAACTTTAGCACAACTTTTCATCCCCAAACGGATGGTCAGACCGAGAGAACTAATCAGGTAGTGAAAGATATGCTCAGAGCTTGCATTATTGATTTTGGAGGAAGCTGGCATGATCACTTGCCTCTAGTTGAATTTGCATACAATAATAGCTACCAGGCAAGTATACAAATGGCACCTTTCGAAGTCTTATACGGAAGGAGTTGCCGATCACCCTTATGCTGGGATGAAGTTGGAGAAAAGTAACTATTAGGTCCAGATATGGTAAGGGATACCACCGAGAAGATACAGTTGATTAGAGAAAGGCTGCAAGTAGCTCAGTCTAGACAAAAGACTTATGCTGACACAAGAAGGAGAGATCTTGAATTCTAAGTCGGAGATCATGCATTTCTAAAGATATCACCTGGACGTGGAATAAGGAGATTTGGTGTTAAGGGCAAGCTTACACCAAGATTCATCAGACCTTTCGAGATACTGGAAAGAGTAGGCGAGGTTGCTTATCGCATCGCGTTGCCTCCTCAATTGTCTGAAGTACATAATGTGTTCCACATATCTATGTTGAAGAAGTATGTACACGATCCATCACATATTATTGAACATGGAGACTTAGTTATCCAGAAGGATCTCACATATGAACAGAAGCCCATAAAGATACTAGATCGTAAAGTACGTACCCTAAGGAATAAGGTTATTCCCATGCTAAAGGTACAATGGAATAAGAGTTCCGAGCATGAAGTCACATGGGAGACCGAGGAATCCATGAGGAAGCGATTTCCAGAATTATTTTAAGGTATATACTCTACACTCTCCATATATATATATATATACTATTGAATTTGGGGACCAAATTCTTTTAAGTGGGGGAGGGTGTAGCAACCCTGGGAAAAAAATAAAAGGAAATAAAAACCACAAATTAATCAAATTTGATAAAGTATTAAATAAATGAATGAGAAATATCAGAAAGAATAAATACAACGACAGAATGGAAATAACACCTTTGGTCAAGGCGCTACTTCATTAAGAAACGCCTCTAGATAAGGCGCTAATTAAAAAGGGACGCCCAAACCACAAGGCGTCAATTATCAACGGCCAAAATAATAAAAAGGGGAAGTAAATGTACGCCCTCCACCTAGGCGCGTTTTTCACAAGAAACGACATAGACAAAGGCGTCAATTTAAATTCAACGCCCTTACTTAAGACGTCAATTCAGTTCGAGTTTCGTTCGACCCAGGAGACTATCCAGAGCAAGTTCTGGATAACTACGTCGAGGATAGAATATAGTAAGGACTCTATCAAGGGAATACTACCCTTAATCAAATTCTAACTCTATTAGGATTCCCAAAATCCTATAAATAACCCTTCCTGTCGAACCTAGTAAGCTGTTGGTCGAAGGAGGTTCTGCTGCTGCGTACGTAAAGAACAGGTAATGTTCTTCTTCCCTGCCTTCGGTCGTAATAATGAAGAATATTAATGATTCTTCATCGTCTTTGCTGCAGGAAGTCTGCCGTAAGTAGTAACTCTTCTGCCTAGTTGAAGGACGTGGAGTTCTTCATCATCTTCTTCTTCTTCCGGTGATCAGAACACTCTGTTTAGAACAGAGTATCGTTCTCTCTTCAACTCTCTTCACGTTCCTTCACCAGAACATTCATCAGGTAGGTTTTCTCAAGAACGTAGCCCAAACTAGTATAAATTATGAAATAAACTCATCCATGATCTCATGCATATAGTTTTACTGCATTTCCAAATATTTTCTGAGAGATTTTAAAGAAGCGACCCAGACAAGGGCGCTAATTCTTGTTTTGACGCCCTACCCAGTAGTCGTCAATTTCATAGAATTGATAATTATCCATATTTAAAATTCTATAACTATGAAATCATGAATCTAAATTAATGCATGATCATACCTATCGAATCTTGCTATTTTTCTTGTCTTGACCATGAAATTGTTCTCTGAAATTTTATTATCTGAAATCTGGTAAAATCTTGAAATAACGACCCGATGCAAGACGTCTCTTATAAAAGTGACGCCCCAGAACAGGGCGCTAATTGAAAAGTAACGCCCCTGTCCAGGGCACGTTTTTATTAAATTCTATATTATCTAAATTCTGCAAAAATAGAAATACAGAGTGGACGACTGTTTAACAAGCCGTCAATTTGTAAATAAACGCCCCTGTGTAAGGCGTTAATTCTATGATTAATGACTTAGATTAAGTCGCTAGTTTCCTGTGATACTATTTTACACTGTTGCTGTTAACCGAGGGTTTCATATGTATATTATATATATCTATCGGCACTATATTCCAGTCCGTGAATATAGTCCCATGTTTCATGCTGTTTTATCGTTTACCCACTAACTCTCATTGACCTACAAGCTCTCCATTGGACATTCCGTTCCTTTGGACTAGCGAGTTAGTCATAGAGACCTCCGTAAGACTCCTCGAGCATTGGATTCCCTCAAGGCCGACTGAGCTGGTTGTACCATAAAAACACATTACACAATCTTTGCCATGTCACTCTACAGAAACATGGCATACCAGCCCTCATGTCATGCCATGGGTATGATGTGAGAATTATCTTAATAAACAGGGAAAACATGTCGTTGATGTGCTGTTCTTGTAGACCCCAATTCTATATCAAACATGATGTTCTTGTGGACCTCAATTCTATATTAAAAGAAGTGACCATCTACTTGTGGGCACTTACTTGTCATGGTACCCAAGTTAGGGAACCAATTCCACCTAATTTTATCGATAATCGTGATTGTACCGTTATTATCGCCTATCTATGTCAAGTGTCCTATTTTTGGACTCTATTCTATCAAAGTCTATCCTACATGACTACAAGCTTTATTCTTGAAATTTCATATTGGCTATACACAAGAGTGGATGTTAAAATACATGATTAATGCCTGCGCATATAGGGCCCGATCTGGTCCTGGGAGGAGCACCCGAAAGTACTTGTGCCCATGAGAGTTGATTGATCACGGTATTGGCATTATACCGAAGTGCATGACTAGCTTGATTGAACATTCCACAAATCTTGTACTTGACTTGATATTACATGACTTGTGTGGCCCGAGAAAGGGTAATTGTATACTCGCTTGCTTGAAACATGATAGCCAAATTCCAACATGACATGATGAGTCTACTTGCTTAAATATCTTGATATCTTGGATATAAGTTCTTGAAAGTTCATGACTAGTTCTTCTTGCCATCTTATTGTTATATTCTCTTGCTATCTTGTCGTTTTACGAGCATGCATAGCTATAGTGCATTCATGGAAAAATGTAATTACTTAAACCCCTTGCTAGTCCTTGAGATATAATTTCCTACTGAGCGTTCGCTCACTCCGTGTTTCCCTACTTTTCAGGTAAGTCCGACGATGAGAGAATTCGATCTGATAGGGAAAGCCAAGAGTGAAAGAGTTAGAGCTACTCAAGCATCAATTAGTCCTGTCTTTTCTCTATTTTCCTTGAGTCAAACGTTGTATTTTTCTTTTATTGAGTCCATTATTTGCAAGGGTTTGTAATAGACATATTCTTATTAAAGGAATTAATGGATTGGGTTATCTTTATATATTTGCGCACTCTGTCTTTGTGTCGAATACACTACTACTCTGATTGACATGATTGATATAAACTCGTCGCGCATCTCCGGGTACCTTCCGCGCTCGGGGCGTGACAAATGATGCATACAAGGTTTGTTAATAAGATACAATACTCATATCTGAAGCAGTTTTTTTTAATAAAAATGAACCAATTGCTCATATAACATTCAAGTTCAACCTCCTTTCATCTTACACAATTAATTCCAATGACTTCTTTAGGAAAAACAGTCATGAGTATTGAGATTAAATAATTTAACATTTCAGAACAAAATTCACCTTTTGGGTTTAACATAATTTTCATTTCTTTTCATTTTCAGAACAGTCAGGAATAATTCATGCCTTTCGTCGTAAAGGTAGACGCTGATTAGACGCCAGTACCCCTAGCTTACTCAGTAAAATGTACCATTCTGTTTTAGGTATAGATATCACCTTTTTGCGTAAGGGTACACGTTTATCAGACGCAGGTACCCCTAGTTACTCAGTGAAACTAAATTTTGTTAATTTTTTGAACATAGTTAGCCAAGAAGCATCATGACATAGGGTCCATTGACTATGATAAGTATCCTAGTTTCTCAGCGCATTTGACCATTGACCTGCCATTTACATAACAGAATTAACATTTAGACACAGCTACCCACAAGGTTTTGAAGAAAGACTTGTTTAAAAATAATACAGATTTCATGCATTTTAACCAAAGTAAATCAAGGTTTCAATTTTCTGATGACGGGAAGTCTTTCATGAACTTACATGAGGCGGTTAGTTAAGGTTTATTAAAACACTGATTCAGATATTTTTAGGTCCTTTAAATTTAAACTAAGGAATACATAAGACTTAAACCAATTCAGATCAACAAACATTCTTAAACTTGTATAATAGAAGATTCTTCATTAAGGGTGATTTCAGATTTATGAGAGGGTACACAAACTAATATTTCTTCACTTCTCTGTACGTTCAACATTAACAATGGCATTCAGCAGCAAGAGACATTTAACAAGCATGCATAGAGAGTGAGAAAAATGGAACTCATGCTTGCAACAGGTATGGTCAATATGCATCAGGCAGATTTACAAGAAACCAATAGCAGTGAATTTATAATGAAGCAGCAAGAGGCATGCACTTGAGTGCTTCAATTCAGAAACTAATAGCTGAGTCTGGAATACAGACAGATCAACTTGACAATAATAAATTCTAGTTCAATTCTCCATCAGCAACTTTAAGAAGAAGCAGATAGAGATTTCAGCTTCAAGAGAAGATATGAGTTCAGATAATGGATAATCCAGAAGCCAAACAACACACAGGAGTAGGAAAATGATTTAAGTGACTAGATAGGAAGGGTTTAGATTATGAAAGACTAATGAGTCTAAAATGCTCCCCCTGTCTAGATGCAATGAGTCATTTCTTTTTGGATTTTTCAAATCTGATGATATGCAGTGTAATTCACTCTATGTATGCATATGCAATGATTTTCCTAAAAGTATTACATGAATATGAACATGAGTGGCATGACCATCATGCAGGGGCAGCCAACCTCCCCCTGACTATATGCAATACAATCCAGAATTCTAAATGCCACAAACGCATGACCAATTATGCATCTACTCTCCTTGACTAAATGCATTATATGCAATGAAGACTGAACACATGGTTTTATGATCTATGCTCATGAAGTAGACATGCAATTACAGCCTGAGATGGACTACAATAGACTTCATGTGCATTTCAGATTTCCAAAGAATTTCAGTTAGAGGATGCACGGATGAATTTTGTTATGCAAGAACAGATTCAAATTGAGCAATGCAGATGACATACAAGAATGCAAGTATGTATGCTTAACAAGTTATGCAAACATCTAAATCAAAAATTTCAGATAGCACAATTCAGATTTTCAGAAAACAACATTCAATTCACTCTCAGCTTAAAGTATGCTCAGACAATTCAATAAAGACATTTGATAATCTATGAAAGACAAGTCAAGTTTAGATGTGAGCTTGTATGCATGAAATACACCTGATTGATAGGAATTTTCTAAGGTTAGAAGATCGAACCTGTCAAGTGCAAAGATGGGGTTTTATCAAACTTGGATGTCTTGGCTTATTTAACCCCTTTATTCCTCTCCAAGGCACACCTGCAACAATTGGGTTATTTTGATCTAGCCGGAACCCAAGCAGCCTTGGGTTCTATATTACCCCCAACAGGTGTTCTAAAGAGTTTCTTCGCTAGATGGTCATCAAATTCCATCAGAGAACAATCAGCCATAGAGTGTCCAAATTTTCCACAATATCTACATGAAACGACAGACTTTTTATTCTTATTATGCACATCAATATAAGCATGAAGTCTATGTGCATGAGTATGAACCTTTCTGTTGTTTACAGGAACATTTTGTCTCTCATTTTCAGTTAGGCAATAGTTTGCAGATTTATGACCCGGCTTTCCACAATTAACACATGAAAAATTCATTCTGTTAAGGCTTCTATCAAAAAGATGTCTTTTTACATGGATTTTAGCAGATTTGGAATTAAATGTGTTTCCCTGAGCATGCCAACAGTCCTTGACTTTATGACCATGTTTTCCACATTCGAAGCACCAGATGTGCTTACCTCTAGAACCACCATTATTCCAATGAGACCCTGACCAACATTCAATAGCCTTGTGACCAGGCTTGTTACAATTGAAGCATATGATGTGCTGGTTTGAAACGGATCTGTTTCTATTAAGGCCATGATGATTTACAGGGAATTTAGCATGCATCCTATCATCTTGTTTCATGACAAAGCATTCATTCATGAAGTGACCATGCCTACCACAGTAATGACAATAACTATTAAACTCCTTAGTAGCATGATTTTTGTTAAATGAGTTCTTTGCATGCATTGTTCCACAAATGTGATCATCCTCTTTATTTGCATGTGAATGAGTAAAAGACTTATGAACACCATGCATTAAGCTATCGGATGTCACAGAACTAGTAGAGTTAACAGCGCAGGCAGGAGCAGCTTTGACTTTATTCATATGTGCACTCTTTTTCAATTGTTTAGTCTTTTTCAAAACTTTTGTTTGTTTTTCATTTCTCTGTGCCTTGAATTGAAAGAATGGTGATGAAGGTGTTTTAGATGGCTCAGAACAACTAGCGAAAGAGGCGGATAGCTTATTTTCAGGTTTCTTCTTGTTGACCAAATTGTAACCCAATCCTTCCTTCTGAACATTAACCTTAGTTCCAAGAATCTTATCAAGGTTGCTTTTTCCTTCAAAAAATTTTGACAGAGCATCATTTAAATCATGAATTTTGTTTTGAAGTGAAGTGATGTTCACTTCAGAGTTCACTAATTCGTCTTCACATTTTGTTACTTTTTCATTCAACATAGCATTGATGGTTTTGTAACTGTCAATTTTCTGCATCAATGCACTCGCTTTTTCAGATTCATTATCAAATGAGCACTTTCCCTCTTCCAAGGTTAAGAGCCTTTCAGATATAGTAGAATTCAGCAGCTTCAATTCTTCATTTTCTTTCATTAGCTCTTCATTCTGAACTAGTTCAATTTTTAAAATCCGATCTTCAGGAGATAGTTCTTGTTTCTGTTTAGATTCAGATTTTTCCAGATTTCTCTGTAGTTCCACATTAACAACTTTAATAGCATCAAGTTCCTTAGAGATGACTTCATTTTCTTCTTACCGTCTTTCAAGTTTTTAATTTTATTTTCTAAGGATACAATGTGTATCTCATAGCTAGCAATCTCTTGTTCACTACAATTAACACATTCACTCAAAACTTTGTTTGCAGTTTTGTGCTTCTCAATTTCTTGTTCTAGTTTCTCATTTTCTTTTCTTAGAGAGTCAATTAATCCTTCTTGGATTTTCAGTTCAGATTGAAGATCATCATTCAAATTCTTTACAGAAGTATATTTATCACAAGAATTTTCAATCTTCTTTATTTCAGCTTTCAAATGTTCATTTTCATCAATCCGTTTTTCTTCGGACTGTTCAACTTCAATTTTCGCATCTAACAAATTTTTATTTTCTTCTTTGAGGGAGGCAATCAATTTCCTCTGCCATTCATTTTCAAGGTAGAGATCTTTATTACGTTCCTTTAGGAAAGGGCATTTGTTGCAGACTGACTTTATAGAACAGTTGTGTGAAGCTTCCTCCTTGAATTCTTTGATACAGGCTACAAAGTTTTTATTATTCTTTTGAAGTTTAGCATTCTCAATTTTTAATTTATCCGCTTCACAATTAACCTTATTCAATTCTTGCAATTTCATTAGATGTTCATCATTTTTAACATTCAGCTGATCTTCCAATTTAGAAATTTTGTTCAGACATTCTTGATTTTCATTTTTCAAGGACGAAATCTGTTCCTTGCTTTTATGAACATCCACCAAGCGCATATCATAAGATTTTTCCAACTTTGGACAATTTTCACAAGAGAGTTTAGATTTATTCTGTTCAATCTTTTTCTTCAACTTCTTATTTTCAGATTTCATTTTCCTAGACAACTCTAGCAACTCTTCATACATCACTACCAAGTCATCAAATGAAGGTTCTTCTGATCTGGAGCTTACCTGAGATGAGGAATCCTCATTCAAGTGATTACTGCTGTGATCACTCCGATTGGCCATCAAGCATTGATCATCATTTTCACGGTAGACAGTCTTCAGTTTGTCCACTATATCTCTTGCAGATCTGCAATCATGAAAGCAAGAGTGGAGTCCCCTGTTAGTAGCTACCTTTACCATCTCAAAAGCTTTCTGGTTTTCAGCACACATAGATCTATGACTATCAGTCCATTTGGACTCATTCTTTGATAATCTATGTGGACCATGCAAAATTAGTTTCCATAGATCTGGATCAATAGACTTAACAAACATGTGCAAGTTATTAAACCACGTATTAAAATCAGTACCGTCAAACATTGGTGGATGAGCCATGGAGGCAAACTAACAAGCAATTTCAAAACAGAATGCAGGAGGCAGTGATGCACCGAAAGCTAGCAAGATCCTCTGCAAATCGCTGGATCTGGAAGTTCAGAGACCCGCTCTGATACCAATTGTTAGTCTATAAGGACTAAGTGCCAAGGTGCAAACCTGATTCAGAGGGGGGGGTGAATGAATCCCTCTTCAAAATTTTTCCCAATTAAAGCATTACTGGACATTGATGCGGAATTAAAAACGTACAGATGTCTTAAACGACTCATATGCTCTTCTTCGACTAACGAATGAAGATCAGATAAACTGAACTTTTGATCTACTCTGTATAAGCTAAAGAGATGACTCAGTTCATCTAATCAACTTGACTCTCTCAAGATCGAAATTAATTGCACGGTGTGCAAGCTAATCTCTCACTAGATGTAAGATCAGACTATCATGAACGAGCCTAAGCATACATCTAGCGGAACAGAATAGACAAACAAATCACAATGGACAAGGCATTTTTAGATGGTTCAGTCTGCTGCCCGCAGACCTACGTCCATCCCTTACTCAAACCAGAGTGAGGTTTCCTGCTGATACACAGCTTAAAACCGTTGGGCATTACAGCTTGCCTACAACCACTGAGCAACACAGCTTGCTTCCACTGAGCAATCACAGCTTGCTGACCAGAGGAACCAATCCTCTGCAACCGCTGAGCAACACAGCTTGCTCCGCTGACTCACAACTTGAAGAAACAAAGATAAATGAAAAGAACAAAGGAAAATATGAAGCAAAACCACAACTACGAAAAGCTGGAAATGAAACATAGAATGTAGCTCTCGCAGGAGCAAGTCAGGCTTGGATCTGATCCAAATGCCAGGAAGATAGATCTTCAACGATGGCTTCACACTCACGAACTCCTCACTCTCATTTTCTTTCTCTGTATAGCTCTGATCACACACTGGCTCTCTCTTCCTTTCTTCTCGTTCTTCTTCTACTTCTCAGACCCCGGCTCACTCTTCTCTTCTCTGCTACTCACTCTCTGATTCTGCCATCCTCAATTCTCTAATTATTTGTGTCTCCTTATCTCTATCTCTTCTCTTAATTTCTCTATATATCCATCTGATCGCAGAAGAAGGGTTTTATATATCTTCAGCCTTGGGGTCCCACAGCTCATGCTCCGGGCGTGTGAAGGGATCACTCCCACCAAGAGGATTCTAGAATTCCTTAGCCACGTGTCAGAATATAGAGATTGGCTTTCCACGTGGTAGAATTTACAGGCTTGGTTGCTCCTTGGATCATGTGCCCCTTTGTTAAGTTGGACTTCGAGCCACGTGACTTATCCCCTTGAATCGCTTAAGTTCCTGTCAGATGAATAAGAGGTATTTCGTCAAACACGTTGTACACATAAGTAAAACTAATCTGCATTGACATTTATATGCAAGGTAGAAAGCATGTATAGACCCCAACAGTGAAATGCACAGACTACGTGTGTGCATAAGCAATGAATGCACCGACTTGGTGTGTGCAAAATACAGACACTGCACTGACGTAAAATGCCAAATCCTATCTTGCACAGACTTTACGCGTGTAAGAGATAAGGGTTGCACAGACTCTCAATGCTGTGCACCAGTAACTTGCACTGACTTAGTTATGCACATGCGAGACTTACACAGACTTAGAATGCATCGTACTTCAATCAGGCACAGACATTAGACCCATAAACCTCTTATGCACGGACTTACCAAAGAAGTGTGCACAGACCTTATTCAGTTGAAATGAAGCATATGCACGGACTCAATACAGAATGAACTAAGTGTTGCACCGACTTTTATTCCACGTGCAGGACAGGACATGTATCGACTCACAATATGCATCATGCAAACATGCACTGACTTAATATGGTCTAAACATAGACATGCACTGACTTAATATGGTCTAAGCAATGAAGTGCACAGACCGGACATGTATCGACAGGACATGTATCGATTCACAATATGCATCATGCAAACATGCACTGACTTAATATGGTCTAAACATAGACATGCACTGACATAATATGGTCTAACCAATGAAGTGCACAGACCTCTACATGCGACATGTATGTTTATGCACAGAGTTAAACAATGAATGCACTGACCTTCACTGACCAATCCAAGAGCAAATGTGCACGGTCGCTCAATGCATGAATAAAAATGTCGACTCATGGTGTCAACTCTTACCATATGCATATGAGCAGTGAATATGCATGGACCCTCTACATATACAAAGGAAAATATGTGTGTGCCTGCAACCTGTATGATGAAATGCAAAGCGTGCATGCACTCTGATGAAGTTATATGCAACAAAACATACAGAAACCAGATTCATAAGCAATGTCATATGTTATCATCATTCAATCTTTCATGCAAGCACATAATGACTTATAGTGTTTGCTATCATCAAAACCATAGGGACACAACAGGGAGGACCTACCTGGATTGGTTAGGAATCTTAAGGAAGGGACCTGGACCGGTCGGACCTCCCCGGGGGGGACTTGGACCAGCTAGACTTGCGCAGGGGGGGCCCGGTCTGGGTGGCTTTCCCCAGGGATGGCACCTGGACCTGGTGCTACCTTGGAGGGACCTTCCCAGACCAAGTGGGCATGGGGTGGTTCCACCCGGTCTAGGTAGCCTCCTTGGGAGTTGTGCCCAATCTGGGTGGCCTCCTTGGGGCTACACCTGGTCCAGGTGGCCCCTGGCGGGGGCCCACCTCATCTAGGGCTGGTTCTGGGTTGAAAGGGGGTGTGAATCCCCATAAAAGGGGGCCCCCAGCTTGGTTTTTTCGTAGTTTCGACATTCTCCAGCTTCATTGAAGGCTTCTCGACTTCGTGTGTGAACTTCGCCTCCTTCACTCGCTATTGTAACGGACTTGGAACTCTGTGGATTTGATCCTCTCCATGTCAGAATGCCATGTAAGTGAAGAGGACAGGTCCATTTGTCACGAACTAGCCCACATGCACCTTGTGAAATGACAGGTGCACCCCGAACTTGCGTTTGGGGGAAATATCAGTGTGGCATCCTATTGTGAGTCATACGGGAGTGATTCCCATTGCTGGTTCTCAAATAACTAGAGAAAATCTATAGGTACAACATAGGTCCAAATAAATTCATATGTAATAATTCTAAATGTAGATATGTACCGATAATATCCTTTACCTTAAATGAGGCTTTCATTTACTTATCGTTCACACATGTCTTGAACATACCCCACTCTATGTATTCCTTCTACCATGTTCAACTTGGTGAGCTTCATCATGACGGAGTAGATGGCATGTCCTAGATGCCTGTGCCACAGCCTGATCTCTGGGTTGTCCTTCGCCATTGACAGATATTATGTCTTCTTACTTCCTCTTGTTCCATAGCATAAAGGTTCATTTCTCTTTGGGCACACAACTTGACTTCCTTTATCTTGGCATCCTTAATCTCACAGACCTCCTTAGGGAATGTCACCTCGTATCCACTATCGCATAGCTAGGTTATACTTAACTAGTTAAACTTCAACCCATCTACCAACATAGCTTCCTCGATGTAGGTCTCTTCTTCATCTCCTATTGGCCCAATACTGGTGATCCTACATTTGGCACTATCTCTGAAGGTGACATGTCCTCCCTTACCTCTACTTAGACTGATAAACAGGGACTTGTTCCCTATCATATGTCTTGAGCACCCATTGTCAAAAAACCACTTAGAGCTCTTAGAGTTGTGTGATTGGCTTTGATGATGTTCTAACTATGAATCATTATAGAATATTTTAATGATCAAATATGAGTGTACTTAGATCAGATGGCTTTCATTCACTAATTGACTAAGTAATGAATTGTCCAGTCGATAGGACTGAAGAACCGGCCGATTGAACCATCAAAGTCAGAAGAAGAGTATACAAAGCCTGGTCAATAGGATCATACAACTGGTCGACAGAGAAGCAGAAAACTTGATGCCAAGGTCGACAGAGGTAAGAAGACAGGTCGACAGAGAAGCAGAAGACACGATGCCAAGGTTGACAGAGGTAAGAAGACATGTTGACATGATCTAATTGATCCAGAAGTCTTGTTCAGCTCGGTCAACCAAAAAAAAAGTCCGATCGACCGATTTTAGCAGTATCCAGAAACACATATTAAGGCTGTCGATAGACTCCTTAATTCGGTCGACAGAGCTGTAAAGATGAGCCCAAACACATTCACGCGTGAGTCAGCCCTGTGCACATGCTCTAAGGGGCCAATCATTGGCAGATGGTACGAGCATCGTACCTTGACTTCTGGAAGGCTCCAAGGATGAGGAATATTTCTTATTTGCCCAGAAATATGGATCAGCGGACCAGAGAAAAGGACGGTCGGCCCATTATCCAGGATATAAATAAACCCTCTCTCCAGTAGCACATAAGTAACAACAAGAAGAAAAAAAATGAGAAAAGGAGAGAAAGAATTCTGCTATCTGAGCCCAAAGTACGAGAGCAGCCTTAGAAGAGAAAAGAAAGAGAGTGAGTCAGAGACGAAGAGATCTAAAAAAGAAAGAGAAAAGAAGAGCGCCCTCCAGCTTGAGTGAAACAGAGCATCAAAGGATCATCTAGAGTGCTTCTACGGAAGCTACAATGTGTTCTTGTGTTTTTTATTTCTATTTTTCTCTCTTCGAATAGTTTTTATTAGTGTGTGTGTGAAGCTGTGTATCAGCGTGTCTGTGTGTGTGAAGCTATGAATCAATGTGTGTGAAGCTGTGAATCAGTGTGTGTGTCTGTTGGAAGATGTGAATCAGCAATGTGTTTTTGGGATTTATCCCTAAGTGGCTGCTGCGATTGCAACTAGTGGTCCTCATCGAATTGGATGAGAGGTGGACATAGGTGAGCACAGAGGTGCTACCGAACCACCTAAAAACTCTATGTTTCTACGTGGTTGATTGTGTGATTGCTCCATCTCTTCTATCCCCATTCACAGGTAGTTGCTCAAGTGTTCACAATTATTCACCAATCCTCGTCTCTAGCACACTTCACCTATTTGGTTGGTGACCGCTCTTTCTATCTATCTACCGTGAAAGTATCATCATTTTAATAGCAAATTTTTTAAGGGGGCAGATCTATTCACCCCGATATGTATCTGCCAACTCGACTCTACACTTGGTATCAGAGCGGGTTTCTCCACAATGTGGTCCAATGACCCGGAGAGATTAGCTGGGACAATTGCCCGAGGCTTTCTAGCCGAAGGGCATTCTGTCAACAGGTCTCTATTCTTCGATGGATCCAACTATTCTTACTAGAAAAATAGAATGCGAGTCTTTCTTAGAGCACAAGACCATGAGATTTGGATGGTGGTTAGTAGAGGGCCATTCGAGCTGCCTGAAGATGAGGATACTTGGATGAGAGAGCGAATCTGAAGATCAACTGTGAACCAGAGCGCCATGAATATCATGCAGTGCGCAATAACTCCCACCGAGTTTTCTCAAGTCTTAACGTACAAGTTTGCCAAGGAGATGTGGGACAAACTTGAGCTGATCTATGAAGGTATGCTTCAGGTAAGAGAGACTAAAGCCAATATGCTCATCTCTGATTATGAGGTGTTCAAAATGCGAGCTGATGAGACTATTTCAGATATGTATGCTAGATTATCTCAGCTGACTAACAGTCTCAAGTCCCTAGGCAAGGAATACACGAATAGTGAGACAGTCAGGAAAATCTTGAGGTCTCTTCCTATGGCCTGGCATACCAAAGCCATTGTCATAGAGGATTCTAAGAATCTCTCTACAATGACAGTAGATGAGTTGATAGGATCTCTGATGATATATGAACTAAATCTGAAAAGAAATGAGGAAGATGTGAAGAAGAAGAAGCCTATAGCTCTCAAAGCATCACCCAATAGCAATGGTTCAAGCAATGAAAGTGAGACATCTAACAGTGAAGAAGACCCCAATGAGTACGCTTTACTCTAAAAAAAGTTTACAGAGTTTCTTTGAAAGGAAGGTAAGGGTCAAAGGAAGAAAAAGGGTCAAGTAAGCAAGTCTAGTTTCAAATCTGATTCTAACAAAAAATCTGATAATGTAGTTTGCTATCAATGTAGGAAGACAGGGCACATGCGAGGAGAGTGTCTGGAATTGTTGAAGAGAATGAGCAGGGGAAAAACTAAGAAGCCAAAAGCAATGCTCTGCACATGGAGTGATGAAGAGAAAGAGGAAGAAAGCTCAGATGAGGAAAATAAGGAGAAGATCTGTCTAATGGCTCATGGTGATGAGGATGAGGAGGTAATCTCTTTGTTTGAAAATTTTACTATCCATGATTTGGAAAATACATATGCTGGTTTACTTGATAAATGTGATGAGTTTAGGAAGGAAAATAAACAACTTAAGAAAAAGATGAATGCCATTATCATGATAACACCTTAGCCGAAAAGATTGAACTTATGAAGAATGAAAATGAGAAACTAAAGAAAAATGTAGATGAAATGGAGTCTGTTAAAGAGGAGTCTGAAAGTTTGAAAAATGAGAGTGAAGAGCTGAGAAAACAGCAGGATGAGCTTAAACTAAAAGTTTAGGAGATTGAAAAGTAGAATAAGTTAATTCAAGAAAAGTATGAAGCAATTCAGTTGGTAAATGTTGTTCCTCAACAAAATCTTGAACAAAGTAAGAAAGAACTCGTTGATAAGGAAGTCACACTTGAAAATTTTGTGAAAGGCAAAGAAAACCTGGATGCTGTGTTAGGTGTAAGGGTAAATTTTAATAAGGAGGGTCTTGGCTTTAATCCTACTAAGAAGAAGTAATTTCAGGCAAAAACCATTTCATTCATCCCTGAAAAAGGAACATTAAAGACTCTAGTCAAAAATCCACCTCAGCAAAAATCAAATGTGTCAAAACAAACTCTAAAAGCTGACTGGAAGTTCGCCAAGACTCAGAACATTCAAAAGAAAAACATGCAAAGACCCAGTCCTATCAACAAGACCGCCTAGTTTGGTCGACAGGGCAATTCTTAGTATGCTTACAAGAATCTGAATAGAGGGCATACCAATAGAACATCCCATCAAGGTCGATAGGGCCCTCTCCAGTATGTTAACACAAGCTTCAACACTCGAGCCAGTCGACAGAAATACATAAATCCTATTAACAAAAACTTAAACAGAATTCCAAACACACACTGGAACAAGTGGGCTGGTCGACCAAACATCTATTATCCTGTCTACAAGATTCAAAACAAAAACAGAAGATATCAAAACATAAACCAATCTCTGTGGGCCAGTCGACAGAACCTCAGGCATCATGTTGACAGGTTTCAGGCAAAAACCAACTTAATGGCTTCAAAAGCCCACAAATCAAGAAAAATCCAATCCACTTACATACAACACAAACATGTAAAATCTGTGGAAAAATGGGACACATAAGCTCTAGATGTTGGTTTAATAAAAAAATCCAATTTCATTAAACTAGTATGGATTCTAAAGCTCTAGTTGTCTGGTTTGAGTGAGCAGACTGGACCCAAGTTCATTTGGGTTCCAAAACTTTCTGTTTAATGTGTCTTGCAAGAATGCCTTGCAGTCGTGCATAACAGGTGGTATCTGGATAGTGGCTGCTCAAGGCATATGACCAGTGACCGAGGTAAATTCTGTTTCTTCATTGAAAAAGAAGGTGGGCAAGTGACCTTCGGGGGAAAAATAAAGGCAAAATCATTAGATCAGGCAATGTCGATAAGAATTCTTCCAAATCTATTGAAAACATGATGCTTGTTGAAGGACAAGAACATAATTTGCTTAGTATCAGTCAGTTGTGTGACAAAGGTCATAGAGTTATCTTTGATGCAAGTGAATGCAAAATTTTAGACATCAATTCTGATGCAATAAAGTTTGTAGGACATAGAGTGAATAATGTCTATATGGTGGATCTTGATGAATCTTTTGATAAATACTTATGTTTAGCTGCAAATAAAACTGACAATGCTTCACTGTGGCACCAGAGACTAGATCATGTTAGCTATAATGTCCTGTATAAGCAGGCCAAATATGACTTAGTCAAAGGACTCCCTAAGCTGTCATTCAAACAGAATGAAAATGTGTGTGATCCATGTACTCAGGGTAAACATACCAGGAGTTCATTTAAATCTAGAACAAAACCCCTGACATCTAAACCATTTGAATTGCTTCACATGGATTTTTTGACCCACTAGGAGAACAAGTCTGAGTGATAAAAGATTTGGTTATGTTATTGTTGATGATTTCGCTAGATTCACTTGGGTATTTTTCTTAGCACACAAGAATGATACTTTTTAAGAATTCCAAATTTTCTTTAGAAAAAATAAAATAGGGAAGTAATTTTAAGATTAATTCAACAATGTCTGATCATGGTGGAGAGTTTGATAATTCTACATTTGATGAATTCTGCAGGGAACAAGGAGTGAATCACATGTTTTCTTCACCTCGAACACCAGAGCAAAATGGAATTGTGGAAAGGAGGAACCGAACTCTGGTCGAAATGACCCGAACCTTGCTGATTGAGAGTCAACTACCAAAGAAATTTTGGGCTAAGGCAGTTAACACAGCCTGCTGTATCCTGAACAGAGCACTGGTAAGACATGCCCATAAGAAAACTCCATATGAACTGCTAAAGGGTAAGAAACCTAACTTAGCCTACTTTAGATGTAGCAACCGAAAAAAAATAGTAATAATAATAATAGTCATATAATATTTATGGAAAATAAAATTTTGAAAGAATAAAACCTTTTGAAATAAAACATGAATAACGAAAAATAATAATAAGCTCAAGTGTATTTGGGCCTTAAAATCGTGCTCAAGATAATATGGGATTAATTAATAAAATCTGTAAGATTAAAAGATTATAATTCCTTAAATCTTAATTGGGCTAGGTCTGCGGCCCATTAGGGTAACCGTGGTTCATAAAAAAACCCTAAAACTAAAAGGTTTGGTCGGCAAAGTCGTGTAGCAGGCGGCGGCGGCGATTTGGGTAAGGATAAACTTAAAAGATAGTAATAGTAAATAATTAGGACTCTAATTAATGGAATATATTTTTATTAGGATTCTTATATGTTAGAATCTATAAATAAGGCCCCATAGCGCAGCATAACCCCTAATGCTGTGACGGGCAGTTTGCGGGCACTGGTGAGGAGTTCGACTATGAAATTGTGCGAGGGCGTTCCTGGGGCGGTAAGTGCGTCTGTACGTGTGGTATCTTCTTTTTCCCACCCTAAAATAGGCATTCTCTCAAGAAAAATTTAATTACTCATCATGTTAGATATAGTTTTCCTTGCTCTTCGATTTGGTATATAGATTGCATGATTCCATTGTCTATACATCAAGAATTTCAAGTTTTAAACTGTCTCTGCACTGTTCATTCACGAAAATAAACATATTATAATGTTGAATGTGCGTCATGATCACTTACGCAAATTCTTGTTAAATTTAGGAACCTTATTAAAAATGTTAATATCTTTTGTACCCTTCTCTTTTAAATCATTACTGAATGTTGCCCCCTCTTCTTTTAAATCGTTACGTCACTGCATCTTCTGACTGCATTAATTAACGTTTGTGAGATGGACGCTATTTAAGAATATGCGTCCATCTTGATTTCACATCGACTGATCAGACGCAAACTTCTTTTTCCAGTAAATTGCATCCAAATCTTGAAAAAATTATAACTCATGATCTAAGTGAGTAAAAATTGCAATCAGCATATTTTCATGATCTTTAAAAAATACTCTTAATTTTCATATTCTTAAATCTTAAAAATTATCATTAATTTCATAAGTGCTACTGTTCATCACTTTAAATGAACAGTAACTTGTTCATCCTGATTGGATCAAGACCATAGATTATAATGAATTTACGTCGATCCATCTCTAGGGGATTTGATAATTACATAGATATTAATTTGTAAAGGCTTGAACCGATCATGTCACGCCCCGATGCGGAAAATTGGAACGTAGTAGTTTATATCAATCATGTCAATCAGAGCATACATTGTCACAAGAGACTAACCACCAGGCTAATAATAAAGAAACAATTAACCCAACTTTATTAATAATCAAAATAAAAAGTATTCAGTTACACTAGACTCCTTGTGGACTTCTATCTCATTAATGGAAAATACATCAACTCTAGAGAACCACCAATCTAAACTTGACTTGAACATAAACTCTAAATGGCTCGCTCCTGGAATCACTCGTTCCCGTCCCCATCGGAACGCACGTCCTCATCCGAGCTACCTGAAAAAGATTGGAAAGTAGGGTGAGCAAAGCTCAGTAGGATTTTATATCTCTATCATCATGCATAGTTAAAATGATTAACCATTCAATTATAAATAATGTTTGCAATAGAAACAATGATAAACAATGGCAAGAGATAGATAGGAAAGGAATACGAATATGAAATTTCAAGTGATAAGCATAGACAAGTATAGCAAGAACTTTCATGAAATTGCACGAAAATGATAAATGGAGTTGGCCACATCAAGCACGCATATCATGTCACACAGGAATTTCAAGTAATTGAGTAAAAGTGGAATGTCTTAGATCAATCACGTTAGTCATGCACTTCGGTGCAATGCCATACCTTGTCATTACAAACTCCCCGGGGCACAAGTACTTTCGGGCGCTCCTCCCAGGACTAGACTGGGCCCTTTATGATGCGTTGGCATTGAAGGGTTGGATCATAGATCCTAGTCTAGACATTCATCACATTAAATGGCCAAGAGTTCCAAGGGTTAAGCTCACGAACTTACCTCTAAGATCAAGAGAAATTCCAACAAAATGGGAATGAGATCAAGTAGAAGGACAAGGATGCAAACAAGGATCACGCACGATCTCACAGTTCAAGGCCAAGCTTGATAACTGCTTCATGATAATAAACAAGGGGAATATAAGAACGTCGGGAATATAAGAATATCTTACCTGTGATGGTCGATAACTGGGCCGTTACAGGAACGTGACGGTCTTACACAAGGCCGTTACGATGATGTGACGTTCCAATCTTGGGCCGTTATAATACACAGATCAGTCCAACTTGAACTGGCCCAAAAACACGATTCAAACCACGTTCATGGGTTCAGGTCTTTAGGGTACAACCTGCCCGGCGTCCTGGTGGGAATCCCAGGCTCACAGGATCTTATGGAGGTCTCATAATAGTGGTCCTAGTCCGACGGAAGGAATATCCGGCGGAGAGTCCCATCTATTACAAGAATTGAGGCTAATAAACACGGAAACCAAGACGGTGCGGTCAGTCAATCTCACAGGAGTGGCATGACTGTCAAACAATAACATATATTTTGCATAGATCAGAATTTATACATGTATTAAGGGTTTCTATCAATTTTCATATGATGAATCAACTTAGGACTATCTAACAACTTTCATGTTGAAATTAAAACCTAATATTTATGATCATGATACTAGATTATTATCACGTTCTGTATTGTTACAGATCAAGAAGTCATACTAAAACATAGCAAGTCCCTGGTTAAAACGCATGAATTAAAGTTTAAAAATGCCCTGCCAGAAGAATGTGATGGTCTATGTAAGGGGCGTTACAAGAATGTAACGGTCCATAGTAGATGCGTTACATTTCAGAAAATAAATAGAAAAAATCTTTAAAAATTTTAAACACAGGGGCATGTGACGATCTGTCGTGGGGCCGTCATGCTCATGTGACGGTTTGTCGTGCGGCCGTCATGTTGTAACGGTCTCTGGAAGATGCGTCACATAAACCTGGGAACCCCCCAACGACGAACTAGACATGTCACACTAAAAACTTCGATTTCTCATGATAGATTGAACAATTTTAGGCCAAATACTACCGTTGGAAAGAGCATAAAATTTCATACAAGATAGCATGCTTTGATTTCGATCTAAAACAATAAGATTCAACCTTTAACTAATAATCATGAAAGTTGCCCTTTTGTATACCTCGGAGTAAAACATGAAATTCGAACAACATGGTGAACGAAAATTAGGCAATTAGGTATCAAAAGAAAGGGTTCAAGAAGACGAACAAGATGGTATTATTAGATTTTTGTTTGACATGAGAGACACCTACCTTTGCTTGAAGAAAAGAAGAATGAAAAGGAAGGGTTGCCGGAACCCTAGGTACCGCTCCTAGAACGCCCAAATTCTCCCTCGTCCGATCACGATCGGTCACGCCGCCTGTTGCTGGTGCAAATAGGGTTCTAGGGTGTCGAAAGCCCTCTATAAATAGAACCTATAGGGACTCCTAGCGATCAGATTTGGTTGAAGAGTCCTATGAAGAAATTCCGGCGAAAACTTCGGATAGGGTTCTAATCCACCGCCGCCGCCGCCAGAAGAATCATCTAGACTTAGGGTTTTCGAAGAGAAAGCGAGGACCTAACAATAGGCTAGGGTTTGGCTCGAATTGGAGCACAATTAGGCTTGAATTAGGCCCAAATTATGATGGTTAAACTAGGTCTTCTAACCCACGAGAAACTGCTAAAAACGTGAAATTGGGCCTATACGAATTTTATTTTGGGCTCTTACCTGAAGACAAAGTTGTTACAAATTCAATTTTACAGTAGATTCATATTTTTCCAGAATTTTAATAATCTCTTTAGAAGTTGAGCCAATAATTAATTAAGCAATTATGAAAATATTTTTAATAGAAAAAGCAGGATGCTACACCCTCCCCCACTTAAGGAATTTGGTCCCCAAATTCACCGAACTAAATAATAACCAACCTTAAAATAATTCGGGATATAGTTTCCTGATTGCATCCTCGGACTCCCAGGTTGCTTCTTCCGCTCCACGCCGACTCCACTGGACCTTGACCATCGGAATGGATCGGTTCCTGAGTTGCTGTTGCTTGAAGTCCAATATCTTGATAGGCTTCTCTTCATAAGATAAGTCCTTCTTCAATTCCAAATCAGCATGTTGGATAATGTGCGAAGGGTCATACACATACTTCCGAAGCATAGACACATGGAACACATCGTGAATACTAGCTAACTGTGGTGGTAGGGCCAATCTATAGGCAACTTCGCCTACCCTCTCTAAAATCTCAAATGGGTCAACAAACCTCGGGCTTAACTTGCCTCGAATTCCGAATCTTCTAATTCCTCTTGAGGGTGACACTTTCAGAAATACATGATCCCTAATCTGAAATTCTAGCTCCCTTCTTCAATTATCTGCATAGCTCTTTTGTCTGGACTAGGCGACCTTCAAATGGTCTCTGATAACTTGAATGTTCTTCGACGATTCTGAAATAAGATCTGGCCCGAGCCATTGCTTTTCACCAATTTATTCCCAACAAAGAGGGGATCTACAACTCCTGCCATACAAGGCTTCAAACGGTGCCATCTGAATGCTGGACTGATAACTATTATTGTATGCAAATTCAATCAAAGGTAAATGTTCATGCCAACTGCCTCCAAATCCATTATACAAGCCCTCAACATGTCTTCAACAATCTGGTTTGCTCTCTCAGTCTGCCTGTCAGTTTGAGGGTGAAAAGCGGTACTGAAGTTCAAACGAGTGCCTAATGATGCTTGTAGTCCTTTCCAAAAGTGAGATGTAAACCTGGGGTCTCTGTCAGATATGATCGATACAGGCACTCCATGTAACCTTATTATTTCCTTCACATACAAGGCCACCAAAATATCCATAGTCCACCTTTACTTAATAGGCAAAAAGTGTGCAGACTTCGTTAGTCGATCAATGATCACCCAAATTCCATCGAGGCCTCCTCGTGTTCGGGGTAAACCCATAATAAAATCCATACCGACACTTTCCCACTTCCATTGTGGTATTTCAAGAGGCTTTAATTTCCCAGCAGGCCTGAAATGCTCTGCTTTAACTTGTTGACATACTAAACACCTACTCACAAAATCGGTCACTTCCCTTTTCATGTTCGGCCACCAGAAAGTTCTCTTCAAATCTCTGTACATCTTTGTAGCTCCTGGATGTATAGTATACTTAGATCTGTGCGCTTCTTCAAAAATCTTCTTCTTTATTTCCATGGAATCAGAGACACAAGTTCTCCCTCGGAACAACAATCTCCCATCAACATCTAACATAAAATCGGGTCGACTAGCCATCTGTTCTTTAATTTCAACGAGCACAGGGTCATTATCCTGCAACTGCTTAATTTTTGTTAGCAATTCTGAACGAAGCTGGACATGAGCCACCAAGATTCGATCTTCTTTTTCTGTAATATCTAAACTGGCAAATTGTTCTAACAGCTTCCACTCTTGAATCATCAAACTGGCTAGTCTAGCTGTCGCTTCCTGCTTAAAGCATCTGCTACAACATTCCCCTTTTCGGGATGATATTCAATGGAGAAGTCCAAATCTTTTAAGTACTCTAACCACCTTCTCTGTCTCATATTCAGCTCCTTTTGAGAAAATAGATATTTTAAGCTCTTATGGTCTGAGTACACGGTGAAAGCTTCTCCATAAAGATAATGCCTCCATATCTTAAGAGCAAACACAACAGCTGCTAATTCTAGATCATGCACATGGTAATTCTCTTCATGTTTTTTCAACTGCCTGGAGGAATAAGCTATCACTCTTACTCGTTGCATCAATACGCAACCTAAACCGATTCCTGAAGCATCGGTAAAAACTTCAAAACCTCCTTCACCTAAGGGTAAGGCCAAAACTGGGGCAGTGGTCAAACACTCCTTCAAAGTCTGAAAACTCTTCTCACAATCATCAGTCCACTCAAAACAATTCTCCTTGCGAGTTAACCTCGTCAAAGGCACTGCAATCTTAAAAAAATCCTTGATGAACCTTCGGTAATAGCCTGCTAAGCCTAAGAAACTTCTGATCTCAGTTACATTCACAGGTCTTTCCCAATTACGTACAACCTGAACTTTAGAAGGGTCTACCGCAATTCCTTCTTTAGAAATAATGTGGCCTAGAAAAGATACCTCTTGCAACCAGAACTCACATTTACTAAACTTGGCGTATAGCTGATGCTCTTTTAATATTTGCAACGCCATTCTCAAGTGCCTTTCATGCTCCTCCTTGCTCCTCGAATATATCAAAATATCATCGATAAATACCACGACCCACTGATCCAAGTAGGGCCGAAACACACTATTCATTAGCTGCATAAAAGCTGCAGGAGCATTAGTTAGTCCAAACGGCATCACCACAAATTCAAAATGCCCATATCTGCTACGAAATGCCGTCTTAAAAACATCTTCATCTTTTATCCTCAACTGATGATACCCAGATCTGAGATCGATCTTTGAGAAATACTGGGCTCCTGATATCTGATCAAATAATTCATCGATCCTTGGTAATGGGTACTTGTTCTTCACGGTGAGCTGATTCAACTGACGGTAATCGATACACAGCCTCAAGGAACCATCTTTCTTCCTTACAAAAAGAACATGAGCACCCCATGGGGAAGTACTCGGACGAATGATCCCTCTTTCTAGCAAGTCTAACAACTGCACCTTCAATTCTCTTAACTCAGCCGGGGACATACGATAGGGAGTTCTCGAAACAGGTGAGGCGCCAGGAATCAGATCAATAGAGAAAACCACCTCCCTTTCAGGGGGAAGACCTGGTAATTCATCTGGAAATACCTCTGGAAAATCTTGAATAACAGGGATATCCTTCAACTCCACTTCCTTCTTATCAGTTAAAGAAATCAAAGCCAAGAATGCTGGACACCCCTTTCTTAACAACTTATCTGCCTGAAGTGTCGAAATGAGTGGCACGGACTTGGATAGCCTAGAGCCAGAGAAAGAAAGCTCCGGACGTCTAGGGAAGGGCACTACTCCTGACTTACAATGAACACTAGCACCATGCTTAGATAACCAATCAGCCCCTAATATTACATCATAATCTTTCATCTTCATGCATACTAAATCAGCAGATAAATTACAACCATTGACCAAAACTTCACTAGAAGGATAATAATATTTAATCTCGGATCCCGAACCAATAGGGGTGGATATCATAAGATGAGAATCCAATAACACCGGTTCCACTGATAAAGTCTTAGCAAATTTCAGAGATATAAAAGAATGAGTGGCTCCAGTGTCGAAAAGTATGAATGCCGGCTTGGAAAGAATAGTAAGAGTACCTTCGACAATACCTCCTTCCTTGATAGTCTGGTTCTCGATCTCTGCCTCCTGGAGGGCTTGGAGCCTGCCTTGCCGCTTGGAACTTCCTTGCGAATTATCAGATGCTGTCGGTTCATTAATAAGGGGACATTCTGGAATTCGGTGGTCCCTGCTACCACACCTTAAACAAGCGCCCAACTTGCGCTAACACTCTTCCATCTTGTGACCTGGACGGTCACAATACTTGCAAACTGCCTTAGATGGCACAGCTGGTCCAACTTTTTTCTCGCCTTCCTTGGGTTTCTTGTTTTTAGAAAAACTTGGCCCGCCATTGGGTCTCTTCTGACCATTATCGGGTCTGAAGTTCCCGGAACTAGTAGTCTGTTCCTTCTTCTTATCCCGACCTCTTATCCGGTCAGTCATTTCCATCGTGTCCTCCAAAACTTGTGCTTTCCTTACTATCTCGGCATAGATATGGATTTCCAAGGGTGCCAATTGATTGATGTACTGAAGCTTCAAACCATTCAAAAATATTTTAGCCTTCATTTTCTCAGTGGACACCAAGTGTAGGGCATACTTACATAATCTGAAAAACTGGGCTTCATATTCCGCAACCGACAAGTTTCTTTGTTTCAAAGCAGTAAACTCAGCCGCTTTCTTCTCCTGCACCCGATCTGAGAAGTACTTGCTATTGAAAAACTCCTTGAACTCGTCCCACGTGGCACGCCTATTCCCAAGCATGGCTTCCACGGCTTCCCACCAAGCATGAGCATCGCGTTCTAATTGGAAAGTTGCTAACAGGACGCGATCCTGATCTCCGCACTACATAACCCTGAAGATTCTCTCCGTCTCCTTCTGCCAGTTCTCAGCCTCATCTGGGTCCGAAGATCCACTGAAACGCGGGGGATTCAAGCCTTGAAAGTTTCGATGTAGATTGCCTGCTCCTTGTTGTCCGCCGCCTTGAGCTACTTGCTGTAAAGCCTGGGTCAGGCCCTGCACTGTACGTTGTATGTCTCGCCATTGAGCGCGTTCTGTCGCCATAAAGGAAAATTCCTACAACATAAAAGAAGTGATTAAGAACGTTCCATTAAATCTATCGTCTTATAGCTAGTTAATTAATCTTAACCCATGTCCCTACCCAACTCACTGGGTCAAATTCTGACTTTACCAAGGTTAAAGGTTCTATAACACAACTAGAAAACCTAGGGTCTAAAGAAAACTTAGGCTCTGATACCACAAAAACTATCACGTCCCGATGCGGAAAATCGAACGTAGCAGTTTATATCAATCATGTCAATCAGAGCATACATTGCCACAAGAGACTAACCACCAGGCTAATAATAAAGAAACAATTAACCCA
Organism: Amorphophallus konjac; assembly: GCA_022559845.1. Classification (NCBI taxonomy): domain Eukaryota; kingdom Viridiplantae; phylum Streptophyta; class Magnoliopsida; order Alismatales; family Araceae; genus Amorphophallus; species Amorphophallus konjac. Next base: position 461,638,239 of record CM040121.1, on the reverse strand, counting down.
ACTTTATTAATAATCAAAATAAAAAGTATTCAATTACACCCGACTCCTTGTGGACTTCTATCTCATTAATGGAAAATACATCAACTCTAGAGAACCACCAATCTAAACTTGACTTGAACATAAACTCTAAATGGATCGCTCCTGGAATCACTCGTTCCCGTCCCCATCGGAACGCACGTCCTCATCCGAGCTACATGAAAAAGATTAGAAAGTAGGGTGAACAAAGCTCAGTAGGATTTTATATCTCTATCATCAGGCATAGTTAAAATGATTAACCATTCAATTATAAATAATATTTTCAACAGAAACAATGATAAACAATGGCAAGAGATAGATAGGAAAGGAATACGAATATGAAATTTCAAGTGATAAGTAGAGACAAGTATAGCAAGAACTTTCATGAAATTGCACGAAAATGATAAATGGAGTTGGCCACATCAAGCACGCATATCATGTCACACAGGAATTTCAAGTAATTGAGTAAAAGTGGAATGTCTTAGATCAATCACGCTAGTCATGCACTTCGGTGCAATGCCACACCTTGTCATTACAAACTCCTCGGGGCACAAGTACTTTCGGGCGCTCCTCCCAGGACCAGACCGGGCCCTTTACGATGCATTGGCATTGAAGGGTTGGATCATAGATCCTAGTCTAGACATTCATCACATTAAATGGCCAAGAGTTCCAAAGGTTAAGCTCACAAACTTACCTCTAAGATCAAGAGAAATTCCAACAAAATGGGAATGACATCAAGTAGAAGGACAAGATGTAAACAAGGATCACGCACGATCTCACAGTTCAAGGCCAAGCTTGATAACTGCTTCATGATAATAAACAAGGGGAATATAAGAGCGTCGGGAATACAAGAATATCTTACCTGTGACGGTCGATAACTGGGCCGTTACAGGAACGTGACGATCTTACACAAGGCCGTTACGATGATGTGACGGTCCAATCTTGGGCCGTTATAATACACAGATCAGTCCAACTTGAACTGGCCCAAAAACACGATTCAAACCACGTTCATGGGTTCAGGTCTTTAGGGTACAACCTGCCCGGCGTCCTGGTGAGAATCCCAGGCTCACGGGGTCTTATGGAGGTCTCATAATAGTGGTCCTAGTCCGACGGAAGGAATATCCGGTGGAGAGTCCCATCTATTACAAGAATTGAGTCTAATAAATACGGAAACCAAGACGGTGCGGTCAGTCAATCCCACCGGAGTGGCATGACTGTCAAATAATAACATATATTTTGCATAGATCAGAATTTATACAAGTATTAAGGGTTTCTATCAATTTTCATATGATGAATCAACTTAGGACTATCTAACAACTTTCATGTTGAAATTAAAACCTAATGTTTATGATCATGATACTAGATTATTATCACGTTCTGTATTGTTACAGATCACGAAGTCATACTAAAACATAGAAAGTCCCTGGTTAAAACGCATGAATTAAAGTTTAAAAATGCCCTGCCAGAAGAATGTGACGGTCTATGTAAGGGGCGTTACAAGAATGTAACGGTCCATAGTAGATGCGTTACATTTCAGAAAATAAATAGGTAAAATCTTAAAAATTTTAAAACACAGGGCATGTGACGATCTGTTGTGGGGCCGTCAGGCTCATGTGACGGTCTGTCGTGCGGCCGTCACGTTGTAACGGTCTCTGGAAGATGCATCACATAAACCTGGGAACCTGCCAACAACGAACTAGACATGTTACACTAAAAACTTCGATTTCTCATGATAGAATGAACAATTTTAGGGCAAATACTACCGTTAGAAAGAGCATAAAATTCCGTACAAGATAGCATGCTTTGATTTTGATCTAAAACAATAAGATTCAACCTTTAACTAATAATCATGAAAGTTGCCCTTTTGTATACCTCGGAGTAAAACATGAAATTTGAACAACATGGTGAACAAAAATTGGGCAATTAGGTATCAAAAGAAAGGGTTCAGGAAGACGAACAAGATGATATTATTAGATTTTTGTTTGGCTTGAGAGACACCTACCTTTGCTTGAAGGAAAGATGAACGAAAAGGAAGGCTAGGTACCGCTCCTAGAACGCCCAAATTCTCCCTCGTCCGGTCACGATCGGTCACGCTGCCTGTTGCTGGTGCAAATAGGGTTATAGGGTGTCGAAAGCCCTCTATAAATAGAACCTATAGGGACTCCTAGCGATCGGATTTGGTTGAAGAGTACTATGAAGAAATTCTGGCGAAAACTTTGGATAGGGTTCTAATCCACCGCCGCCGCCGCCAGAAGATTCATCTAGACTTAGGATTTTCGAAGAGAAAGCAAGGACCTAACAATGGTCTAGGGTTTGGCTTGAATTGGAGCACAATTGGGCTTGAATTGGGCCCAAATTGTGATGGTTAAACTAGGTCTTCACGAGAAACTGCTAAAAATACGAAATTGGGCCTATACAAATTTTATTTTGGGCTCTTACCTGAAGACAAAGTTGTTACAAATTCAATTTTACACTAGATTCATATTTTTCCAGAAATTTAATAATCTCTTTAGAAGTTGAGCCAATAATTAATTAAGCAATTACGGAAATATTTTTAATAGAAAAAGCAGGATGCTACAGATCAACAGGCCCTTGGTCGGTCGACAGGCCCCTCAAGAGTTTGCACCTATCCAAGTGGTCACATATTAATTTACGATAACCATGAAGACGTTATTTTGATATGTAATTTATATTTAATTTGAAATTATTGAATTAACGTCCTTCTTCAAGATGTATATTAAGTTTATACGCCTTTTTTGTAAGACGTCTTTTCTAATTATTTTATATTATTATTATTCTAAATAATAAGTTGAGTTTGCATCTTTATCATGGATGCAAGTTATGTTTTTACGCCTCTTTCGAGGATGCGTATTAATATGTGCCTGCTTGGAAAGTCGCTAATTCACGCTAATTCATGAAAATGGTGTCCTCCTGGCAGATGTTAATTTAAGAAGTAGCGACCACTGTGGTGGATGCTAATTCTTCGAGAGTGATTTTGACCAGATTTTTCATCCAACACCTTGGATTTTTGGCATTATCATCTCAAGGCCGAGACATAGTCCCTATTTTCATTGGTTTTTCACGTTATACATCTTATTTCTTGGGGAAAGAAGGACCCTCTGTTGGGAATCCCTCTCTCCAGATTAGAAATTCTTTCTCTAAGGCCTCCGTAAGACCCCGACATCGAAGGATTCTCTCTTCGATCACTGGGCTGGTTGTACCACAAAAATTGTAAAACTCTTTTGTCACATCACTCTGAAGAAACGTGACCCTTGGCATCCATGGAGCGCCGAATTGAGGTGTTCTATGGGAGTCTTAACTTTGAGGCACCCTGTCCAAATGCTATTTAATTGGGGACTGGGGCAGTGGTCGTAGATTCCTTGAATTAGCGTCATCGAAGTCTGATGTGAATTCCTCGTGCCTGCACTGTTCACATAAATTAGTGTCTTGAGCAGATGACGCGAGTTCTTGAATTCACGGCGATTGAGTGGAAGATAATTTCTCCCAGATTCTTGTGTTTCACGGATTTCTATGAAATTATCCTCGTTCATGACTATATCCTTGGAATATCAAAACTTCTAGATCCTCTAAACTCTCTTACTAAAAGCTTAAATTCTTGGAATTCTATTTGGCCATTAAATTGACGTGGAACTTGTCTAGAAAATTTACGTGAGACTATGGGTCCAATTGACACACAATGCTAGAATGCTATTTGATAGGGACCCAAATCTGGTCCCAGGGCGAGGCAAAACCCAGACATATACTGGTACTATGATTGATCAGGTGTGGCATTGCACCAATGATAAGCAAGATTCGATCTAGACAATTCCAACACTGATACTACATGATATGTTTTTGATATGAATGTTCTTGATATGATATTTGACCTGGCCCGGAATGGGTAAACTTGTTATTGAAATTCTTGAATGGCCAATCCTCAGTTATGTTATACGTTCTCATGAATAGGAGTACCCTATCTTGTTCTTGAATTTCGTGACATCTCTTCTACATACTCGTCATCTGTTTATATATTTGAATAGTGATCTCTCAATTTCTTGCTCTATCTTATGTCCAGCTTTAACTCTGACTATTTAACGGATTTATCGTTACATGCATATTCATGTCAATTTATTAATCACTTAAAGCTAGCTTGGTTCAAGAGATTTAAGTCCTACTGAGCTTTCGCTCACCTAGTATTTTTATATATTTTTCAGGTAATAACAAAGAAGAATGCGATCAAGATGGGCAAGGGCAAGTGTGAAGAGAACTCCGACAACTTAGATGAACCTTGCAGCCCCATATCTAGTCTAGCTAGTTGAGAGTCTCTTGAAATTTTCCTTTTATTGAGTCTGTTAGTCTGAGTCAAATTGTAATAAACTTATATTTAAAATTTCAATGAAATTATGTTTTGTCTTGTTATATTGTGCCTTTGTGGTTTGCTCTGATTGTCATGACTGTATCGCTGTCACGTTTCGAGCATATTTTCTGCTGCTATCGGTTCGGGGCGTGACATTAGAATATTTGGCTCAACATGTTACATTCATAATAATGACAAATATGATCTAGATAAATTTGAGGCTAAGAGTGAATTAAGAATATTCCTAGGGTATTTAGATCATTTGAGAGCTTATAAGGTTTACAATACAAAGAATCAAACTATGGAAGAGTCTCCCCATATTATTTTTGATGAACATGATGGAATATCTAATATTTCTGACTCTCACAGGGAAGATGATGCAGATGGTGAAATTCTAGAAGTAAAGGAGGACCCGAACATGCAAACAGGATAGACAATAGAACAAGGCAGGTCGACCGAACCTGGCATCCAGTCGACCGAACCAGGTGAGTCTTCCATAAACGTAAGGGTTCTAAAAGATCATCCCATTGAAAATATCATTGGAAACTTATGAGATCCCACTAGGACCAGATCATTCTATAAAGATGTAATAGATCAAGACCTCATGGCCCTAGTTTCCCAAATAGAACCTAAAAACATCGAAGAAGCTCTAAAAGATGAATCATGGATAAATGCAATGCATGAAGAATTTAATCAATTTGAAAGAAATAAAGTTTAGACTGTCACGTCCCGACGCGGAAAATCGGAACGTAGCAGTTTATATCAATCATGTCAATCAGAGCATACATTGCCACAAGAGACTAACCACCAGGCTAATAATAAAGAAATAATTAAACCAACTTTATTGATAATAATAATAAGAGAAAGTATTCAATTACACTCGACTCCTTGTGGACTTCTATTTCATTAATGGAAAATACATCACTCTAGATAACACTAATCCAAACTTGACTTGAACATAAACTCTAAATGGCTCGCTCCTGGAATCACTCGTTCCCGTCCCCATCGGAACGCCCGTCCTCATCCGAGCTACCTGAAAAGGATTGAAAAGTAGAGGTGAGCAAAGCACAGTAGGATTTTATATCTCTATCATCAGGCATAATTAAAGTGATTAACCATTTATGAATAACGTTGTAACAAAAGCGATGATAAATAAATGACAAGAGATAGATAGGGAAAAGAACATGAGCTTTCAAGTAAAGAGTAAACACAAGTATAACAAGAACTTTTCATGTCATGAAATGATAAATGGAATTGGCCATATCAAGCACGTATTTCAAGTAATTGAGTAAAAGTGGAAATGTCATAGACCAATCACGCTAGTCATACACTTCGGTGCAATGCCACACCTTGTCATTACAAACTCCTCGGGGCACAAGTACTTTCGGGCGCTCCTCCCAGGACCAGACCGGGCCCTTTATGATGCGTTGGCATTGAAGGTTTGGATAAATGATCCTAGTCTAGGCATTCATCACATTAATGGCCAAGAGTTCCAAGGTTAAGCTCACGAACTTACTTCTAAGATCAAGAGAAATTCCAACAAAATTGGAATGACATCAAGTAGAGAGACTATGAGTCTTTAGGTAACAAGGATGTAAACAAGGATTGCACATAATCTCACAGTTCAAGGCCAACCTTGATAACTGCTTCATGATGATAAAACAAAAAAAACCTTATTACTATCTTATCTGTGACGGTCTATAACAGGGCCGTTACAGGAACGTGACGGTCGTACACAGGGCCGTTACGTTGCTGTGATGGTCCAATCTTGGGCCGTTACAGGACACAGACCAGTTTAATTTGAGATGGCCCAAAAACACGATTCAAACCACGTTCATGGGTTCAGGTCTTTAGGGTACAACCTGCCCGGCGTCCTGGTGAGAATCCCAGGCTCCCGGGGTCTTACGGAGGTCTCATAATAGTGGTCCTAGTCCGATGGAAGGAATATCCGGCGGAGAGTCCCATCTATTACAAGAATTGAGGCTAATAAACACGGAAACTAAAGCGGTGCGGTCAGTCAATCCCACCGGAGTGGCATGACTGTCAAACAATAAAGCTAAGATCAAATATATATCTTACATAAATAAAAATTTATACAAGTGTTAACTAAGGGTTTTTATCAAATTCTTCATGATCATTCAACTTAGGATTTTCTAACATCTTTCATGTAGAACAATGAAAAATTTATGTTTATGATCATAATACAATATTAACGTCACGTTCTACCTTACTTATAGATCAAGATATCATACTAACATAGCAAGTTTCTGATTTTAAAAACGCATAAGCAATAGTTTAAAAAAATACTGTCAGGAGAACGTGACGGTCTAAGGAAGGGGCGTTACAAGCATGTAACGCTTTATAGTAGGTGCGTTACGTACCAAAAAATAAATAGATTAAAATTTCAAAATTTTAAAACATAGGGGCATGTGACGGTCTGTCGTGGGACCGTCATGCTCATGTGACGGTCTGTCGTGCGGCCGTCAGGCTGTAACGGCCTCTGGAAGATGCGTCACATGACCTGGAACCCGCCGACGATGAACTTCAACATTTTACAATAAAACTTCGATTGCTTATGATAGAAGGAATAAAATTAGGGGAAATACTACCATTCGAAAGAGCGTAAAAATTCGTATAAAATAGCATGATTTGATTTTGATCTAACACAACAAGATTCAATCTTTAACTAATAATCATGAAAGTTGCCCTTTTTATACACCTCGGAGAAAAACGTGAAATTCGAACAGCATGATGAACGAGAATTGGGCAAATAGGTATCAAAAGAAAGAGCTCATGGAGACGCACAATACGGTATTATTATATTTCTGTTTGGCCTGAGAGACACCTACCTTTGCTTGAAGGAAAGAAGGACGAAGAAGAGGGGTCGCCGGAACCCTAGGTACCGCTCTTAGAACACCCAAATTCTCCCTCGTCCGATCACGATCGGTCCCGCCCCCTATTGCTGGTGTAAATAGGGTTCTAAGGTGTCGAAAGCTCTCTATAAATAGAACCTATAGGGACTCCTAGAGATCGGATTTGGTTGAAGAGTCCTATGAAGAAATTCCGGTGAAAACTTCGGATAAGGTTCTAATCCACCGCAGCCGCCGCCGATAGAAGCATCTAGAGTTAGGGTTTTCGAAGAGAAAGCAAAGACCTATCAATGGGCTAGGGTTTGGCTCGAATTGGAGCACAATTGGGCTAGAATTGGGCCCAAATTGTGATGGCTAAACTAGGTCTTCTAACCCACGAAAAACTCCTAAAAATGTGAAATTGGGCCTACACGAATTTTATTTTGGGCTCTTACCTGAAGATAAAGTTATTACAAATTCAATTTTACACTAGTTTCATATTTTTCCAGAATTTTAATAATTTCTTTAGAAGTTGAGCCAATAAATAATTAATTGTGAAAATATTATAGTAGAAAAAGACATGGTGCTACACCCTCCCCCACTTAAGGAATTTGGTCCCCAAATTCACCGAATCTGCAAACAGCCAACCTTAAAACAATTCGGGATATAATTTCATGATCGCATCCTCGGATTTCCATGTTGCTTACTCAGCTCCATGCCGACTCCACTGTACCTTGACCATCGAAATGGATCGATTCCGGAGTTGCTGTTGCTTGAAGTCCAATATCTTGATAGGCTTCTCTTCATAAGATAAGTCCTTCTTCAATTCCAAATCAGCATGTTATATAATGTGTGAAGGGTCATACACATACTTTCAAAGCATAGATACATGGAACACATCGTGAATACCAGCTAACTGTGGTGGTAGGGCTAATCTATAGGCAACTTCGCCTACCCTCTCTAAGATCTCAAATGGGCCAACAAACCTTGGGCTTAACTTGCCTCGAATTCTGAATCTTCTAATTCCTCTTGATGGTGACACTTTCAGAAATATATGGTCCCCAATCTGAAATTCTAGCTCCCTTCTTCTATTATCTGCATAGCTCTTTTGTCGGGACTGGGCGACCTTCAAACGGTCTCTGATAACTTGAATGTTCTTTGACGATTCTGAGATAAGATCTGGTCCGAGCCATTACTTCTCACCAATTTCTTCCCAACAAAGAGGAGATCTACAACTCCTGCCATACAAGGCCTCAAACGGTGCCATCTGAATGCTGGATTGGTAACAATTATTGTATGCAAATTCAATCAAAGGTAAATGTTCATGCCAACTGCCTCCAAAATCAATTATACATGCTCTCAACATGTCTTCAATAATCTGGTTTGCTCTCTCAGTCTGTCCGTCAGTCTAAGGGTGAAAAGCTGTACTGAATGTCAAACGAGTGCCTAATGATGCTTGCAGTCCTTTCCAAAAGTGAGATGTAAACCTGAGGTCTCTGTCAGATATGATGGACACAGGCACTCCATACAATCTTATTACTTCCTTTATATATAGGGCAGCCAAAATATCCACGGTCCACCTTGACTTAATAGGTAAAAAGTGTGGAGACTTTGTCAGTCGATCAATGATCACCCAAATTCCATCAAGGCCTCCTCGTGTTCGGGGTAAACCCATAATAAAATCCATACCAACACTTTCCCACTTCCATTGTGGTATTTCGAGAGGCTTTAACTTTGTCACACCCCGAGCGTGGAAGGAACCCGAGGAGAACGTGACGAGTTTATATCAATCATATCAATCAGAGCAAGTAGAATTTCAACATCATAACAGAGTGCGTAATAAGACAAGAATTTTAAAACATAACCAAGTACTGATACCATTGATAACAACTTAACCATTAAACAAAGTCACATAACTCCAAGACTTAACATTACTAATCAGGCCCACAAGCCTTAAATGCTACAACTCTTGAAATAACATAAGTTCTAACGACAAGACTCCAAGAATAAACTCAGGACGACTCGACACGATAAGGTGTAGTAGCATGATGCTTGCAGATTCTACGCTCGTCACTCTTGCTCCTGCCCATCCGAGTCCGAGTCAGGGTCCGTATTACCTGAAAGGTTTGGGGAAAAGAACTTGATGAGCGAATGCTCAGTAGGAATTATATCTCAAGAACTAGCAATTTGGTTTAAGTAATTACCTCTTCCAAATGAAAATGCAAGTCTAGCATGTCAATCATGTAAAATAGAACGATACGGAATTGAACATGATAACGAGAGGAAATAACATGTACTGTTGATCCAAGATAGGGAATTTCAAGTATTCAAGATTTCAAGTATTTGAACGAGTACCAAGTATATCAATAAAGTTTTTTCATGTCATGAGGTAATGGCTATTAACAAGCAAGTACTTTGCCCATTCCGGGCCACGCAAGTAGTGTCAAGTCTGTAGCACCCCAGAAATTTAAAGTGAAGAATAGATAAAATAACTATAAGTATTTGTCATGGGAATTAAATTTGGATAAAAGGAAAAGCGATAATTAGCTAAAAAGGGGAAATTAGCCAAAATTTTGATAAATGCTTATAAAGACATAAATAAATAAATGAGGAATAGAAATTAAATATTCCCTTTTATCTATGAGAAATATCATTCAAGTATTTAGAAGGAATATCATTCCAAAATATAATTATATGTATAAAGATTTCATAGGATCAAACCCGACTTCGATACCCGAGACTACAATGGTAGCTAACAAGGAAAATAATTAAATATAGGAAATAAGGACTATATGTGTTTAGTTCTACCAATTAATTTAGAGTAAAACTATTTACAATTCTAATGAATATAATTAATGGGCCTTGAAGATAATGATTTGGGTTTTTAAAAGAGTATATAAATACCTAAAATGGGCTAAGATATATATATATATATATATATATATATATATATATATATATATATATATATATAGATATATATATATAGGTGGCATGGGCCTTAATAAAGAATTAAGGCTTAACCCTAAAAACATGAAATCAATGTTAAGTTCCATTGGCCCAAACCCAACCCAAAGCATTCTACGCTTAATGGGCTTTAACACATTTATTATCTTCTACCATTAATACAAATATATATATATATATATATATATAACCTAGCAGCTCAAGCCCATATATATATAGATATAAAGGTATATATATTATACCAAGGCAAATGAATAACACACACACACACACACATATATATATATATATCTAATGGGCCAAGCCCATATACATGTATATAGATATAAAGATATATATTATATCATGTAAATGAATAAATCCATATATATAAATATACATATATATATATGCAAATGGGCCAAGCCAATATATATATAGAGACATAAAAAGGCCAACCACCTTCAGATAACCGAACCTTTATAAATATATATACTTACATGGGCCTTTCCTACGAGAGCAACTTCCTTTAATGGTCAAACCTCATATAAACGCATATGTATATATGTACAAGTGGCTTCTTATTATTAAACCAATAGCCCAACCCAAGTACATGTTCGACGTGCATGATGTTAGCTTTAGATTTTCCACACAAACTAAGGCAAGCGGCTGATTAAATAGCAAGGAATTGGCGATGCATGGAAGGCCATTAAACCTTCATGTTCATAGCTTTTGAAACCCCTTGCCATTATAAAAACCACCCCCACCTCAAACATGAAGTGCTTCCTACTACTGCTCGAAGGGCCTTATTATGCGTAGGTTTTCTTCAACCATCCTCATACGGCAGCTTCTTTTTCTTCCTCCTGCTGCCCGTCCAAGCCACGAAGGAGTCCCTCTTCCTGCTGCTGCGACGTGAAGAAGTTGAAGAAGGCTTCTTCCTCCTGCTGCGTTCTTCTTCCTCTTCTTCCTGCTGACTGCAACGTGAAGGGGCGAGCATCTTCACCTTCATCCTGTTGGCAGACGTGAGAAGGGGAAGCCTCCATCATCTTCTTCCTTCTGTCTCCTACGATTGTCATTGCTATTCGAGTGCCGCTAATATTCCTCAAACTCTCTCTGTCCGTCGCCCCAATCATCCGTCAAGGTAGGTTTTCTCAAGAATTGAAGCCCAAGATAATAATAATTAAGTTGCATTACATGTTTGCATTCTATAGTCTATGATTTGCATGTTTATTTCAATTAATTACAACATGTTTAAATATTTTTATCCATGCAATCATGTATCTAAAATCACAAAATATACGTGACTAAAATCCTTATGATTATTCCTAAATTTCCATGCCCAATATGGTGTAATTACTATAAACTTAAATAAATTAAAGTATATAATCACGTTACTCGGTGAATTCTAAAGGTTAATGTAACATGTTAGTTATAGATTTTTTCTTTTGACGACTTATTTCTAATCGCCGGAGCGTCTTTTGGCTATGAAATTTTATGAGTGTATTGTTGGGGAGGTGACCGAGGTAGTAAGAGTGGTTGCACCATTTTTCGTGTCCCCTATCTCAAGATCCCCAATCTCTCAATGAAAAATTATTTTGAACGTCCAGTTAGGTAGAGTTTTTCGAGCCCGTCATTTCGATATATAGAACGCGTGATTCCGACGTGTGTACGTCGAGAACAGGAGATTTGAAAATCGACAACTTTATTGAAACGACGACAAGCTTAATGTCGTCAAAAGAATTTGACGGCATCGTGGAATGTCGTCAAAAATTTTTAATATATATATATATATATATACATATAACTTGTGACTATATCTTTAAAAATCCATATCTATTAAACTATGTAACATAAAATTATAAAAAATATATGTTTGGAATCCTTGAATTTTTCTCCTAATTATCATATATTCTTTTTTCTAAATTATTTTATATAAATAAATATGTCTTTGAATATATGTTTTTAAAATTATTCAATTAAATAGATATAAAATGTGAATTCTTGTTAAATAAATTAAGTTAAAAATCATAAAATTAACGTCCCTCCAAGATGATGCTAATTAATAAATGACGCCACCCACGGGCGTCAAATAAAATAAGTTTATTTAATTATAGTTAATTATATAATTGGATGGACATGAATTCTATAATTAACGCATTCATGTTCTCACCGTTTTCTCCCGATTTTGACCCATACCGCGGGTCTTCTGGCACTCTCATCTCAAGTCCGTAGATGGAGTCCATGTTTCATGATTGGTTCACGTTATACACTTCTACTCTCGGCGACATACGGGCTCTCCGTTGGACATTCTGTTCCTTCGGACTGGCAAGTTAGTCATCGGGACCTCCGTAAGTCTCCTCGTAGCCTTAGATTCCCTCAAGGCCGACTGAGCTGGTTGTACCTTAAACACCTTGTACCCATTTTAATGCCACGTCACTCTGGAGAAACGTGGTAACCCGGCCCTTTCATGGTGCTATTCTTGGCCCATGAGAGAATTCTCTTAGCCAGTGGAATGAGTGATCATTCCACTAGGAAATATATTGAATTGGGTATCCTATGGTTAGGTGCCAATTCTTCAGCTTGCTTCGTGCCCATTGAATTGGTGACTATCTTGTTAGTCATCTATTCAAATTATTCATGGCAACCCATCTAGGTGCCAATTCCACCCAGTTTTTCGACATGTCATGGTTTCTATGCTTTTACGTGGATTTTATTACAAGTCTGTCCTTACTCAAGGGCCTTGTCCTTGAATTCCATAAAATCTTATCTTATCATCCTATTAAAGCTTGTTCTTGAAACTCCTTATTGGCTATGAACTATCGTGGATGTCTAGATCTATCTTTAATGCTGTGCATTTAGGGCCCGATCTGGTCCTGGGAGGAGCACCCGAAAGTACTTGTGCCCATGGGAGTTATATTGATCACGGTGTCTGGCATTGCACCGAAGTGCATGACTAGTTTGATCTTTGACATTCCACACACTCTCTCTCTCTTTCGTGATATTACTTGCGTGCATGACTTGACTTGCGTGACTCGACTAGCGTGGCCCAGAATGGGCAAGTACTTGCGTGAAATAGCCAATATTCTATAAATCTCTCTTGGATATCTCTTGCTTGAAAGTTTTTACATGAAATTGTCAAATTCTTGCTAGTTTTGTTTCACTTGCTCGGTTAATTCTATATGCATAGCCTTACTGCATTTACATGTGAAAGATGTAATTACTTAAACCAATTGCTTGTTCTTGAGATATAATTCATACTGAGCTTTCGCTCACTCAGTTTATTCCAATATTTTTCAGGTAATCAGGTGGCTAGCGAGACCGAGACTCACATGGGAGGGACAAGTGTGCAAGCGAGCTTCGAAAACTAGTGAACATGTGTCTTTTATCTTTCTTGAGTCTAGCATGGTGTCTCTTATTTAGTTATCTTGTCTAAGTCTGTTAGAGCGTCATCTCCTTTTCTTTCATAGTGACATAGTTGAGTCTTCAAGTTTTGAAATTTAAATTGTAAGAGACTTATATTTGAAATAAAATGTTATTATTTTCCTAAATTATTTGGTCTTATGCGACTGCTCTTGATTATTCACGACTGTTTAACTGCCACGTTCCGAGTAAACGACACGTTCTACTGCTATCGGTTCGGGGCGTGACAAAGTCAATCAAGTCAAGCACGCGAGAGAGAGAGAGGGATAGTGGGGTGTCGTAGATTCAAGCAAGTACTTCGGTGCAATGCCACACCGTGATCAATATAACTCCCATGGGTACAAGTACTTTCGGGTCCTCCTCCTAGGACTAGATCGGGCCCTATATGCGCGGACATTGTTACATGTAATATCTAGACAACCACTTTAGTGATAGCCATGGAATTCCAAGAACAAACTCATGTAGGATATCAAGGTAGATTCGTGGATAGGTTCCACAGAATTCAAGGAAGAACATTAGATGGACAGTGTCAAAACCAACGAGAACCATAACATGTCGATAACATGGGTAGAATTGGTACCTTAACGAGATAGCCGTGATAACTTGAGTGGATGACTAAACCTATCACCAATCAAGGGACATGAATCGAGTTGAAAGATTGACCCCAACTATAAGGGACCCAATCCAAGACACCGCCTAGTGAAATATCACATTTCCACTGGCTAAGAGTATTCTCTCATGGACCGAGATGGCACCATGAGAGGATCGGGTTACCACATGGCGTGACAATAAAAGGTACAAGGTTTTTAAGGTACAACCAGCTCAGTCGGCCTTGAGGGAATCCAAGGCTACGAGGAGACTTACGGAGGTCCCAATGACTAACTTGCCAGTCCGAAGGAACGGAATGTCCGACGGAGGACTCGTATGTCACCGAGAGTTGAGGTGTATAACGTGAACCAATCATGAAAAAGGGCTCCATCTACGGACGTGAGATGAGAGTGCCAAAAGACCCGAGGTATGGGTCAAAACCGGAAGAAAACAGTGAGAACATGAAAGCGTTAATTATAGAATTCACGTCCATCTAATTCTATAATTAACTATAATTAAATAAACTTATTTTAATTGACGTCCGTGTGTAGTGTCATTTATTAATTAGCGTCCACTTGGAGGGACGTTAATTCTATGATTTTCAACTTAATTTATTTAACAAAAATTCACGTCAATATCTATTTAATTGAATAATTTCAAAAATATATATTCAAAGACACATTTATTTATTTAAAATAAAATATATGATAATTAGGAGAAAAATATGAGAATTCCAGATATATAATTTTTATAATTTTCTGTTACATATTTTAATAGATATGAAGTTTTAAAGATATAATTACAAGATATATATATAGAGAGAGATATATATATAATTTGATGACTTTGTGTTACGTCGTCAAAAGGATTTGACGACAATAGACTTGTCGTCATTTCATTAACAAATTGTGTCAGCTCTTTAGTCCTCTCGTTTCTCGAGGTCACCGCGTCGGAATCGAGCCTATGATATACCGAAATGACGGGCTCAAAAAACTCTCCCTAACCGGGTGTTCAAAATAATTTTTTGTTGAGAGATGGGGGATCTTGAGGTAGGAGACATGGAAAATGGTGCAATCACTCCCACTGCCTCGATCTCCATCCCACTAGTACGCCCATAAATTTTTATGGCTAAAGGAGACCCCGGTACCCACGAACAAGCTATAAAGGCGAAAACTCTATAACTAACTTCTATAGTATTAAACCAAAACACGTAAAAATCATGTAGTAAAATGTCTAGATCTGTTTAATAGTTTAGCTTAGATGAGAGATCACCTACAGATGCATTAAAGATTAAGGTATAAACATATATGCAGAGACCATATTAAGGTTTAATTGTTCTTAACAGGTTTAGCTTGATGCCGAGAACACCTACGGATGCATCAAAAGAATATGGTATACACATGCAGAGGTTATATTAAGGTTTAATATTAACTGCTTTAACTTGATATCGAGAAGACCTACCTCTGTACGAAGGATTAAGAAGATATGAGAAGAATAAGATGAAGCAGAGGAAGGAAGAAGCAGACGCTTCTTCTCCACGACGTCCGCCGGAAGGAGACGAAGGATGCAGAGCTCCCTCACGTCCTTCCCGCAACAACGGCCGTAACAGGTAGCAGAACACGGGTGGGACGAAGCTCTCTCCGTAATCACGTAGTAGTGGGGAACTCAATCATGGCCCGACACCCTTCGAATGCCCAGGCAGCAGTGGTCCTGGCTCGTTCGACGAGTTGGGTATTTATAAGAGCTTGGGGTTCTGCGAATCCTACACACTGTCAGCATCCTAGTGGGATTAGAGTTTCCCTATGTAAGAATTCCGTGTCTTCAAAGTTTCCATGCAACCTAATTCCCTGCCATATCCGCAGCCGCATCCACTGTTTCTCCCCAAAACCCTAAGCCTTCCCATGCACGTTTGAATGCCTCTTGTTGGGTTGGGTCACGCTTGGAGGCCACTTCCCTTGGTACTCTTTATTAAAACCCATTTTCTATAAGGGCCATCTACATGTACGTCTTCACTCTTACGGGAGCCCATTTTGGGTTGGGATATATTAATATATTTATATATATGTTTAAGCCCATTAACTAGGCTAATAATAATGTCTTTAATATATATATACACATATAAGTTAATGCAGAAGTCCACTATCTATTAACAGAACCCTTCTTTTATTAAACCTAAAAGAAAAAGCCCATTTGCTGTTCTGAGGATCTGAGGCTTCACGGGTGAGCATTTAGCCTGTTAAAATTGGGTTGGGTATTTAGGATCTAAAGCCTAAGATCAGTACAAGCCCACTTCTAAACCTGTTGATGGTTGGGTTTATTTAAGACTAGTTACCGTGAATGGTTTTAAACCTACTAATCCGATTAGTATTAAAGCCTACTATTCAAGCCTGTTATTTTAGTCTATTAAATCAGTTGGTTTATTTATTTATTTATTACTATTATCATTAAGGCCCAAGCGTCTTTTAAATTAGCTATTTTTTGTGACCCATTTGAGGTAGGGACTTAACCTAAATAGATGTTTTTAAAATAAATTATTAACTAATTTGAATTTAAACTAACCTTTAAATATACCAGGCGTTTAATCAATGTTTTCCTTTTATTATATTATTTATGTATTTAAAATAGCGTCTCTTTCCACGGTGTCAATTACTTAAATAGTGACTCTTGCTGGAGTCTTCAATTAAATAGCGACATGATAGCTGTCGCTATTTATCTTTTATCTTATTTATTTTTATTTCTTGGCCTTCTTATTGAAGATTTTATTTATTTAGGGAAGTTTTATTCTATAGTTAAATTCGAGTGTTACATCCTCCCCCACTTAAAAGAATTTGGTCCCCAAATTCACATGACATTCAATTCCAATATGGGGTATCTAATTCTATCCTCCAAGATTTATCTAGGCATTCTAACAAAATCACTAAGGGTTTAAGGTTAAGGGTTACCTCCAGCTATTCCATTGTTAACAGGTTCGATTTGTCTTATTGCTTGTAATTGTACTCGATGTCGATCCTTTGCCTGCTGAGGTTGATCTTTAGGAAGGGGACAATCGGCTACCATATGTTCTTGGCTTCCACAACGGAAACAAGCTCCATTCTTTCATCGGCATTTCTCAGATTGATGACCTTCATTGCCACAATGTTTACACTTCTCTTCTTTAGGCTTCTTGCCATTCGGAACTCCATTCCCATTATTGGGTCTCTTGTTTCCATTAACCAGGTTCTTCTTTTCCATTCTTACTTTCACCTTGTCGGACAACTCCATGGCATCCTCCAGTAATTGAGCTCTCTTCACCATCTCAACATATGATTGAATATCCATTGGTGCTAATTGGGGTATATATTGCAGTCTTAATCCATTTAAGAATCTCCTAGCTTTCATCTTTTCCATTAGGATCAAATGAGGTGCATACCGTGATAACCTCGAGAACTGAGCCTCATATTCTACCACAGACATGCTTCTTTGTTTGAGCGAGGTAAATTCTTCTGCCTTTCTCTCCCGAACTCTCTCCGAGAAATACTTCTCGTTGAAGTGTTCTAAAAATTCTACCCAAATTACTTGAATGTTTGGCAAAGTGGCTTCTACGGACTCCCACCAAGCCCTTGCGTCCTTCTCTAGTTGAAATGTTGCTAAAAGGACCTTATCTTGGTCCGAACATTGCATCACTCAGAAAATTCTTTTCATCTCCTTCGTCCAATCTTCCGCCATGTCAGGATCAGGGGTTCCACTAAACCTAGGGGGATTGAGGCTCCGGAACTCACGATGTAACTCTCCAGCTCCACGATTGGCTCCACCCTCGGCTACCCGCTGAAGAGCCTGAGTCAATCCTTGAACCGTCCTTTGCATCTCACGCCATTGGGCACGCTCAGCGGCCATTGTTATCTATCTAGTTCTACAAGACACAAACAATCTCGTGTAAGATTATCAAGTAATTCTCGTGAAAGTTTACTAAGCTATTTTCATAAGCTGATATTATTAGTATTATAATTCCTTTTTAGCTCTTAACCCAAGGTTCTACCCAATCTCACCGGGCAATAATGGAGTTGAACCTAGAACTTATGGCAACCTATTGTCAAGACCTAGGGTTTAATAAGCCTAGGCTCTGATACCACAAAAACTGTCACGCCCCGAGCGCGGAAGGAACCCGGGGAGAACGTGACGAGTTTATATCAATCATATCAATCAGAGCAAGTAGAATTTCAACATCATAACAGAGTGCGCAATAAGACAAGAATTTTAAAACATAACCAAGTACTGATACCATTGATAACAACTTAACCATTAAAGAAAGTCACATAACTCCAAGACTTAAGATTACTAATCAGGCCCACAAGCCTTAAATGTTACAACTCTTGAAATAACATAAGTTCTAACGACAAGACTCCAAGAATAAACTCAGGACGACTCGACACGATAAGATGTAGTAGCATGATGCTTGCAGATTCTACGCTCGTCACTCTTGCTCTTGCCCATCCGAATCCGAGTCAGGGTCCGTATTACCTTAAAGGTTTGGGGAAAAGAACTTGATGAGCGAACGCTCAGTAGGAATTATATCTCAAGAACTAGCAATTTGGTTTAAGTAATTACCTCTTCCAAATGAAAATGCAAGTCTAGCATGTCAATCATGTAAAATAGAACGATACTGAATTGAACATGATAACGAGAGGAAATAACATGTACTGTTGATCCAAGATAGGGAATTTCAAGTATTCAAGATTTCAAGTATTTGAACGAGTACCAAGTATATCAATAAAGTTTTTTCATGTCATAAGGTAATGGCTATTAACAAGCAAGTACTTTGCCCATTCCGGGCCACGCAAGTCGTGTCAAGTCAATCAAGTCAAGCACGCGAGAGAGAGAGGGATAGTGGGGTGTCGTAGATTCAAGCAAGTACTTCGGTACAATGCCACACCGTGATCAATATAACTCCCATGGGCACAAGTACTTTCCTGTGCTCCTCCCAGGACCAGATCGGGCCCTATATGCGCGGACATTGTTACATGTAATATCTAGACAACCACTTTAGTGATAGCCATGGAATTCCAAGAACAAACTCATGTAGGATATCAAGGTAGATTCGTGGATAGGTTCCACAGAATTCAAGGAAGAACATTAGATGGACAGTGTCAAAACCAACGAGAACCATAACATGTCGATAACCTGGGTAGAATTGGTACCTTAACGAGGTAGCCATGATAACTTGAGTGGATGACTAAACCCGTCACCAATCAAGGGACATGAATCGAGCTGAAAAATTGACCCCAACTATAAGGGACCTAATCCAAGACACCGCCTAGTGAAATATCACCTTTCCACTGGCTAAGAGTATTCTCTCGTGGACCGAGATGGCACCATGAGAGGACCGGGTTACCACATGGCGTGGCAATAAAAGGTACAAGGTGTTTAAGGTACAACCAGCTCAGTCGGCCTTGAGGGAATCCAAGGCTACGAGGAGACTTACGGAGATCCCAATGACTAACTTGCCAGTCCGAAAGAACGGAATGTCCGACGGAGGACTCGTATGTCACCGAGAGTTGAGGTGTATAACGTGAACCAATCATGAAAAAGGGCTCCATCTACGGACGTGAAATGAGAGTGCCAAAAGACCCGAGATATGGGTCAAAACCGGAAGAAAACTGTGAGAACATGAATGCGTTAATTATAGAATTCACGTCCATCTAATTCTATAATTAACTATAATTAAATAAACTTATTTTAATTGACGTCCGTGTGTAGTGTCATTTATTAATTAGCGTCCACTTGGAGGGACGTTAATTCTATGATTTTCAACTTAATTTATTTAACAAAAATTCACGTCAATATCTATTTAATTGAATAATTTTAAAAATATATATTAAAAGACACATTTATTTATTTAAAATAAAATATATGATAATTAGGAGAAAAATATGAGAATTCAAGATATATAATTTTTATAATTTTTTGTTACATATTTTAATAGATATGAAGTTTTAAAGATATAATTACAATATATGTATATATATATATATATATATAATTTGACGACTTTGTGTTACGTCGTCAAAAGGATTTGACGACAATAGACTTATCGTCATTTCATTAACAAATTGTGTCAACTCTTTAGTCCTCTCGTTTCTCGAGGTAACCGCGTCGGAATCGAGCCTATGATATATCGAAACGACGGGCTCAAAAAACTCTCCCTAATCGGGTGTTCAAAATAATTTTTCGTTGAGAGATGGGGGATTTTGAGATAGGAGATACAGAAAACGGTGTAATCACTTCTACTGCCTCGATCTCCATCCCACTAGTACGCCCATAAATTTTCATGGCTAAAGGAGACCCCAGTACCCACGAACAAGCTATTAAGGCGAAAACTCCATAACTAACTTCTATAGTATTAAACCAAAACACGTAAAAATCATGTAGTAAAATGTCTAGATCTGTTTAGTAGTTTGGTTTAGATGAGAGACCACCTATAGATGCATTAAAGATTAAGGTATAAACATATATGCAGAGACCATATTAAGGTTTAATTGTTCTTAACAGGTTTAGCTTGATGCCGAGAACACCTACGGATGCATCAAAAGAATATGGTATACACATGCAGAGGTTATATTAAGGTTTAATATTAACTGCTTTAACTTGATATCGAGAAGACCTACCTCTGTACGAAGGATGAAGAAGATATGAGAAGAATAAGATGAAGCAGAGGAAGGAAGAAGCAGACGCTTCTTCTCCACGGACGTCCGTCGGAAGGAGACGAAGGATGCAGAGCTCCCTCGCGTCCTTCCCGCAACAACGGCCATAACAGGTAGCAGAACACGGGTGGGATGAAGCTCTCTCCGTAATCACGTAGTAGTGGGGAACTCAATCATGGCTCGACACCCTTCGAACGCCCAGGCAGCAGTGGTCCTGGCTCATTCGACGAGTTGGGTATTTATAAGAGCTTGGGGTTCTGTGAATCCTACACACTGTCAGCATCCTAGTGGGATTAGAGCTTCCCTATGTAAGAATTCCGTGTCTTCAAAGTTTCCATGCAACCTAATTCCCTGCCATATCCGCAGCCGCATCCACTATTTCTCCCCAAAACCCTAAGCCTTCCCATGCACGTTTGAATGCCTCTTGTTGGGTTGGGTCACGCTTGGAGGCCACTTGCCTTGGTACTCTTTGTTAAAACCCATTTTCTATAAGGGCCATCTACATGTACGTCTTCACTCTTACGGGAGCCTATTTTGGGTTGGGATATATTAATATATTTATATATATGTTTAAGCCCATTAACTAGGCTAATAATAATGCCTTTAATATATATATACACATATAAGTTAATGCAGAAGTCCACTATCTATTAACAGAACCCTTCTTTTATTAAACCTAAAAGAAAAAGCCCATTTGTTGTTCTGAGGATCTGAGGCTTCACGGGTGAGTATTTAGCCTGTTAAAATTGGGTTGGTTGTTTAGGATCTAAAGCCTAAGATCAGTACAAGCCCACTTCTAAACCTATTGATGGTTGGGTTTATTTAAGACTAGTTACCGTGAATGGTTTTAAACCTACTAATCCGATTAGTATTAAAGCCTACTATTCAAACTTGTTATTTTAGTCTATTAAATCAGTTGGTTTATTTATTTATTTATTACTATTATCATTAAGTCCCAAGCGTCTTTTAAATTAGCTATTTTTGTGACCCATTTGAGGTAGGGACTTAACCCAAATAGATGCTTTTAAAATAAATTATTAACTAATTTGAATTTAAACTAACCTTTAAATATACCAGGCGTTTAATCAATGTTTTCCTTTTATTATATTATTTATGTATTTAAAATAACATCTCTTTCCACGGTGTCAATTACTTAAATAGCGACTCTTGCTGGAGTCTTCAATTAAATAGCGACATGATAGCTGTCGCTATTTATCTTTTATCTTATTTATTTTTATTTCTTGACCTTCTTATTGAAGGATTTTATTTATTTAGGGAAGTTTTATTCTATAGTTAAATTCGGGGTGTTACGAACTTCCCAGCAGGTCTGAAATGCTCTGCTTTAAATTGTTGACATACTAAACACCTGCTCACAAAATCGGCCACTTCCCTCTTCATGTTCGGCCACCAGAAAGTCCTCTTCAAATCTCTGTACATCTTTGTAGCTCCTGAGTGTATAGTATACTTAGATCTGTGCGCTTCTTCAAGAATCTTCTTCTTTATTTCCATGGAATTAGGGACACATGTTCTCCCTCGAAACAACAATCTCCCATCATCAGCTAACATAAAATCTGGTCGATTAGCCATCTATTTTTTAATTCCAACGAGCACAGGGTCATTATCCTGCAACTGCTTAATTTCTACTAGTAATTCTGAACGAAGCTGGACATGAGCCACCAAGATCCGATCTTCCTTTTCTGTAATATCTAATTTGGCAAACTGTTCTAACAACTTCCACTCTTGAATCATCAAACTGGCTAGCCTAGCTGTTGGCTTCCTGCTTAAAGCATCTGTTACAACATTCCCCTTTCCGGGATGATATTCAATGGAGAAGTCGAAATCCTTTAAGTACTCTAACCACCTTTTATGTCTCATATTCAACTCCTTCTGAGAAAATAAGTATTTTAAGCTCTTATGGTTTAAGTACACGATGAAAGTTTTTCCATAATGATAATGCCTCCATATCTTAAGAGCAAACACAACCGCTGCTAACTCAAGATCATGCACAAGGTAATTCTCTTCATGTTTTCTCAACTGCCTGGAGGAATAAGCTATCACCTTCCCTCGTTGCATCAATACGCAACCTAAACCGATTCCTGAAGCATCGGTATAAACTTCAAAACCTCCTTCTCCTAAGGGTAAGGCCAAAACTGGGGCAATGGTCAAACACTCCTTCAAAGTCTGAAAACACTTTTCACAATCATCCGTCCATTTAAAACAACTCTCCTTACGAGTTAACCTTGTCAAAGGCACTGCAATCTTGGAAAAATCCTTGATGAACCTTCGATAATAGCATGCCAAGCCTAAGAAGCTTCTGATCTCAGTTACATTCACAAGTCTTTACCAATTACGTACAGCCTCAACTTTAGAAGGGTCTACTGCGATTCCCTCTTTAGAAATAATGTGGCCCAGAAAAGATACCTCTTGCAACCAGAACTCACATTTACTAAACTTGGCGTATAGCTGATGCTCTTTTAATATTTGCAACGCCATTCTTAAGTGTTGTTCATGCTCCTCCTTGCTCCTTGAATATATCAGAATATCATCGATAAATACCATGACCCACTGATCCAAGTAGGGTCGAAACACACTATTCATTAGCTGCATAAAAGTTGCAGGAGCATTTGTTAGTCCAAACGGCATCACCACAAATTCAAAATGCCCATACCTGCTACGGAATGCCATTTTAAAAATATCTTCATCTTATATCCTCAACT
Source organism: Amorphophallus konjac (assembly GCA_022559845.1). Classification (NCBI taxonomy): domain Eukaryota; kingdom Viridiplantae; phylum Streptophyta; class Magnoliopsida; order Alismatales; family Araceae; genus Amorphophallus; species Amorphophallus konjac. The sequence goes on along the minus strand of CM040121.1, from coordinate 461,614,670 downwards.
GATGATACCCAGATCTGAGATCGATCTTTGAGAAATACTGGGCTCCTGATATCTGATCAAATAATTCATCGATCCTTGGTAATGGGTACTTGTTCTTCACGGTGAGCTGATTCAACTGACGATAATCAATACACAACCTTAAAGAACCATCTTTCTACCTTACAAAAAGAACAGGAGCACCCCACGGGGAAGTACTCGGACGAATGAACCCTCTTTCTAGTAAGTCTAACAACTGCATCTTTAGTTCTCTTAACTCAGCCGGGGACATACGGTAGGGAGCTCTCGAAATAGGCGAGGCGCCAGGTGTAGATTCTAAGAAAATCCACTTAGAACAATTAAAAAAATAAAAGAATTAAAGCATGCACGTGGTGCTAAAGAGAATTGTGATCGCCTGAGACGCGAGGGCCTCAAAGGATATAACAATATTAAAATGGAGGGATCGCGATATAAATACCTCAAAAGCGGGGAGATTGTGAATGTTCCTTTCTCTTCCGATCGGCCGGCCGATGAAGAGAGTTTCTCTTGATTGATTACCCTTGCAAAACAATAACAAACACCCAATAAAATACGTGGATTATAAACGAGGTGAGTGTAGCATCAAATTCATGATAGAGATGAGCATAAAAACATGTATAAGAACACACCTTGTTGGGTGTTGACCCTTAAACCCCTATGCAAAAGGGAGGGATGTATGATGATGATATGAAAAAGAGATAAAGGGTGTGCAAGAGTTGCACTGTGGGGAAATTCCTCAACGTGGTTGAGAAGGGAGAAATTAACAGAAGATGCAATATGCATGCATATGTATGAACAAAAGAAAAGAATTGAAAAAGAATAAGAAAGGCCTGCGTTTTTTTTGATCTTTGGCTTGGATGTTCAATGGGGAGGAAGACTCGATGATGATGAGCCGTGCAGTACAGGAGAACTTCCTCCTTCAGCCAGCAACCAGCAGCAGCAGCACCTATAACAAGAGAAAAAAAAATGAAGAGAGAAAAATCGGAATCCCACGACAGAGCCACAGAAGCTCTATTAATAGGGCTCAAAACAAAGATTTGGGAAGATAAGAAAGGGCAAGAGTCATTGGAGGCAAGGACTCCAGTTCTCAATCGAGGAAGATGACCAAATAGAGAAGGGAACTCTCTGGGGAAAGCTGCGTTCGAGCAGGACACAAAGGTGAAAGACGACCTAGATAAGGGCGTCAATTCAAAAATTGACGACTTACCATAGGGCATGAATTGAAAACACGACCGGTACAAGGGCGTCACTTCTTGGATTTAAATTTGGAAATAAAACTTTCTTTATTTGAAAATTATGAGAAACACGCCTGGATGGAAGGCGTTAATTAAAAACACGCCTCTAGGAAGGGCGCTAATCTTTAATTTCCAATACGGGGGAAAACAAAAGATACCAGGAATTGACGCCCTGACATTTGGTCGTCCTTTCATTGAGAAACGCCTCTGACCAGGTCGCCTTTTTAAAACACGCCCCTACTCAAGGCGTTAATTCATAAAATTGAGAGAAATGCCCAGAAAATCTAGAAAAATAAGAAAAAGGAGAAATCCAAGAAAGATGAGAAAAAACCACTCAAACAAAGTTAATTTGAGGGTCAAATTGGGGCATTACAAGGTAATATGAGATATACTCACAATAATGTCAATTTTGGCGTGTCTACATCTGCCCCGCCTTGGCGTCTACTTTGCAAGGGAGCATAGCAAACTGAAAAGTAGACGCCAAGGTGTGATGAGACACGCAATCAACATCACTTGATGAGAATGAAATCAAAAGCTCGAGATGAAGCAATCCCGGAAATTCAATGAAATCAACGATGTTTGGATAAGAGGAGGAGTGTGCACGCGGGCACGAAGGAGAATGATCAACTTCCAGCTCGGTGGAAGTACCCCAGGTCACAAACCTGTAGGTTTCACCATTAGGGAGCGGTTATCAGCCAATGTGGACGTGCTGCAGCCAAGGTTGATCAAAGTAAAAGGATTGAGATAAGATGATAGAAATCCAAATAAGGAGTTTTTGAGAAAATGACCCAAAACAGCGACAAAATGAACTGAAGATTCTATCAGCAATGAATATCTCATATCTGGAAAGATTAAGATCAATTTGACTCTCCAAATCAGCTTATCAGAATGATTTTTTAAAAATTGTTTCAAACTCCTATATGAATGCATGCTGGGTTTAAAAGAAAAAAATTAAAACAAATGAAAATATAAGATAATCAAGGATAATATTGTTAAACTGCTAAGACTGGGTCAAGAAACCCATTCTGCGAGCCGATACTAAGCCGAAGCCCGTTTATCCACGCATCAACTCGCAAAAGAGAACCATCGTCCCCAGTCTTGGACGGCTCAACGGCCTATCCGTGTGACTAAGACTCCTCTGGAATCATCATTGTTTTTGATGAAGGGGAACTCAAATCCCAGATTTATCAAAGCCACAAGGTCCTTAATATAATCTAGTAGCATATGTAACATATAGTAAAATGCATACAGGGGGGATAGTGATAGCAATGAGCATGGGGGAACTGAGAAATGAGGTGCAAGCACCGTGGGGCTTGGATGATGATGCCCAGTCGGTGGGACCAAGAGCTTCTTCCTGCGCTCAAAGATTCATCAGCCAAGATATAAAAGATAACAAGCAATGAATAAGGCATTTAAGCATAGCAAGCATAGCATGAATCAAAGCATCAATAGCAGGTATGTACCATATTCAAGAATAGCATAGAAGCATGTATTAGCAAGGCGAAGCATATTTAGCATGAATAGTATGAGTTAAATCATAGCATTGCAAAGCATCATTGTTTGTTATTTTGTCATGAGGATGACAACTTGGCTAATCAAGATTTGGAGTTGAATGATCAAGATCTGATAATGCCCAGTGGCAGAGTGATCAAGTGAAATCAACAGGAGTTTACTAAAAGATTTTGGAAATGAATGATCAATAAAGAGATGATAATCCGGAGTGTCCATAGTGACGAATCATGATGATATTGGGAAGAATCAAGAGATTGATAGCGGTGAAGGGAGAGGACTCATCCCGTGCTCTTGGTCCTTGCAAAAACACCATCAGAAAATACAATGTAATTTTTTTTTGGATTTTGAAATATGCAAATTTTTATGAGTTTTGAAAATATTTCAATTTTTATGTAGATTTTTGGAAGATATCTGAATTTTTATTATGAATTTTGAAAATATTCAATTTTTGTTTGGATTTTGGTGTAGGAAATATTCAAGTTTTTTTGGATTTTGGCTTCGGAAATATCCAATTTTTTTTGGATTTTGACTTAGGAAATATTCAAATTTTTTTTTGAATTTTGGTTTAGACTTTGTTAATGCAGCATCAAAGAGTGTTTTTGAACCACTGGCTAGGGGTCCTTGTTCCTTCCCCTTTCGCTAAAATCTGCCCAAAGCCGAGCGTGCATTGAAGGGTGGCGCCCTATAACTGACTGCCCTTGATTAACGGTGCTCCTACCAAGGCCATACCCGAGAAACATTCGGTCTTAGAGGGAGAAGAGAAGAATAATTGAGGATAAGCTTTATGCAGGATGGGAGATGTTGGGACTTGAATTCCTTCCAAGGTGTTTCCCCTCAAAGAGGTAGTCTGTTGTACCGGGGCTTTGTGCCTTTGATTTTTATACCCTTGACATGCATACGACCAGGGTTTTTCCTGCGGGGACTTTGTCACTCTTGACATGCCATAATTCATAATTTTGCATTTATCAAAATTTTGACTTGATTTTCATAATAGCCCTTTTGGCGAGATGTATATCATGAAAACTCATATGAAAACTCATATTGATTTTGGGTCAAGACTGCCCCTATTTGAGACTCCTCTCGTATTGGGGATTACCTAGGTTGGTCATCTCATCCGTCAACCTCTTGCACCTGCATGCGGCTGAGTAAAGAAGAGAAAAAGACTTTCAGGAATTCTCATGGCGTGGCCAAAGTAGCAACGGTGTTTTAACCAAAGGAGCCGACTAAGGATGCCGTGAAGTGTGTGGAATGCCCAGCTGAAGGTTACTCTTAACAAGCAGGGAGAGAACGTTAAATTCCCAGCGTGGGGTTTTTATTACCAAAGGTGCTGCAAAGACAAGCCTAAAAGACTGTTTTGAGAATGATTTAGTAAAGATAAAGATTCGACCTAGGATAAAGGTCTTGACTACCACTCTTAATCTTGTTAAGAAGCACTTTATTTTGAAAATCATCGTGAAGCAATGAGATAATGATATCATGAAATGAGTACTTACGCCAATATGTTACCTTGCAACCTTTGTAGAAGCAGCTGTCAGAGGCGAGGTTGATCATCGTGGGATAGTCCTCTTTGGCAGTTAAAAGGATTGGAAGCAAATGGTTTGAAAGTGGCTTAACAAGAAGGAGTGGTGCCAAGACCAGACTCAGACGAATAAGGAAAAACAGGAAGAGAGGCGAGGGCTAGAACTCCCTCACTAAGGTGTGGAGACCCTGATCACATGAAAGGTCTACAGAAGAAGCGGAGAATTAGAAGGAGGAGTGAGGACTAAAGCCTCGAAAGTAGTGAGAGAATGGGCAGATGTCCAAGGTAGTGGATGTGGAAGAAGTTGGGTCAGACCCAGGATTAGGGGGAATCGGAAGAAGAAATTGATAGATGGAAAGACGCAGATCCGGAGGGTCCGGAGGTTGTGGAGGAGAATCCTGATAGAAGGAATCCGGGGGCTCCGGAGGGATAAAATATCGAGGGATGCGGTGCCCTGGGAAGAAATAGGGAAAAAGATGATGGAAAAGGAAGAAGAAAATGAAGGATGTGATGTCCTGGAAGAGTAGAAAGATGAATCGGAAGAAAGATGGATGGTCCGGAGGTATCGGAAGAATGGAATTAGAAGGGTCGGGATGCCCCGAAAGAAGATAAAAAGAATAAGATGGAGAATCCGGAGGTTCCGGAGGAGGAAACTGCCGAGGGACGCGATGCCCGGGGAGAAGAGAAAGATCCGGAGGTTCCGGAGGAATGAGATGGAAAGGGGCACGATGCCCTGGGAGAAGAGAAAGATCCGGAGGTTCCGGAATAGTGGAATTAGAAGGGTCGGGATGCCCTAAGAGGAGGGATAAAACACCTGGAGGTTCCAGGGAAATAGCAGGAAAGGGGACGCGATGCCCCAAGGGGAGTGGATTAGAAGAGGATGAAGATGAATAAGATGGGAAATGCGGAAGATCCGGAGGTTCCGGAAGACGGAGAAGATACGGGTCCGGAAACTCGGGAAAGAAGAAGTGCAAATGTATGCGAATGCAATGCAACAAATGCGATGAATGCATGGATGCAACAGAATGCATGAGATGCAAAGAATATGAAGAACATGAAGGGTGAGAGGATGAGATCCCCCTCCTTACCCTTGGAGTGGCCCATGAAGAAAATGTGACAGACAAGAATGTGGATGGAGTTGAATAGAAGGTGGATAAAATAGTGGAAGGCCCTTTAGCACCAAGATAACCGCCCCTCCATGGCAGTGAAAGTGTATAGCTAATTGGCCCAATGGATGAAGCTTCAATGGTAAGTGACAACTCCCTTGAAGAGTGAAAAGTAATAGTGTGAGAGAGTTGAACAGTTGGGATAGGAAGCATTGTGTTGCCCAGGGGTTGTGGCGTATACGGAGTGTTGAATAGAATAGGCATTCGCCCCTTGTATGGAAGAATAGATTCAAGATTGGAAAGTTGGAACAAGGGGTGCCCTGCCCGGCCCTTGCACAGCATCAACGCTTGGCATTCTCTTCTGGCGAGCAGTGGCAGTGACTTGGCCTCTTCGACCATGCTTGGCACAACAACCCAGATTGGCATCCGGCAAACAAACCCTTGCATCTTGAATAGCATGGCCACAGCCAAATCCTTCCTGCCCGGCTCTTGATCATCTTCGGCACAAGTGCTTGAAGAAAGCCCCCCATTCCGAGTAGTAGAGGAAGGTGAAGCGGAGGCGGAAGGTTCCATGGATGGTGGAGGTATAATGGAAGGTGTTGGAGAAAGGATGAGTGGATGTGGAGGTTCGAACACGTCAAGCATCCCCCTTTGCTCAGAAGTAGTCAGGGTTGGCTCGAGTGCACAAAGGGGTGGACCTTGCTCAGGATCAGCCACGGGTAAGGGTGATAGGGTAGACGAAAGAATAGGCAAAGTGGGTTTTGGAGTTAAAGGGATAATGGAGGGCCGAAGTGGCAGTAATGGGAGGTTAATTGGGGAAGGTTCTATGGTGGGCTCGATGGAGGCCGATGGTGTGGAGGCTAATGGCTTAATGGGTGGAGGTTTAGTAGAAGGCTCGGGGAAGGCTGGTGTTGTGAAGGTTAACGGCATAGCTGGTGGAGGTGTAATTAGTGGAGGTTTGGTGCAGAGAAAACACCGAACGGGGCGAGCGGTGTTAGGGATATAAGGAGACTCAAGATGTGCCGGCGTGGGTGATTGGAGTATCGACCCATCATCGTAACACCAATTAGTCTCATAAACGGGGGTTGGATTGAGGACGGTGGCTTCGTCCTGAGCAGGGGGTTCATCAAGTGGTAGTGGAGGGAGAGGGAAGCGAAGGAAACTCGAAGGGGTGCCTGCATAGCTTCATCATTGTATACCGCTTCAAATTCTTCAATCGCCAGTTCTTCATCAGCCGATTCAAGTGGACACTGTAGTGAAGGCGTGTATGTGGGCGGTGGAATGTAATGGTATTGTGTATGTGGAGGTGGAGGGCCATATGAATGAATGGGGTGAATGGGTGGAGGGCGGACAGTGTCCTCTTGAACGTTGAAATCTGCCGGCTCTTGCTTGCTTGAAATGCCGATGCCGTAATCGTCTCTCCTGTCCTTCCAATCTTTCTCCATCTTTGTATTGTCATTCAGAGCGGCGTGGAGGGGATTGACTGGAGTAGAAGGAGCGGGCCGTGGGCTCGTAACCCTCTTTAATTGTTCCTCCAACGAAGTGACTTTGTCGAGAAGAGTTTGTTGTAGAAACCGAGGGTTGGCAGGGCCTTGAAGGAGGGGCCGCATAAAAAGGCCGTGGAAGGGGATTAATGGGATGACCCATAGAAGAACCCGGATGGGCCGGGTTGCAAGGAATAAATGGGCCTTGGGGCCGTGGTGGAGGAGGAATAGAAGGAGGCGGGTGTCGGACCACCCGAGGAGAAGGGTGAATAGGAGGAGATGGGTGATGGGCCACCCGAATAGGGTTGGAAGGAGGATGAGAAGAATGAGATGCACCCTCAACAGCGGCCTTAAGGGCTTGGATTTGTTGAGGGGTGAGATGATCTAATGCATGAATGATTTGGGAGACTTCTCATCATCGGGAGGAGACGGTCCCGTAGGAGTAGTGGCTAGCGATTGAAGCGAGGGACCATGAGGTCGGACCTTGCCCATGGGTCAGGCAACACCATAAGAATGAGGATGTGGTCCCTTTAAAGAATTATGGTGAGAATGATGTTGAACATGTTGAAATTGAGGAGTATAGGATGTGCTAGGTTGTGCATCCTCACAATTGAAATTAAACATGTTATTTTGTCTATCAAGGTAAGCCATTATACAATCAAAGTTCCAAAAATAATCTTGCAAAGAAGCACACAAATTGGAATGGCTACCGTTGATTTTTATTTGTTTTAACCTTGGTGAATTAAAGATTTTTATACAAATTGATATAATCACTCACGGGGTGAACCTAGTTTCAAATGTGGTTTAACTCCTGTGCCAACTAGGAACACTCTCTCACCACGTATAGGCCAACTAAACCCGGTACTTCAAAGGGTACAACATGCCCGGCGTCCGTGAGGGAATCCACGGGTGCGGGGACTTACGGAGGCTTGGTTTAGGAATTTCCGGTCCAAAGCGACGGAATGCTCAATGGAGGGTCCTTCCTTCACCAAGAGGGGGTGTGGATCCTAACAATGTGAGAAGATCTCTCAACCAAAAGCAAATGATGAATGCAGAATCCTATATGCAACAGATAGATGTAATAAACAGATGAATGTAAGCAGAAGAGCAACCGGTCAGTCACTGTGACACACAGGAAAGAGACGCCCTGGAGTGCGGCGTCAATTCTGTAAAAGGCGCCTCTGCCAGGGGCGCTTAATAAACAAGAGGCGCCCAGAATGTTGGGCGTCAATTCTGCACGGGACGCCCTTGGCAGAAGACGTTAAATAGGAAAACACGCCCTGAGTGAAGGCGTTACTCACTAGAAACACGCCTCTGAAAGGGGCGCCAATTCTTCTGTCCCCAGAAACAGAGTTAAATACCAATATGAAAGGAGACAAAGACACTCACAATCACAATAAAATCATGGCAATCAACCACCAAAAGGAATATAGCATGCTCATCATCATTTTTTTATTTTTTAATAGATGAATAAATGGAATTTCTAAAAATCTATCAAACTAACCAATCACTTAGGGGGAGGGGTGCTACGTGGAGCACAAAAGGGAGAGCACCGTGGGTGCAAAAGGGGAGATGGCACACGTGGGTGCCCAAGGGGAAAGGGTAATCAAAAGAACAACAAAAGGAGTCCCACCGTGATCGCCAATTTGTAGATTCTAAGAAAATCCACTTAGAACAATTAAAAAAATAAAAGAATTAAAGCATGCACGTGGTGCTAAAGGGAATTGTGATCGCCAGAGACGCGAGGGCCTCAAAGGATATAACAATAATAAAATGGAGGGATCGCGATATAAATACCTCAAAAGTGGGGAGATTGTGAATGTTCCTTTCTCTTCCGATCGACCGGCCGATGAAGAGAGTTTCTCTTGATTGATTACCCTTGCAAAACAATAACAAACACCCAATAAATACGTGGATTAGAAACGAGGTGAGTGTAGCATCAAATTCATGATAGAGATGAGCATAAAAACATGTATAAGAACACACCTTATTGGGTGTTGACCCTTAAACCCCTATGCAAAAGGGAGGGATGTATGATGATGATATGAAAAAGAGATAAAGGGTGTGCAAGAGTTGCACTGTGGGGAAATTCCTCAACGTGGTTGAGAAGGGAGAAATTAATAGAAGATGCAATATGCATGCATATGTATGAACAAAAGAAAAGAATTGAAAAAGAATAAGAAAGGCCTGCGTTTTTTTTGATCTTTGGCTTGGATGTTCAATGGGGAGGAAGACTCGATGATGATGAGCCGTGCAGTACAGGAGAACTTCCTCCTTCAGCCAGCAACCAGCACTAGCAGCACCTATAACAAGAGAAAAAAAATGAAGAGAGAAAAACTGGAATCCCACGACAGAGCCACAGAAGCTCTATTAATAGGGCTCAAAACAAAGATTTGGGAAGATAAGAAAGGGCAAGAGTCATTGGAGGCAAGGACTCCAGTTCCCAATCGAGGAAGATGACCAAATAGAGAAGGGAACTCTCTGGGGAAAGCTGCGTTCGAGCAAGATACAAAGGTGAAAGACGACCTAGATAAGGGCGTCAATTCAAAAATTGACGACTTACCATAGGGCATGAATTGAAAACACGACCGGTACAAGGGCGTCACTTCTTGGATTTAAATTTGGAAATAAAACTTTCTTTATTTGAAAATTATGAGAAACACGCCTGGATGGAAGGCGTTAATTAAAAACACGCCTCTAGGAAGGGCGCTAATCTTTAATTTCCAATCCGGGGGAAAACAGAAAATACCAGGAATTGACGCCCTGACATTTGGTCATCCTTTCATTGAGAAACGCCTCTGACCAGGTCGCCTTTTTAAAACACGCCCCTACCCAAGGCGTTAATTCATAAAATTGAGAGAAATGCCCAGAAAATCTAGAAAAATAAGAAAAAGGAGAAATCTAAGAAAGATGAGAAAAAATCACTCAAATAAAGTTAATTTGAGGGTCAAATTGGGACATTATAAGGCAATATGAGATATACTCACAATAACGTCAATTTTGGCGTGTCTACACTAGGAATCAGGTCAATAGAGAAAACCACCTCCCTTTTAGGGGGAAGTCCTGGCAATTCATCTGGAAATACCTCCAGAAAATCTTGAATAACAGGGATATCCTTCAACTCCACTTCCTTCTAATCAGTTAAAGAAATTAAAGCCAAGAATGCTGGACACCCCTTTCTTAACAACTTATCTGCCCGAAGTGCCGAAATGAGTGGCACGGTCTTGGATAGCCTAGAGCCAGAGAAAGAAAGCTCCAGACGTCCAGGAAAAGACACTACTCCTGACTTACAATGAACATTAGCACCATGCTTAGATAACCAATCAGCCCCTAAGATTACATCATAATCTTTCATCTTCATGCATACTAGATCAGCAGATAAATTACAACCATTGATCAAAACTTCACTAGAAGGATAATAATATTTAATCTCAGATCCCGAACCAATATGGGTGGATATCATAAGGTGTGAATCCAACAACACCAGTTCCACAGATAAAGTCTAAGCAAATTTCAAAGATATAAAAGAATGAGTGGCTCCAGTGTTAAAAAGTATGAATGCTGGCTTGGAAAGAATAGTAAGAGTACCTTCGACAATGCCTCCTTCCTCGGTAGTCTGGTTCTCGGTCTCTGCCTCCTGGAGGGCTTGCAGCCTGCCTTGCCGCTTGTAACTTCCTTGCGACTTATCAGATGTTGCCGGTTCATTAATAAGGGGACATTCTGAAATTCGGTGGTCCCTGCTACCACACCTTAAGCAAGCGCCTAACTTGCGCCAACACTCTTCCATCTTGTGACCTGGATGGTCACAGTACTTGCAAACTGCTTTAGACGGCACAACTGGTCCAACCTTCTTCTCGCCTTCCTTGGGTTTCTTGTTTTTAGAAAAACTCGGCCCACCATTGGGCCTCTTCTGACCATTACCGGGTCTGAAGTTCTCGAAACTGGTAGTCTGTTCCTTCTTCTTATCCCGACCTCTGATCCGGTCAGTCATTTCCATCGTATCCTCCAAAACTTGTGCTTTCCTTACTATCTCAGCATAGATATGAATTTTTAAGGGTGCCAATTGATTGATGTACTGAAGCTTCAAACCATTCAAAAATCTTTTAGCCTTCATTTTCTCAGTGGACACCAAGTGTGGGGCATACTTACATAATCTGGAAAACTGCGCTTCATATTCCGCAACCGACAAGTTTCTTTGTTTCAAAGCAGCAAACTCGATCGCCTTCTTCTCCTACACCCGATCTGAGAAGTACTTGCTATTGAAAAACTCCTTGAACTCATCCCACGTGGCACGCCTATTCCCAAGTGTGGCTTCCACGGCTTCCCACCAAGCACGAGCATCGCGTTCTAATTGGAAAGTCGCTAGTAAGACGCGATCCTGATCTCCACATTGCATAACCCTAAAGATTCTTTCCGTCTCCTTTAGCCAGTTCTCAGCCTCATCCGGGTCCGAAGATCCACTGAAACGCGGGGGATTCAAACCCTAACAGTTTTGATGTAGATTGCCAGCTCCTTGCTGTCCGCCGCCATGGGCTACTTGCTGTAAGGCCTGGGTCAGGCCCTGCACTGTACGTTGCATGTCTCGCCATTGAGCGCGTTCTGTCGCCATCACGGAAATGGCTACAACATAAAAGAAGTAATTAATAACGTTCTATTGGATCTATCTTCTTATAGCTAGTTAATTAATTAACTAATCTTAGCCCAAGTCTCTACCCAACTCACTAGGTCAGATTCTGACTTTACTAAGGTTTAAAGGTTCTATAACACTACTAGCAACCTAGGGTCTAAAGAAAACCTAGGCTCTGATACCACAAAAATTGTCACGCCCCGACGCGAAAATACGGAACGTAGCAGTTTATATCAATCATGTCAATCAGAGCATACATTGCCACAAGAGACTAACCACCAGGCTAATAATAAAGAAACAATTAACCCAACTTTATTGATAATAATAATAAGAGAAAGTATACACCTGACTCCTTGTGGACTTCTATCTCATTAATGGAAAATACATCACTCTAGATAACACTAATCCAAACTTGACTTGAACATAAACTCTAAATGGCTCGCTCCTGGAATCACTCGTTCCCGTCCCCATCGGAACGTCCGTCCTCATCCGAGCTACCTGAAAAGGATTGGAAAGTAGGGGTGAGCAAAGCTCAGTAGGATTTTATATCTCTATCATCAAGCATAATTAAAGTGATTAACCATTTATGAATAACGTTGTAACAAAAGCGATGATAAATAAATGACAAGAGATATATAGGGAAAAGAACATGAGCTTTCAAGTAAAGAGTAAACAGAAGTATAACAAGAACTTATCATGTCATGAAATGATAAATGGAATTGGCCATATCAAGCACGCATTTCAAGTAATTGAGTAAAAGTGAAAATGTCATAGACCAATCACGCTAGTCATGCACTTCGGTGCAATGCCACACCTTGTCATTACAAACTCCCCGGGGCACAAGTACTTTCGGGCGCTCCTCCTAGGACCAGACCGGGCCCTTTATGATGCGTTGGCATTGAAGGTTTGGATCAATGATCCTAGTCTAGACATTCATCACATTAATGGCCAAGAGTTCCAAGGTTAAGCTCACGAACTTACTTCTAAGATCAAGAGAAATTCCAACAAAATTGGAATGGCATCAAGTAGAAAGACTATGAGTCTTTAGGTAACAAGGATGTAAACAAGGATTGCACATAATCTCACAGTTCGAGGCCAACCTTGATAACTGCTTCATGATGATAAAATAAGAAAAACCTTATTACTATCTTATCTGTGACGGTCTATAAGAAGGCCGTTACAGGAACGTGACGGTCGTACACAGGGCTGTTACGTTACTGTGACGGTCCAATCTTGGGCCGTTACAGGACACAGAACAGTTTAATTTGAGCTGGCCCAAAAACACGATTCAAACCACGTTTATGGGTTCAGGTCTTTAGGGTACAACCTGCCCGGCGTCCTGGTGGGAATCCCAGGCTCACGGGGTCTTACGGAGGTCTCATAATAGTGGTCCTAGTCCGACGGAAGGAATATCCGACGGAGAGTCCCATCTATTACAAGAATTGAGGCTAATAAACACGGAAACCAAAGCGGTGCGGTCAGTCAATCCCGCCGGAGTGGCATGACTGTCAAACAATAAAGCTAAGATCAAATATATATCTTACATAAATCAAAATTTATACAAGTGTTAACTAAGGGTTTTTATCAAATTCTTCATGATCATTCAACTTAGGATTTTCTAACATCTTTCATGTAGAACAATGAAAAATTTATGTTTATGATCATAATAGAATATTAACATCACGTTCTGCCTTACTTATAGATCAAGATATCATACTAACATAGCAAGTTTCTAGTTTTAAAAATGCATAAGTAATAGTTTAAAAAAATACTGTCAGGAGAACGTGACGGTCTAAGGAAGGGGCGTTACAAGCATGTAACGCTCTATAGTAGGTGCGTTGCGTACCAAAAAATAAATAGATTAAAATTTCAAAATTTTAAAACACAGGGGCATGTGACGGTCTGTCGTGAGACCGTCGGGCTCATGTGACGGTCTGTCGTGCGGCCGTCAGGCTGTAACGGCCTCTGGAAGATGCGTCACATGACCTGGAACCCGCCGACGATGAACTTCAACATTTTACACTAAAACTTCGATTGCTTATGATAGAATGAATAAAAATTAGGGAAAATGCTACCATTCGAAAGAGCGTAGAAATTCGTATAAAATAACATGCTTTGATTTAGATCTAACACAACAAGATTCAATCTTTAACTAATAATCATGAAAGTTTCCCTTTTTATACACCTCGGAGAAAAACGTGAAATTCAAACAGCATGATGAACGAGAATTAGGCAAATAGGTATCAAAAGAAAGAGCTCATGGAGACGCACAATACGATATTATTATATTTCTGTTTTGCCTGAGAGACACCTACCTTTGCTTGAAGGAAAGAAGGACGAAGAAGAGGGGTCGCCGGAACCCTAGGTACCGCTCCTAGAATGCCCAAATTCTCCCTCGTCCGATCACGATCGGTTCCGCCGCCTGTTGCTGGGGCAAATAGGGTTCTAAGGTGTCAAAAGCCCTCTATAAATAGAACCTATAGGGACTCCTAGAGATCGAATTTGGTTGAAGAGTCCTATGAAGAAATTCAGGTGAAAACTTCAGATAAGGTTAATCCACCGCCGCCGCCGGTAGAAGCATCTAGAGTTAGGTTTTCGAAGAGAAAGTAAAGACCTATCAATGGGCTAGGGTTTGGCTCGAATTGGAGCACAATTGGGCTAGAATTGGGCCCAAATTGTGATGGCTAAACTAGGTCTTCTAACGCACGAAAAACTCCTAAAAACGTGAAATTGGGCCTACACGAATTTTATTTTGGGCTCTTACTTGAAGACGAAGTTATTACAAATTTATTTTTACACTAGTTTCATATTTTTCCAGAATTTTAATAATTTCTTTAGAAGTTGAGCAAATAATTAATTAATTATGGAAATATTATAGTAGAAAAGGACAGGGTGCTACATGGACCCTAGTTCCCAGACCTTCTAATCATTTAGTCATAGGAACTAGGTGGGTTTTCAGGAATAAACTCAATGAAGAAGGAAAAATAATTAGGAATAAGGCTAGACTGGTTGTCAAGGGGCACACCCAAGAATTCGAAGTAGACTTTGAAGAATCTTATGCCCATGTTGTGAGATTAGAGGCTATTAGGATCCTTTTAGCATTTGCATGCTCGAATAAAATTAAACTTCAGCAAATAGGTGTTAAGAGTGCCTTCTTAAATGGGCTAATAAAGGAGGAAGTCTTTGTTGAACAACCCTCTGGCTTTGAAAATATCGACTATCCTGACCATGTTTTCAAACTGCATAAAGCCCTGTATAGACTGAAATAGGCTCCAAGGGGCTGGTATGATCGGCTAAGTGCATTCCTAACTGGTAAGGGCTACAGTAGAGGTATGATCGACCAGACTTTGTTTACCAAATTCTCTCATGGTCACATTATTATAGTACAAGTTTATGTTGATGACATTGTATTTGGTTTAACAAATTATGAACTTTGTACTGAATTTGCTAACCTAATGACCAGGGAATTTGAGATGAGCCTAATGGGAGAACTGCAATTCTTCTTTGTACTGCAGATCACACAGTCAACCGAAGGGTGCTTCATAAGTCAGTCCAAGTACACCTTAGAGATCTTGAAGAAGTTCAAAATGATGGATGCAAAGGCCATATCAACACCCATGGGGACAAGCACCTCATTGGATGCAGATGAAAGAGGTAAAAGTGTAAATCCAAAGACATATAGAGGTATGATCAGATCTCTACTTTATCTTACTCTAAGCCAGACATTCAGTTTAGTGTGTGTCTTTGTGCAAGATTTCAAGTTAGTCCTAGGGAATCCCACATGATTACTTTAAAAAGAATTCTAGGTATCTTATTGATACATACAATTTAGGTCTATGATTCTCTACATCTTGTGAATTCAGTTTAGTATCATATTCAGATGTTGATTATGTTGGCTATAAACTCGATAAGAAAAGCACAAGTGGTTATTGCTAGTTCTTGATAGGATGCTTAGTTTCTTGGGCATCCAAGAAGCAGCACTCAGTAGGCCTCTCCACTGCAGAGGCAGAATATGTCGCTGCAGGGAGTGATGGTACCCAGGTGCTGTGGATTAAGCACCAACTCCAAGACTGCCATGTATATCTTAGATATGTTCCCATTCTGTGTGATAACACTAGTTCTATCAATATAGCTAAAACCCCAATCCAGCATTCAAGGACTAAGCACATTGACATTAGGCACCACTTCCTAAGAGATGAGGTTAGCAAAAAGAATTTTGAACTGCACTTCATTGAAACTCAAAATCAAATTACAGACATCTTTACAAAACCTTTAAATAAAGAAAAGTTCACAACATTGAGAAGAGAAATTGGCCTATGCAGACCATTGAAAGCCCTTGATTAAAGCTGAATGAATCTTACAACTAGGATAGAAATGTGTCTCTTCATGTCTCATCTCATACAAATTTTGTCAGTTCTGTCCATGGGTATTACATTAAGGGGGAGTTGCTAGTTTGTTTAGAGCTTGTCAAGTCTGTATATATGAGTGTCTTGCTGAGGGGGAGTAATATTCTTAAAAAATTCATCATATTCTGCATGACTCTGAAACCTCTCTTCTTTCAACTGATGCCCAAATCTCTCCAATAAACTATCGATAGAATCAATTAATAATCTCTATTTGAGTCACTATTCATGATTTTCTTGTATATCAAATGGTGATTTGTGGAAGGACATATTAGGTCTATCTGAAAACTGTCACTATACGTGAGACCATGCTCCGCCTAGTACCAAAAATCTATACCTTCTCTATCACAGCACTGCTCTTAATTTGCATGTTTCGTCATAAGATTTGTGCTCTGTCTTGATCATCATTACATCTTCAGTCGACAGGAACCCTATCCCCTGTTGTTGACAAGACTATAACATGTTTTTTTGAATATTCTATGTCTACTCAAGCCTGTCGACATTGACAGGGCATCTTGTCAACCGACTGTTGTCTGGTCAGTCAGTCTGATTAAGCTTCAGTCAACAGACTCGATTCGTCTGTCGACCTAATCCAACATAATCCTTTATGGTTAGTGTCCAGATCTTTCCCTAAGATGCTCTTTCTCAGGGGGAGTGTTATATCTGACAGAAGTCTTCATAGGATCAAGGGAAGTTTCAACAAAGATCTTCTTTCAAAGAACCTCAAGGTCTTTTCAAGACCACCCTATGTAAACCTGGTGGTTTAGAGTTAACGACTTAAAATGAGTTTGAAATTGAACAGTTCTGAAAATGATTTTATACAGGCTTAACAGTCTTAAAATAGCCTAGAAAATTTGTGTCTTGACCTCTTCCCAAAAATCTGACAATTAAAAGTAGAGAGGCCACTTTGGTTGAAGAACTTGAAATTGAGTATTGTTCTTAAACATTGAAAATGTTCTAATTAAATCTAGGGAAAATTGCAAATTAACTGAATAACCTTTAAAAAACAGAGCAATGGCTAAGCCTCACTAAGTAACTAGACACATCTCACCTGAGACGTGAGGTGGTTTGAGTCAAAAGGTGTTGTCAACGCTAACTCCATTCAAAAATTAAGAAAGACAAGTAATAGGATAAAGGCAGAGCAATGGCTTGGCAGGCTGAGTAACTGGGTCAACTCACCTGAGACGTGTTTTGCCTCACGTAAAAAAGCCTTGCCATGATTAACTCTGTTCAATGAAGATTGAGGCAGAATGGGTAACACAATGAGTAACTGGGGAATCGGGCATCTGATAAATGCATTTCCTCACATCAAAAGGTGTGGAATAAACCTTACTGCTGTTCCAAGAAAAAATAGAAAAATAAGTGTACCCAGATTTATTTCAGAACCACCTAAAGATGCTTAATCTCAATACTAGTTAGAGTTCTTCTTAAAGGTGTCTCTTCATATTAATGGGTAAGATTAAAAGAAGAGGCATAAGGGCACTAATTTGAAATACCATTTTAATATTATTAAGCTTGTATGAGATGATTTTCAAGGGATTAATATTCAGACTTTATGCCTGATAACTCTAAACCATTTTATTCAGACTTTATCATAAATTATTCTCTAAAAGGAGGTCTTTCAATCGATTAAAATCCCTGCTCTATGAAGCTTCGCCAGACTGCACTCTCCTACTAGATTCTTCACCCAATCAACCAGAGCCCTTGAGCCGATCGACGTCATCAGTCTAAATAGCTTGAACCGATCTATCTGGTCATCTGAGTAGTGAACCCAGTCGACTTATTCCTTCCTTAAAACCCCTTCCAATCGAACAAGGGTTATGGGAATCTCATTCCTTGCAGCATTCTCTCTCACCTCTCGTCATCGTCTTTCCGACGACAATAAATTCTCTTCTCAACCTCAGAGCTACTTGTTTCTTGGCCTCTGCCTATTTCTCCCACTACAGTCAAGAGTCTTTCACTCTTATTCAGTAGTCTCAAGCCACCTCCGATGATTCCAAATCATGGCATCCTCATCTAGGAAGCGAAAGACTCCAGAAATCTCATATGCGTGGAAGATTCTTCCTCCACGTAGTAGACTTTCGTGACCAGGAGCTCCGTGACATGTTCCCTACACTTCATTGCATGTTCGACGACCAGGGTTGGGTGCCATTCCTATCCAAGCATCGCCGATACCACCCCACTCTTGTTCAAGAATTCTTTCAAAACCTTCAACTCAAAGAGGAGGCACTTATGACAAATGTCAAGGGTAAATTCTTCCTAGTCAATCCTACTTTGTTTCATCGAGCCCTTAATCTTTCCATTGAGGGGATGACTCCTGAAAATGCTGAAATAGACCTAGAGGCAGCCTTCACTACAATGACTGGAAAACCCTATGATGCCCAACAAGCCATGCTATCCAAACTCAATGACAATACGTTTCCACCCTTGCAAAGGCTTGTGCACCATATTTTCACCACCATTCTTTATCCAAAAGCCAGAGAGCAGGTCAATGAAACACATCGATTTATCTTCTTTTATCTCTTTGATAGGGAGCAAGTTTGCCTACCCTTCCTAATGTACCAACTAGTTAATCTGTGCTTTCATGAAAAATCTCGTTCACTCCCTTATGCCTGCCATCTTACTGCTATTTTCAAGCACCATAAGCTAAATTTATCTAATAAAGTCTACATTGACATTCTAGCAAGAAATATCTACACTCGTCACTCCATTCAGACCTTTATGAAACTTAGAAAGGAAGGTGATGTGGTGATTCGCACATTGCATTCTCAGCCACTCCACGCAGAACCTCCTGAAAATCCAACCAATTCTCAACCTCAAACTCCAATTGATCCTCCTGCTACATCCCCTACTCCACAACAGTCACCTGCTGCCCAGCCTCATGCCAGGACATCATTCCTTACATACGTCCTCAACAGGTTGTGACTCCATCATTCTCTCCACCTCGACCATAACCCACTACACAGCAGCATCACGTCTCATCTTCTCAGCCTCTTGCTTCATCCACCCATCCACCCGGCCGGCTTCAGTATTTACATGCTTTATTCAGTCAGCTCCAGGACTCCCTACACTCAATGGAATCCCGTCTCAATGATAAAATAAATGGGTTGGAGTCTAGAATGAATGACCGACTGCTATAAGTGGAAGCAAGCATCAGAGATGCCCATCAGTGGTTTTATGAAATCAACTGTGATTTAAATAGAGCAGCGGGCAATTTTGTAAGCATGGATCAATCTCTTTATAGGGTGTTTGGTTGCTCTTTTTTACCCTTTTTTCTCTCAATTTTAAAAAAAAGAGAAGGAGATTTTTTTACCCTGTTTGGCATGTCTCTCCTAAATTTTAGGGAGATGATTTACTCCCATGTAAATCTTCCCCCAAAAAAAAACAACTCTAGACCAATTTTTTTTGGAAACTGCAGACTCGTGTCTCTCGTTCCCCCTGCGTCCCCGTCCCCGCCCTCCTCTCCCTCTCCTCTCCCTCCGCCGCGGCGGATCCCCCCAGCCCCCCTCTCCCTCCCCCCCGGCGACCCCCCTCTCCCTCTCCCTCCGCCACTGCGGATCCCCCACCAGCCCACCTCTCCCTCCCCCCCGGCGACCCCCCTCTCCCTCCGCCACGGTGGATCCCCCCCAGCCCCCCTCTCCCTCCGCCGCGGTGACCCCCCCTCTCCCTCACCGCGACGACCCCCCCTCTCCCTCTCCCTCTCCCTCCGCGGCGGCGGATCCCCTCCCAACCCCCCTCTCCCTCCGCCGAGGCGACCCCCCTCTCCCTCTCCCTCCGCCGACCCCCACTCTCCCTCCTCCGCGGTGGATCCCCCCCTCTCCCTCTCCCTCCCCCGCCGGGGCTCCGCCGTGGCAGCTCCTCCCCCTCCTCTGGCAGCTCCCCCTCCTCCGGCGGCTCCCCCTCCCTCCCCGTTAGGCCCCCCCCCTCTCCGGCAGCTCCCTCCTCCGGTAGCTTCTCCTCCGGCGGCTCCTCCTCCTCCGACGGCAAAACTGAGAGCTTTGCCAAACAACACATCACACTCTTTTTATTAATTTTAAAAATGAAGTAGAAAATTGATGTGTCATAATTTTAAAGATAGAAAGAGTTTTCTTTTTAAAAATGTTCCCAAACACCCCATAAGTACATGGAAACCATCCTTCATCACATGAGGATGGACACAAGGGTTCTCAAACGACATATTTAGATGGCTACTTTTGAGGGTCAAGATGAAAGTGAATCGATTGGATGTCAAGGCCCTAGAGCTCCCGCAGCACCTATTAGATATCCTCCACGGGATCTTCCTTCTACACCACCACAGTTCAAGCCTCAAACGCGTCTGCCACAGCTGTTCAGAGCTCCTCAACCACCTCACCACCAAGGGCACCCATCTAGAAGAAATTGATTGCCCTATAGATGTCACTGTTTTGATGATGTCAAAGGGGGAGAAATTGATGAGTCATATGTTTGGTGGGTACTTATATGGACAATTGTGTATTTAGGTCATGAAGTCTCAGTCTGAGTATATTGTAAAGGGTTTGTCCGGTGTCTAGTCTATAAAGGCTCATCTAGTTTGCTTGTCTGTCTGGAATGAAATGATCATTTTGGTGTGAATGTCTATTTCAGTTGTAAATCAAGTTTCAGAATTAATGAAAAATCAATTTCTTTCAAAATCTCATTCCATGTGATTGCTTGATTTCTTAATGAATGAAGGAGAACATGATTTCTCTATTATTCTAAAATGTTGGACTTAGAGCTAAATGCACATAATGACTCATAGTTGCCATCATCAAAAAAGGGGAGAATGTTGTGTGATTGGTTTTGATGATGTTCTAACTATGAATCATTATAGAATATTTTAATGATCAAATATGAGTGTACTTAGATTAGATGGCTTTCTGATGGAAATCGACGCCGAGCATGTACATTTTATTTTGCATTTGTGTCCTTTAGTTTAGTTTTATATCCATGGGAAAGTATAAGCGCAATTGTACGGCTTTGTAAGCCAATGCGTCATTCCCTTGGATTGTGTGGGTTTTTGTGCAAATGTGTAGTAGGTCCAATTAGGGGGCCCCCTCCCCTTCCCCATTGGTCCACCTCATCCATGTGGGGCTGGTCAACCATCCTAGGTGGCCATCTAGAAGGTTTGAATGCTAATTGACCACATGGGAGACAAAGGGGTTAAAATTTCAAAGGTAGGCCACCTACCTTACCTACCTAGTCAAAGGAGTGCTCCATTCATATGTAATTTATTTTTTTTGAGTTTTGACCACATGGGGGATGAAAATGACATATTTCCCACGAAATTATCAGCCCCCCCACCCCTTGCTATTTTCTATATAAACCTATGTATAGTGTCATTAGAGATTAATGAAGAAATTATGTGAAAATTGCTTGAAGCAAGAAGGGTGTGCCCTCTCTCCCTCTCTCCACTGGTGTTCTTCCTTCTCCAACCCCAAATTCTAGAGTGGTTCTATCTTCAATCCCCTCCTCTCAACCTCCGGTGATCGTTTGTGCCGCCGCCGCCGCCGTTCGTGTCGCCTTCGAGCCGCCGTGGAATCGTCATTAAGTTTCTGTCCTGCTGGACAGAGGTGTGGTTCAAGAATTCCTGAAGTCAGCCACGAGTTCTGATCGATTTGAAATTTTGAGGGTTGGTTCCTATCTTCTAGCCCCTTCTCCAAAAACAAATTTAGGTTCAAAATCAACCGTTTCATATCTTTACCATTTCGTTCAACTCTCAATCTCAGATCTGTTCTGTCACTGTCTACAGTGACAGTAGCCCGGAGTTTCATATCTTAGGTCCACTTTTTAATTTATTTTAGTTCTCCCAATTTTAATGGATATTACACCCATCCACTCCTTCATCCACAATTTTTATAAATTTTTGGTTCGTTCATTTCATATTTTCTAAAAATCGTTCTCAGTCCCAACTATAGTTCTGTCCCCCTGATCCCAGATCTGACCTTCGTCCACTAACCAAATCACATAAAATCATAGACACATCCAAACGGATCCAAACTACTTTTGCCGTCTTCCCAGCTCCATTTTCCACAACTTTTATGAAGAACACAACCCCAGATTCGAACGTCTACCTTGCGTTCAAAGGCAACCCATAGTCAAGTTCTCTGCAGGTCTGAGTCTTCGGTGACTGTACAACAAGAGATTGAAAATTCCATAAGTCAAGATCCAAGCATATCCAGGCCAGATCTTTGGGCCTAGGTTGAAGAACTTCAAGCTAGCTTTCCAACGGCGCCAGTCTCGTGTCGATCCGACATCGGGGCTGATCGCAGCGCCCATTCTCGCCGGAGCGCGCGCCGAAATACAGAACCAGCAGATTTCCGATCGGGTTTTCCGACCGGTGCCGAACGGAGCCGCCGGGCCTCCGACCGGCGAACCAGCGTGCCGCCATCCCAAGGAGCGACCCTCCGGGCATCCACCACTACAGCGGTGCCACCGGGTCCCACACGGCCCCTCCGGACAGCACATGGGCCCCACCGTCACGTGTTCGGGTGTTGCCGAATCAACGCGAGAAGCCGCCCGTCAACCCGAATTCGGTCCTCCCGGACCCCATTGTGTAGCCCTTTACCTCCCTGCGTGGAGTGGGCAGAGAGTTGCATTTCTGTAATATCCGTGTATAATTGTTCCGGGAGTACGACTTCGGCCGGGTCCGTCTTCCCCACGCCGAGCGCGTGGAGGTATCGTCTTCGCTCCTACACTTGGCATTTCGCTTATTTCATATATGCTTGTTTATGCCACTGCTAGAGAGCATGATAGGGTAATTAGCTCGCTTTCTATTTATATCACCGCTGCTGCGAGAGAGAGCGTTACCGTCCCGTGACCCGATCCGAGCACAAGTGAGAGCCGACCACCCTAGCTCACAGCCGGTTCTCAACCGCGCACATCCGACGCTTCCCTCGTTAAGGGGCAGTCACGAGCTTGTCGTGTCCGTTGTCTCGTCCCGCATCAATTTGGTATCAGAGCCAGGTTGAGTCTAGGGTGTCAAAAAGAAAAAAAAGAGTGTCATTTATGTCTAGTCATTATTCATTGTCTACATCGAGTCTAAGATCATCATATTTTTAAAACAACAAAAAAAAGTCGTTTTGGGTCGCATACATCCCTTTACTCGGTATATCAAAAGGTGTTGTCCGAACGTTAGGCCACACCTATCGAGAAGGCCGCACACTTGTGCGAGTGATCTTCGGATCGGTTATCTCCGCCACGTACCGAGTCTTGGTTTACGTCTAGGGTCCTTAGTGTGCATGCATCCCAAACTTGCATAGTCGGTCTAGTGTCTTGTCACCGTGTGTATGCATGTCCATGTCCACTACCCATGGCCGATCCCCAAGACCATACGTCCGAGTGGTCAACTTTTGTGGCCAAAATGAATGTCCTCATGGACCGAGCCTTTGGTTTTGCCCCTCTCATTATGAAAGCCGCTCTACCCAACTGGTCCACAACGGAACTCCATTTCACCGATAGGGAGTCGGATAATTGGGTTTCTCTTGACATCGTGGAGTCTCTCTCCAAGACAGGCGAGATTGTCCGCGATAGTGATTTTGCTTGTATTGAGTTCTATAAGAGGATCGGCTCTGTTCTCTACACCGATGGTGCATGGTGCAGGATCGGCACACTTGCTAGTTCATGCATCATTTTAGGGCAAAAGTGGTTAGGAGAGAGAAAGGCCAATCTTGACTGGGACAAGAGGACTTGCACCTTATGCCCACCATACCTACCCGGTAAGATCACCCTTAGGGACCCCGTATGTCCAGCCACCCAGCCCCAGCGGCCCACTTCACCTTCGGATTCGCGCTTGGAGCCACCTCATCCCGAGCCACCCGTATTTCTAACGGGTACATTATACATAGCCGAGCCGCTTCTTAGTTGGCTCAAGGATGGCTTGGTCTCACTCCCTTACCCGTCTATGGACCCTACCCTACCTTTAGTGCCCGCCAACTCTTACCATACTACGTTCCGATCTCGTCACCATGTTGACACATTGGGTGACCTTATCCTTGGTTTAGGTTGGCAATGGCAGTTGACACATATGTTGGCCCGAGGTTTCGACCAACCCACGAGTCATAGCTTCACCCATCCGGCCTTCGGGTCCATTACCTCCGAGTGCACCGTGGGTTATGTCACCACGGAGGTTCTTCTACTTCTCCCGCTACCGGATGAGCCCGACTTCATGACTTTGCTTCCGAGGGAGGAGTCATATTTCCTATACACGGTCCCATCTACCATGACGGAGAAAGGTGACCACCCGCACCTTCAAGAATTTCACGATTGGGACCATGTCATGTTGGAACCCACCATAAGGGGTCATACCTTCTTTGATCCCTTTGACCGCTTCCCTAGTGGATCCCTAGACCCTTCATATTCCCTTCACTTCTTCGGGGAAGTCCACCTTCATACCCCTTTCCTACGGGCCGGGTCGTCTATGCCCACCAAGCCCGTACCCTTACAAGATACACCATCATCTAGGGGAGATACTCTTGACCCTCCCACATCCACATCCCATATGCATGCATGGCCCACCTTAGGAGGTCTAGGATTTCTGCATGATGTCAACCACCGGTTACGTCAGATGCATGCATGGCACATATTCGGGTGTCCTGGTCCGCCATCACCCATGTACGGGTCGGACTAACATTAGGTGTGTCTAGGGTCATATATGAGTCGGTGTGTTTTCCTTGTGTGGTTTGTTTTGTGTGGTTTGTTTGCATGGTTTGTGTGTATTGCATGGTGAGTATGCATGTGTCTTGTGCAAGCTCGTTGTCGGTCTCTTATGAGTAAGAGGCGAGTGGACTCACTTGATGAGTATTGGGCCGATTCTACATCTATACCCGGATCAGTCACCTATTGGGACTCAGCGGTGATTCCTAGTGAGCCTTCAAGCTGCTTCCTTCCCTTTTGAGAGTACCCCACTAGGAGTGTCCACCTTTAGCCCACAGCAGTTTGTGCATATCGAGTATATAAGGAATGAGCAGGTGACGGTCACTTGGAGTGGAGCGTACCCGCGTTACTTGGCACGGTGACGGATCCGCCGGAGTATTCGAGCATCCTTACCCCTACTCGACGGGGTCGAGTTCCTCCCACCCGGGGAGAGTTGATGGGAATCGACGTCGAGCATGTACATTTTATTTTGCATTTGTGTCCTTTAGTTTATTTTTATATCCATGGGAAAGTATAAGCGCAATTGTACGGCTTTGTAAGCCAATGCGTCATTCCCTTGGATTGTGTGGGTTTTTGTGCAAATGTGTAGTAGGTCCAGTTAGGGGGCCCCATCCCCTTCCCCATTGGTCCACCTCATCCATGTGGGGCTGGTCAACCATCTTAGGTGGCCATCTAGAAGGTTTGAATACTAATTGACCACATGGGAGACAAAGGGGTTAAAATTTCAAAGGTAGGCCACCTACCTTACCTACCTAGTCAAAGGAGTGCTCCATTCATATGTAATTTATTTTTTTTGAGTTTTGACCACATGGGGGATGAAAATGACATATTTCCCACGAAATTATCAGCCCCCCCACCCCTTGCTATTTTCTATATAAACCTATGTATAGTGTCATTAGAGATTAATGAAGAAATTATGTGAAAATTGCTTGAAGCAAGAAGGGTGTGCCCTCTCTCCCTCTCTCCACTGGTGTTCTTCCTTCTCCAACCCCAAATTCTAGAGTGGTTCTATCTTCAATCCCCTCCTCTCAACCTCCGGTGATCGTTTGTGCCGCCGCCGCCGCCGTTCGTGCCGCCTTCGAGCCGCCGTGGAATCGTCATCAAGTTCCTGTCCTGCTGGATAGAGGTGTGGTTAGAGAATTCCTGAAGCCAGCCACGAGTTCTGATCGATTTGAACTTTTGAGGGTTGGTTCCTATCTTCTATCCCCGTCTCCACAAAACAATTGAGGTTCAAAATCCACCGTTTCATATCTTTACCATTTCGTTCAACTCTCAATCTCAGATCTGTTCTGTCACTGTCTACAGTGACAGTAGCCCGGAGTTTCATGTCTTAGGTCCACTTTGTAATTTATTTTAGTTCTCCCAATTTTAATTGAGATTACACCCATCCACCCCTTCATCCACAATTTTTATAAATTTTTGGTTTGTCCATTTCATATTTTCTAAAAATCGTTCTCAGTCCCAGCTATAGTTCTGTCCCCCTGATCCCAGATCTGACCTTCGTCTACTAAACAAATCACATAAAATCATAGACACATCCAAACGGATCCAAACTACTTTTTCCGTCTTCCCAGCTCAATTTACCACAACTTTTATGAAGAACACAATCCCAGATTCGAACGTCTACCTTGCGGTCAAAGGCAACCCACAGCCAAGTTCTCTGCAGGTCTGAGTCTTCGGTTACTGTGCAATAAGAGATTGAAAATTCCATAAGTCAAGATCCGAATAGATCCAGGCCAGATCTTTGGGCTAGGTTGAAGAGCTTCAAGCTAGCTTTCCAACGGCGCCAGTCTCGTGTCGATCCGACATCGGGGCTGATCGCAGCGCCCATTCTCGCCGGAGCGTGCGCCGAAATACAGAACCAGCAGATTTCCGATCGGATTTTCCGACCGGTGCCGAACGGAGCCGCCGGGCTCCGACCGGCGAACCAGCGTGCCACCATCCCAAGGAGCGACCCTCCGGGCATCCACCACTACAGCGGTGCCACCGGGTCCCACACGGCCCCTCCGGATAGCACGTGGGCCCCACCGTCACGTGTTCGGGTGTTGCCGAATCAACGCGAGAAGCCGCCCGTCAACCCGAATTCGGTCCTCCCGGACCCCATTGTGTAGCCCTTTACCTCCCTGCGTGGAGTGGGCAGCGAGTTGCATTTCTGTAATATCCGTGTATAATTGTTCCGGGAGTACGACTTCGGCCGGGTCCGTCTTCCCCACGCCGAGCGCGTGGAGGTATCGTCTTCGCTCATACACTTGGCATTTCGCTTATTTCATATATGCTTGTTTATGCCACTGCTAGAGAGCATGATAGGGTAATTAGCTCACTTTCTATTTATATCACCGCTGCTGCGAGAGAGAGCGTTACCATCCCGTGACCCGATCCGGGCACAAGTGAGAGCCGACCACCCTAGCTCACAGCCGGTTCCTCAACCGCGCACATCCGACGCTTCCCTCGTTAAGGGGCAGTCACGAGCTTGTCATGTCCGTTGTCTCGTCCCGCATCACTTTCCTTCACTAATTGACTAAGTAATGAATTGTCCAATCGACATGATTGAAGAGCCGGTCGACTGAACCATCAAAGTTAGAAGAAGAGTATACAAAGCTTGGTCGACAGGATCATACAACTGGTCGACAGAGAAGTAGAAAACATGATGCCAAGGTCGACAGAGGTAAGAAGACAGGCTGACATAGAAGCAGAAGACATGATGCCAAGGTCAACAGATGTAAGAAGACAAGTCGACATGATCTAATTCATCCAGAAGTCTTGTTCAGCTCGGTCAACCGAAAACAAAGTCCGATCGATCGATTTTAGCAATATCAAGAAACACATATTGAGGCTGTCGACGGACTCCTTAATCTGATCGATAAAGCTATAAAGACGAGACCAGACACGTTCGCGCGTGAGCCAGCACCGTGCACGTGCTCTAAGGGGCCAATCATTGGCAGATGGTACAAGCATCGTACCTTGACTTCTGGAAGGCCCCAAGGATAAGGAATATTCCTTATTTGCCCAG
The DNA here is from genome assembly GCA_022559845.1 of Amorphophallus konjac. Lineage (NCBI taxonomy): Eukaryota > Viridiplantae > Streptophyta > Magnoliopsida > Alismatales > Araceae > Amorphophallus > Amorphophallus konjac. The sequence continues at coordinate 461,587,110 of CM040121.1, read as the reverse complement.
AAATAAGGATCAGTGGACTAAAGAAGAGGACGATCGGCCCATTATATAGGATATAAATAAACCCTCTCTCCAGTAGCACATAAGTAACAACAACAAGAATAAAAAATGTCACGCCCCGAGATTTCAGCGGAAACAAGTCGGGAACTTGAACAACCGACAAAGTAAGCCTCTAGCTAGCAAGACAATCATAGCGCCACATTCATACACAAAGCATAAATAATGTACGCAACATCATAAGATCAAAAACCTTCAACTTTATTGAATAATAATCAGAGTTTACAACTGGACATTGACTCACTTCACAACAAGACTCACTAGACTCAAGAAAATAAAAAATTACATAGATATGATCAACTTCACCGCCTATTACAGTGAATGATCCTGAATTAAAATAACAGACTCAAGTTTACAGACTATCTAGGGCTCTTCTCAATCTTCAATCGCTCTCAGAACCCCTACTGGAATGATCCGACTCCGATTCACTAGTGCTTCCTGAATATTAGAGAAAGTAGGAAGTGAGCGCACTCGGCCCAGTAGGTATCTTCGTGTCATCATGTTGACAAGGTTTACATATTTAATGGTTTAGCTCTAGAAGGTGTAATAATGAAAGAAAGTGTGATAAATCATTGGAACATGTAGCAAGACTAGCTGAACAGATATTATATTTCAAGAATGTACGAGCATGATCTAGCAAGAATGTAAATTGGCCTTTCAATCAAGAATGTACTATCAATCACGAGAATGTACCATTTCATAATCTTAAGAAGGCTATGCACGAGCATGTAACGAGAATGTACTTTTCAAGCATATGTAATTTCAAGAATTGTCTCGTGGAATAATCTAGTTCATAAAGAAAGTACTCTCAGCGCAATGCATCGCCAGTAATCATTATACCCCATAATTTTCAGTATATTTCTGGCCCTCTACCGTGGGGGCTAGATTGGAGCCCTTGGACACCCTCTGTGCCCGCACTTACATCTTCAAGTTATAAATCTAGTTATTTCCACGAGAATGTCAATAAGTTTGGCCAAGAATGTTAAGTTCAATAATGCCTTTAAGGCAATAGTAAGCAAGGCAAGAACGCATTGGATTCTTTAAAAAAGAGGTCAAGAATGAATTAAAAGGAACGTTGTGCCACGTAAGGATTCCGGCAGCATAACGGCATCTTTCTTAATTTCATAGTTTATTAATGACTTGGTAGGTACTGTTTCAGGTTTCAGACGGTCAGAAGATCATCTGAGACTGCAAACATAACACAATCAACCCTTTGGTCAGACCTTCAGGTTGGACAATTTTGATAGAACGCGGTTGGACTAGGACCGCTATCTTGAGGACGCGGTCGGGTGAAAGTCCGCGATCAGAAGTTTGCCGACCCAAGAAAAACCAGTCGACTGAAGTGAGACTTGGTTGATTGAGATAGAAATATCGGTTGACTAAAATAGAATATCGGTCGACTGAAAAATGGCCAACACACTCGATGAACGCGGTCGTTTGGCCAGCCGCGATCTACAAAATGCGGTTGCTCGACGGGCCGCGATCAGGACAGAATACAGAATCATGAAGTGCTCATCTACCTTTTGGGTTTTTAGGGTACAACCGGCTCGACGTCCTAGTGAGAATCCCAAGCTCACGAAGACTTACAAAGGCCTTGAAACAAGAATTTTTAGTCCGACAAAAGGAATATCTGACGGAGGGGCATTCAAGTCCAAGAGAGTGTTCCTATCAAGTGCAAGTGACTAATAGCGATCATACCGGAGTACATGCTATGTACAAGTAACATAGAAGGAATGAAAGTAAGAAGTTCCAACAAAAGAATGAAAGTCCCTTTAGTACAAAACTATAAGGTTTTATTGTGAAATTAGCATATGATGAAAATAGTCTTTTAAAACGTGGTATGGCACAAAACGTAACCCTTTTAAAATATGGTATGGCATATCACACAAAAAAAATGAAATATAGCATGGATAATACTACTTATAACAAGAAATCATGAAGCTTGATCTGGTTACTGTTTGGCGTGAATAGTAGCCAGATTGCGGTTCCACCGCTACCGCCTTCTAGAAGGCCGCAGTTGGTCGGGTGACCGCGGTTTCAAGCTGCGGCTCCTGGCTAGACCGCGATCCTTCTGTCGTTAGACAGAAGCAAATCTGGCCCTACAGGGCCCTTCTTTATGACAAATCACAATGCAACCGAAAGGGGAAACATGCTAGCATGTAAGTAACACATGAAAGGCATATAAACAACCAAAGTTATTATCTTTTCCATTAATGTTGCTTGGACAGCATGAACTAGAAAGTCTAATGTGCGATCATGGGAAAACTTAAAATACAATGTGCATGAAGTATGAAAACAAGAAGGAAGAGAGGGCTTTTATTCTTAACATCAAGTTTAAGCCAATTATGTGACAACCTACCTCTTGGGTTGCACCTAAACTTCAAATTGACTGTCGGAAGGGAGCCCTTGTTCCTGCGCATCCTGCGTGGAACCAGCTTCTTCCGTGCTCTCTATCACCTTGGTTGATGGTCCTCCTAACAGGAAAATTGGAGGGATGTTAGAAGATACGAAGGAGAATAATAAGTTCTAAAGAAAGAACTTGAGAAGACGACGTTGTACCTCTATTCTGCACGATCCAAAACCTAGGGTTCACGCTGGATGGTCTGGGTCCCATTTATAGGGAACAGGGTTAGGGTTAGGGTTTTAATTCGAATTAGGATCTTTATTTGAGGTCAAGTCGATCTCCTAAGAGTCCTGGGTAGGTTTCCCTTTTAGATAACATCGAATCTTGACCAAATCGGGGATAAAAATCTGAGTTTTTCGTGATTATCCACTTGCCATTTTCGGAACCAGATCGCGGTTGAGACTCGACCGCCTCCTTCAAGATACAGTTGCGCGATAGACCGCGACCTCGTCTGACCATCCTGAAATTTAGTTTTTGATTCAAACTCAACTAATAAATTCTCTATTTTCCCTATTTTGATTAGGGAACCTTACCCTATTATGTTTCTAGGGTTTGGGCTTGGGCCAAAAGGCTCAAATTTAGGTTTTAAGGCCCTTTTTAAGTGGGCCTAATTATCTAGTTAATAGTTGGGCTTTTAATCAAAGGTTTTAACTTATTAATCCATTATTTAACCTATTTAAGTCTTTAAGCTTATTAAAGTGCTTAAATAAATCCATTTAAATTCTTGAAAAATCTATAAAATTGCCAGGGGTGTTACAAAAAAAGAGAGAAAAGGAGAGAAAGAGTTTTACCATCTGAGCCTAGAGTACGAGAGCAGCCTTAGAAGAGAAAAGAAAGAGAGTGAGTCAGAGATTAAAAGATCTGAAAAAGAAAAAGAAAAGAAGAGCGCCCCCCAACTTGAGTGAAACAGAGCATCAGAGGATCATCTAGAGTGCTTCTTCGGAAGCTACATTGTGTTATTGTGTTTTTGTTTTTTGTTTTTCTCTTTTCGAATAGTTTTTGTTAGTGTGTGTGTGTGAAGCTGTGTATCAGCGTGTGAATTAGTGGTGTGTTTTTGGGATTTATCCCTGAGTGGCTGTTGCAATTGCAGCAAGTGGTCCTCATCGAATTGGATGAGGGGTGGATGTAGGTGAGCACAGAGGTGCTACCGAACCACCTAAAAACTCTATGTTTCTACATGGTTGATTGTGTGATTGCTCCATCTCTTCTATCCCCATTCATAGGTAGTTGCTCAACTGTTCACAATTATACACCGATCTTCATCTCTAGCGCACTTCACTTTTTTGGTCAGTGACCGCTCTTTCTATCTATCTACCATGAAAGTATCATTGTTTAACTGCAAAATTAATTTTTAAGGGGGCAGATCTATTCAACCCCCCTCTATATCTACCAACTCAACTCTACACTTAGTGCTTGGGCCCACCTACAAAAGATTAGAGAAGAGATTTAGGAACCCAAATGCCTTTAATTTGTTTGGGTTTCTCCATGAAGTCAGAGTGTCGATGCAATGAACTAAATCTTCTTCTAAAGTTAAGGTTAGGACCTTAGAGTTTTACCGCTCATGTAGTTATGCATACTTGGAGCCAAACCCGTCTGCTTGTAGATCTTCTATGGTACAGTCTATCTCTGCATAGATCTAAAAGATGTAGTGGATGGCCTACCATGCCTACATGCATAAGATGCATGTCCTAACTGTTGGGTCCCGTAGTGCAGGAAGTTGGATCTAGAGGGGGGTGAATAGATCCCTCTATAAAAATTTAAGTCCAATTTTAAAACATAAATGCCACACAGCGGAAACTTAGCAAACGCTTAATATATGATGATGTATATTCAGATTAACATGATATGTTCACTCAAACGGTAGAGAGATGAACTGAACTAAACGGTGTGTGTGTGTGTGTGTGAAACTAAGATCAATGTGAAGCACAGTAATCAAACCATCCTGTGAATGGAGATAGAAGATATGGAACAATCACACATGCATTCACAAGGACACAATAATTTTTAAGGTGGTTCGGGACCACGACGGGCTCCCTACTGTTGACACCCGTTTTATGCCGATAAGTTGAGTCGTTCCTCTTACTCCCATTTGGTGATGCCTCGAGTTGTCTGTCACTCATTGGGGCTATTTTCAGGCACGTTGTGGGCCAGTTTTATGGGTAGCCTCCCTCCTTGGTTAGGTCCAAGTTGATTCAGGGCTTAACGGGCCTTAGTTTTGGTTGATTGGACTTTTCTATAAGTTTCAAGCAACCATGTGCATGTATGGTTCATCCTGGGCCGCTCAATCCATGTGCGGTTGACTGTAGACAGTCCATCTATTTTGGAATATTTTGGTTAATTTTTTGAATTTCCGCCGAGAAGCCTTTATGCGGTCCTATTCTGGCCGTTCAACTTAATGAACGGACGGATAGTAGCCGCCCATCTCTCAGAGTCCCGCGCTTGAGGGTTTTCTCAGATAATTATCCAATTAATCTATTTATCACCGACAAGTCTAGAACGGTTTGTCTTTGGCCGCTCAACGTTTGAACGGTCTCATCTGAGCCGTTCATCTATGAGAGTCCAACGGCGAAGGTTTCGGTCAGTTCGATGGATAATTTAGATTATTTATGAATTATTTTGAATTTCCACCGACGGGGTTGGACGGCCAGGAGGTGACCGCACATCCAGTTGGGCGGTCTATCGTAAGACCGTTCATCCGTTCGATTCCTGAATTTCAACAGATTTTATCTCTTTATCCGTGGTTTTATCCCCAACTTCTCCCATCATTTTCTCCGCGGATAATCAATCATTTTAAGTGCCGTTTCGACTGGATAAAAGATAATCTGTTTATCTACGATTTTCCTTTGATTATCTCGACCTGAAAATGCCTCTAAACCCTAAATTCGAGCTAGGACTTTAGGTGCTCTATAAATAGACCCTAAAGGGCGGGTAGAAAAGGGGGGGAGATTTTTGGTCGACGGCGAAGCCCTGCCGCATTCTTGAGCGACCTAGCACCAAGGAGGGAGACTTTTCACGTCCATACAAGTCTCCGGTTTAGGGAGTAGTCTAGTTTTTGAGTCTTTTGTGTTTGATAGTTTTGTCCACTTTTTGATTGCATGCATGACTTTCATTACTTTCTCCCCACATTTATCTTCATCTTTATTGTCATGCACACACCCACCTACGTTTTTTGACACCCTAGGGGTTTAAAATCCCACAGGTATCCCCCTTTCCACTTATTCATGTTCATTTCACATTATTTTGGCATTTACTACACCATTCAATTCTAATCTAGGTTTTCTCTTTATGTGTTTACGTCATTTTGCAGGTCAGCAATCCCTAGCACGAGGCCCATCCCCTCTGGCCGGTTGGAGAGGGTAGAGGTTGGACCCCTTTGCGACTTCTGGCTTGGTGGTCTTGCGCGGTTCTCTACTAGCCGTTCAAGGAGACGTGCGGTGCTACGTGGACCGTCCTTCTTCTTCCTGCTGTCGTGCCGAAGCCGTTCAACTTCCAGAAGCGCTTCATCCCGCATCTTCTGCAGCATCCTTAAACGGTCTATCGTGAGACCGTGTATGCTTTAGGTGGTTCTACCTGAACCGTTCATCTTCCCAGCGCTGCAGGCTAGGTGAGTGTCTCTCCCTCTTTCCAAGGCACGACGTGTTCATCACGTTCGGTGCTTTGGTGGCGATCACATGTTTTTGTTTCCTCCCTTTCCTTCTGTCTTCATTCGTTTCTCATATCGGATATGGTAGAATAGACATTAGGAAGACATTGGAAGAAACGGACGGGAGGAGAAAATATATCTACACCCTTCTTTTGTGGCGATCACGGTGGGACCCCTAGTGCCCATCGTGCTTGTGATTTGCTGACCCCTCTTTCGTTGTGTTAGTCCCCTTTTGGAGTGATTGCAGGTTAAGTTACATTTTCTGCCTTCTGGAATGTGAGCGGTTCTCCCAGAGCCGTTCATCCTATGGGCGGGTGATCATCCACCGTCCTTCCCTGCGAACAGCGCCAGTTCTCCTGCCAGCGTCCTGTCAAAGACGGCGTCCTATCGACCGTCCACACTTCTGAATGGCCTGTCCCTGGCCGTCCATCGTTCTGGCACAGGTACGCTTCTGGGTGTTCTGACTGTAGGTACACGTTTTGTGGAGATCCGTTCCAGAGCTTACGCGGCTGTATACATACCGCTCTTCTTGGTACGTTTTTCATCGCTGCCGTCCTTCATTTCCAGCACTCTATGATTCTTTTACAGTTATTCTATCATTCTGTTACTCTCTGGCTTATACGGTTCTATCCAGACCGTCTGTCTGTTTGAGCGGTCGCATATAGACCGTCCTTGTGGTGCTACAGTGCACTCATAGTTCATTTTTGATTGCCATATTCCATGCTATTCGTGATCTTTGGTGCTAGTTATTGATCTCCCCCTGCTCCCATATCATTGCTGCATGATCACTTTCATTACTTGTATATTTGATTGATCATTGCTTGATTGTTTCTAGGCTAGATTTTGCATGCACTCCGGTGCACATAGGAGCATCCACCTCTTTCATAGTAGTTGCATTACTACCGAGGTAGGGTTTCCTCTCGTCTCCATACTCCTTGGAGCCGACTAGGGACCTTGCTGAGGACCTCCATAAGCCCCCGTGAGCCGTGGATTCCCACACGGACGCCAGGCAGGTTGTACCGTATCCACCCCCAGTCTAGGGTTTGCATCCGCGAGTGAGAGATCCCCATAGAGTCACCCAGTTCCTCATTTCCCATTCTGGTTAGGTACCTTGTGGTTGAGCGAATTCATATATTAATTAATCCACTAAGGTCCTACAAGAGGAATTTAAAAACTACTGTGCATCATTTGACAACTTGGTTGCTCATGTGCTTGATTCTCTTCTCGTCTCTCCTCTCCATTGGATGCTTGGTCGTTTGAGGTTGTGCTTTGCTTAGGATTGATTGCTCTAGTCTTGAGGTGTTTTAGTGTATGTGGGGTTATTTCTTTCCCTCAGGATCATCTCCTAGGGTCAGTTCTCATTTCCATTCCTACTTCAATCCTTTGTTTGATTCGTCATCTCCCATGTCGTCATACGACTTCTCTCAGTCCCACGAGGACTCCCTTTCTCGCGGCCTTCTTGAGGACCCGCCTAGGGTCACCCATATGCAGGGAGGAGAGGGGACAGCCCCTCCACTCCTGACCATTCTTGGCGAGGGTTCCCAACCCTCTCTTTCCGATCCATCCATTCAGAATCCGGCCAATCAAATCCTCAACATGATGACCCAGCTGGACCCTACCCAGCTCCATCTCATCCGGCAAGCCTTACAGGGGGCCGATGCCCCGACTTCAGCTCCTTCTTGTGGCATGACTGTTATTGCCACTACATCTTCTGTTGCTGGGACCACCTCTGTGGCCCCCATTGACCTTACTCCCACCCGTCCTCAGATCTTTCGGTACTCCGGCATGGAAATGGGCCAGGCTTCTACCTCGGCCCATCAGCCGCTCGATAAGGGGAAGTCTCAGATCCCCTCTGTTCCTTACCTTGATTTCTATGCCACCATTTCTCCATCGCCACAGGCTCTTGTAGCCCCTGCAGATTTTACTCGGTTGCAACCAGGGGCCGCCCAGCTGGCTCATGCGGATGTGGGCCCTTCCCTGGCCCATTATCCATCTTACGGGCTGCCCCTTCAGTCAGCTTTTCCTTTGGCTGCGTATCCAGGTACTGCTTCTCCTGCTCCTTCTCCTCCATCCCGGGAATGGGAAATTCTTAATAAATGGGCTGCTATGCAGCAACAAATTGACCTCCTCCACAAGCGGGTTGGCCCGCAGTCTTTGGCTGACGTCCCTATTCCTAACTTTAGGGACATTCGTTTTCCTCCTCAGTCCGAGCTCCCCGTATACCGAAAATATGACGGGAACGGCAACCTGTTCATTCATGTTCGGGAATTTCTTTACGAGTCAGCACAGTTCCAGCATGATGATCGCCTCATGGCTTACTTATTCCGCCGATTGTTGGAAGGGGTCGCCCTGGAGTGGTTCTATACCTTGCCTATGGAGGAGGCCGAAAACTTCAAGACAGTCAAGGAGAGGTTCATTCAGAGGTTCCAAGATCGGGTCGGTCCCGAGTATTCCTTCACCGACCTGGTAGCAGAAAAGATGAAGCCGGAAGGAGATTTTGCAACCTATGCGGATCGGTGGAGGCAGATGGCCTCGCGTGTGCCCGGGCAAATCTCGGAAGAAGAAAAAGTCAAGTTGTTGATCTCCAATGCCACCCCAACGTTCAGAAATATTTTGGCAATGAATGACATTTCGAATATGCACCAGTTATACAGTAGAGCTCGGTTCATACAAACCCAATTCAAAGACTCCCCTATTCATTCACTATTTGAGGCCCAGAAACCCAAAACCGCCAGGAAATCCCAGGGCCCTGTCACTGAGGGAGTACAGATCAATGAGCAGGTCCAGGATATTCAGTTTCTCCACCAAGCCACTCCACCTCGCTTCCCGCAGCCTCCACGCAACCCCCAATTCGCCGTTCCACAAGTCCCCCAACCCACTTTCCAGGTTCCGTAACACCCGCAACAACAGCCACCACCACCCCAACAGCCTCAGCGACCGCCATAATATAATAATGTTCCTCCACCTGCCGCTTACGGACCTGCTCGATCGAGCCCAAAGAGGACCCATTACCCTCCTCTTTTTGAGACATTACCTGATATTTTCTCTGCTTTGATGTATACTGGTGATATTCAATTGCCTCCGGAGCATCAAAATTGGAATCCGGCCGCCGATCAGTCCCAATTTTGCATATATCATCGGCAGCCCGGGCACACGATAGAGCGGTGCTATCAGTTTAGAGATCTGGTGTATGATTTACATGAGGGCCAGAGGATTGATTGGGCCCAGATGCACCAGCTGATCGAGGACATCAAGCAGAGGCAGAGACAAGCCGGGCCGCAGCAGGCGGCGCCCCAGCAACAGCAGCAACAACAACTCCAGCAGCAACGGTAACCCCAGCAACAGCAGCAATAGCAACAAGACCTTGGGATCCATCAGAATCCCATGCTGATGCATCAACCCGCTCCTCAGCAGCAACAACAGCCGCATGAGCTGGCACCAGCCCAAGTAAACATTGTTCAACACCCAGCCCTCATCGCTGGGTGGACTTTTGATGATGAAACCCCTGCACACCTCTTGGTCTTCCACCATAACCATTCCCCTGCACCTGCTATCCCCTCCATTCTCAGGCCCGCCGTTCTCGCCACCACTCCACCCATTATTCCCTCCACATCACCCATCAGACCCACAGCATTCCCCTCCATACCACCAATCCTTTCACCATCACCCACCATACCCTCCATCATCACCCCTCCACTTAACCCCTCGCCCATTTTCCCTTCACTAGGGCCCATCAGGCCGACTTCCGCCATCCTCACCCCTATTTCTACCCCTTCCATCTACCCCACCGGGCCAAGCGGGGGTCCCTCTCAGGCCGTGCCGGCACCACATTGCGCCCTTCGGAGCGGGAACCCATTTCATAGAGTTTACCCTTCTTCTCGTGCACCCGCACTTACCCCTCAGTCTTCTTCCTCAACAGCTGAAGATACAGACCCCGTGCCAGGCACGAAGTATGACTTGTTACAACACTTGGACCGGATGCCGACCAAGATTTCAGTTTTGGAATTGATCAAGAGGTCACCGCTACATCAGGATGCTTTGAAGACCTTTTTTGCAGAAAGTAATGGTGAATGAAGATGTGGCGGTGGACAGTTTACCAACGGTGTTGGCAACCATCACAAGGGGGCCCTCTATTTCATTTTTTGAGTCAGAACTAGCACCCCCAGAGGCACGGCAGATGCCGCTCTGCATTACCATTTATTTGAATAAAGTGGCCGTTGAGTCTGCCCTTGTGGACACAGGAGCATCGATAAACGTGTTTCCATTGAGTACCCTCCGTGCCTGTAACATTTCAGAAGATATGCTTAAGCCGACACCCACCACAATAACAGCATATGACAATTCCAGGCGTGCTTGTCACGGGGTCGTGACTGTACAGGCCGAGCTAGGGCCGTTGGTTATGGACGTGGAGTTTTACGTGTTGGATATAGACCCGATGTTCAAGGCCATTCTGGGTCATCCATGGATAAACAGTTTAAATGTCGTACCTTCAACCGCCCATCAATGCCTGAAATTCCCATTCTAGGGCAGGGTGGTTAAAGTGAAAAGCATCTCCACCGTCCAGTCTGTTGATGCCATCACCGATAAGATTCTCCCTACGTTGTGACCCAGTAATAGGCCAGTTTTGTCAGTAATGGACTTGAATTATCCATGGGCATATGCGTCACGCAAGCCCGCCACTGCACCAACAAATGTCAAGATCAAGTCCAAGATAAGAGATTCAAAGGGGTGGCGAATGATTCTGAAACTGGGTTATCAGCCGGGCCTGGGTCTCGGCGCACAATTACAGGGGCGGACCAAGCCCGTCCCTAAAGGCAGGAAGATGGGCCGCCGAGGCCTTGGCTACCGTGATTCAGCAATGTCGACATTTGGAGACTCCGAGCCGTTGACGTGGGACTATCGACAACATTTTGTGAAAGGCCCGCTGCAGCCCGGCACTTTGAAGAAGCCGCCACCCAGTTCCGAATAGAAGAACGATGATGCTTGTGTTATTGCTGACCCGCCGCCGCCGCTGAAGGGGTTGGTGGGTGATATGGAAGATTTTGCTGGTTGTTTTGAAAAGTTGTTCAGTAAGAGAGAAGACCGTCCGAGGCAGAAGGAGATGCAGCAGGTGGAGCATTCTCCAATGCAGCTGGTCCGCCGGGGGCCACGGGAAGTGGGGAGCTCTATCACTACCTTTTCTATGTCCCCTTCCCGTCTTGCCTCTTTGTCCCAACAATTAGGGTTTGTTCCCCGTTCCCCTCCAATTCTGGTCGACCCGTACTTCACAGAGAGACAGCTTGAAATTCTATTTGTTCCTTGTCCTTGCGAGCGCTGCCCGCTTATTGATCTTTCAACCTTGTTTACTCCTCCTCCCCCCAATGCTCAACTCCACGAGATGTGGTTCGCTCCTCTGATCCATTCTTCGATTGCATCTTCCCTGATTTGTTCCCCATGCAACTACCTCCCCCTCCGTCTTCTTCCTCCTCTTGTTGCGTGATCTCCTCCAGCTTCCAAAAAAAACGTCAATTTTAAAACGGAGGTTTCAATGGAAGATTACGATGTGTTCTGCTCAGATTCCCAGGGGCACGAGACCCCTGTTCCTTTTCTAGTAGATTTCCTATCTCCTAGGTTAGATGTACAGTGTGCATAGTCTCCTAGGTTAGTAGAGTCAGTTGGGGTAGAGTCTAGTTCGAGTTTAGTCAGCCCATCCTCGTCTGCAGTGCATCCTGTGATGCGTCGTCCTAAATCCATCCCTGATAGGTTTTTGCAAGATTTGGCCGAGAGGTGCCATGCCCTCCTTAGGTGCCCAGAGTTTGTAGAGACCGCGATTGTTTTAGAAGAAGATGAGGAATTAGATGGGGAATGGAGCAGTGATGGATTAGGGGTATATGGAATTGTGAATGAGAAGGACCAAACTGATGATGAGGAAAGCGAGGTGGACGACGCTGCCGATCTGTACGCGCAAGGTTTGAAAAGGTTTGATGAACCGTCCTCCGTAGTGGATGAACCCACTATGGAAATTAATCTTGGAACCGAAGAGGACCCCAGGCCCATACTTATTTCTGCTAATCTCCCTGCTTAGGTCGAAGAGGAGCTCATCAAGGTTTTGAGGGAGTATAGCGATTCGTTTGCCTTGTCCTACGAGGACATGCCGGGTCTTGACCCCACATTGGTTGAACATCAATTGATTCTTAAACCAGGGGCAACACCCGTTAAGCAGAAAGCGAGAAGATTCCACCCACAGATGGCCTTAAGAATAAAGGAAGAAGTCGACAAATTGCATAAGGCCCAGTTTATTAGAGTTGTTTTATATCCACAATGGGTGGCAAACATAGTCCCAGTAATGAAAAAGGATGGCAGAATTCGGATTTGTATCGATTTCAGGGACTTAAATAAGGCATGTCCGAAAGACGATTTCCCGCTTCCTCATATTGATGTGTTGGTTGATAATACAGCTGGGTATGAAGCCCTCTCGTTTATGGATGGTTATTCTGGATATAACCAAATCCGTCTGGCTCCTGAGGATCAAGAGAAGACCTTGTTCACTACGCCACGGGGCATATACTGTTATGTTGTTATGCCATTTAGATTAAAGAATGCAGGTGCTACTTATCAGAGGGCAATGATGGCTATCTTCCACGACATGATGCATGTCTACTTAGAAGCTTACGTGGATGATATTTTGGTAAAGTCGAGGTCTCAAGAAGAACACCCCGCCATTCTAGCCAAAGTGTTGCAAAGGGCTAGGGAATATAAATTGAAGATGAATCCAAAGAAATGCGTGTTTGGAGTTGCATCAGGGAAGTTACTCGGGTTTATAGTTAGTAAACGGGGGATTCAGATCGATCCGAACAAAGCAAAGGCCGTTATGGAGATGCCGCCGCCTAAGAACATCACTGAACTCCGAGGTTTGATTGGGCGTTTATAATTCATTTGGAGATTCATATCTTAACACTCGCAGAGATGCCGCCCATTCTATGAATTGTTAAAGGCGGGAGCAAAGTTTGAGTGGAATGAGCAATGCCAAAAGGCCTATGAGGAGCTTAAGGTTTATCTTTCTAATCCCCCAGTTCTGCAACCACCCGTCCCTGGGAAACCCTTGATCCTACACATTTCTGTGATTGAGGACTCCCTAGGAGCTGTTCTGGCTCAGGTAGATGATGAAGGAAGGGAAAGGGCAGCATACTACCTTTCGAGGTTGTTTAATCCCGCTGAATCTAAGTATACTGCCATGGAGAAGACCTATGCAGCGCTAGTGTGGGTAGATCAGAAGCTCAAACACTATTTTCTTGCCCATGAGGTCAAGCTGATCTCTAGAATGGACCCCATTCGTTATCTTTTAGAAAAACCTGTCCTTTCTAGCCGGTTAGCTCGCTGGCAGAGCTTTCTTTCCCAATTCGACATCACCTTCATTGTCCAAAAAGTGATCAAGGGATACGCCATTGTTGAGCATCTTGCTCATTCTCCTATCCCTCGCACTGATTCAATCCAGGACGAGTTCCCTAATAAACACTTGGCAGTAATCACTCATCTTCCTTTTTGGTCTCTCCATTTTGATGGTGCTCTCAATTCCCAGGGTAGTGGAATCGGCACCGTTCTCCTCACTCCGGAAGGGGTAACCATCCCAATCGCTTATCAACTCTCATTTCCTGTCACGAATAATATAGCCGAGTACGAGGCTCTCCTTGCCGGTCTGAAGCATGCCTACCTCTTGGGCGCGCGATACCTTAACATCATAGGAGACTCTCAGTTGGTGCTACATCAAGTTCTATCAACTTACCGCACCCGTGACCCTAAGCTTAAGCCCTATCAAGATCTGGTCACGCTCTTGGCTAGGCAATTCCGGAAGCTTATCTATATTCACACTCCTCGTTCTCAGAACATTCTGGCTGATGCCTTTGCATCACTAGCTTCTTCTCTTTCATTTCCCCTCAGTCGTGCCACTGAGACCATTGTGGTCTAGCGGTTAGACGCTCCCTCTCTTCAGGATCCCTGGTTCGACAACCTTAGGAAATCTGTGGAAAGGAAGGTAGAAAGGGAAGAAGTGAAGGAAGTCTCATTAACTGAGCTTGAGGAGATCATAGAAGAAGAAGAATTGCCATGGTATTATGAGATTGAGCAATACTGTAGGGATGGTTCATTCCCAGAGACGGCGAATGCCGAGTAGCGAAAGGCCATTAGAAGAGTCACCGCAAGATACACGATTGTTGCTGGAGAATTGTATAGGCGAGCTCTCAATGGAGTTCTAATGAGGTGTCTAGATGACGATGAGGCTTGGAAGGTAGTGGAAGCAGCTCACTCCAGTGAGTGTGGAGGACACGTAAATGGGCAGGCATTGGCGAAGAAGATTCTTAGGCAGGGCTATTACTGGCCAACCCTAGAAGAAGATTGTTCCACCTATGTCCGTAGGTGTCTTCAATGGTAGCTCCATGCTGACAAGATCCATGCTCCTGCTTCTTCTCTTCATCCTCTCTTTGCTCCTTGGCCATTTTTCATGTGGGCCTTTGATATCATCGGACCTCTCGGTGACCCGAATTCCACAGTCAAGCAGAAGTCCTTCATCCTGACGGCTACGGAGTACTTCACTAAGTGGGCAGAAGCTGAAGCCTATGCAGAAATCAAAGCCACCACAGTATGCCGCTTTATCATAAAGAATATCATCTCGCGGTTTGGAGTGCCAAGTGATATCGTCACCGACAACGGGCCTCAATTTATTCCTCAAGAACTCCGGGACCTCTGTAAGAAGTTTAATATATCATTGCATCATTCATCACCATACTACCCCTAAGGTAATGGCCAGGCTGAGGCCACGAATAAAACCCTTCTTAAAATCATCAAGAAACCTTGCGAATCACACAAATTTGCTGATTGGGCCGATAAACTGGTAGAAGCTCTATGGGCTTATCGCACCTCCGTCCGTACCCCCACGGGGCAAACTCCTTTTGCTCTCACCTATGGGATGGAGGTGATACTCCCGTACGAGATCCTGATTCCTTCCCTAAGGGTGCAGCTGGATAAAGAACTTAATCTCGACGAGCGTCAAGAGGCGTTGTTAGTCCAACTGGAACTCTTAGATGAGAAGAGGCTTAACGCGGCCAATCATGTTTCGGTTTATCAAAAGCGTGTCTCGCGGTATTTTTAAAAGAAGGTTATCGAACAAAAATTCCAAGTAGGTAATATGGTTTTGAAACGTAAATTTATCAGGTCAACAGGTCCTAGGTCTAAGCTGCAACCCAACTGGGAAGGGCCGTTTGTAGTTAAGGAAGTCTATCCGGGTAACGCGTATCGTTTAACCAATGCGGAGGGTGAGGAATTACCAAATCCGTGGAATGGACTATATTTAAAACGCTTTTATCCATAGAGTCAAGCCAGCAACGACTTGGTGGCGGGGTGCGCCTCCACTTAATCACGAAAGGAAATCCCCGGTTCAACATTTCACACACTACACGACCCCCCGTGGTGCGGTTTCGTCTTTTGCGTAACACCGTTTCTCCTTTGGCCATGCTTCAGGAAGGGTGAAAGTCCTTGTTTTCCTTCTCCCTCGACTGAAAATAGGGGCAAAAGGTGAATAAGGGGGCAAGAACTGATCTAGACCCCCCAATAAAAGAGGTCTCAATTAGGGGCAGTCCATTATGACCTTATTCCGTGAAAGAACAAGGGAGAAAAGAAAGAAAGGAATGAAGAAAAGGGGCAAAAATCAAAGCTAAAAGCTCATCCAAAGCTCGAAGCTCTCAAAATTTTTGAAAGTTCCCAAATAATAAAACTAGGCACGACAAGAGTGGTAGTACAGTTTTCCCGCGGAACGTTATGAGCCCGGTCGTATGCGTGCCTAGAGCGGAAATAGGTCCGATGATGAACACAAAGCCCCGGCGCAACAGACCAAATTCTTTGAAAAGGGGGTGTCGCGAGAAGAACTCAAGCCCTAAAAACCTCTATACCTATCGCCATCTTTTCTATTTAAATCTGTTTTATTTTCCAAGGAATGGATCCTACCCCGGGTATGGCCTCGAAAGAGGCACCGTTAAAGCGAAGTTAGCACCGGCCGCGGGCGGTCCTTTATATTGCACATTGAGCCCGGGAGGCCCCTGGTGAGATGGGAGGTTCCTTGTCATCAGGTCTGAGCTGGTTTCAAAATCCAAAAAAAAATTCAAGTATTTCAAAATCCAAAAATCAAATATTTTAAAATCTAACAAAAAAGTCAAATATTTCAAAATCTAACAAAAAAGTCAAATATTTCAAAATCTAAAAAAAATCAAATATTTCAAAATCTAAAAAAAATCAAATATTTCAAAATCCAAAAAAAAATCAAGTATGTTCAAAACCCAAAACAAAATCAAATATTTTGAAATCCAATCAAAAATCAAATATTTTCAAAATTTCAAAAAAAAAAGATTTTCTTGATTTGCATTCATAGCATCCATTGCATTCATTTGACATTTGTTATTTGCCTATTTAATAAGACTTACCCCCTTGACCAAAAATCGAGAACTGGTCATTTCCTAACTTGTTATAGGCAAGGGGTTAAGCCTAAAACAGATTTAATCTGTTTTCTGTATTTCCATGTGCGCAGGGGCAGGTTGAAGCGGAAAAGTTCAGTTGGCTCGTGACCGCGTGGATGTTAAAGATCTTATCCCAACCTATGCAATCACATCAAGCCCAAAGCCCAAAGCTCAAACTCAATCCAATCATCAATTCTATTTGTTTCATATATCAACTTTCTAAGCACAAGTCCTATCCAACATCATCGCGCAAACAAAAGAAAATCACTCAGTCCTCCGCTGGGCATCCCCGCGGGGACGTATCTCTCTCAGCTCTCTAACATAGGCCTGGCGCGTCGCCGGGATCTCTGCAACCTCTACTGGTAGGTTAAGCACCTTGCTCACCTCCCACATAATCAGGGCACTCCTGACCGTCTGCTCGTCCTCCTCCGTACCAATCCTCCTCGCCTGTAGCGCGGGAAGGTGGGGTAGTGCTGGTAGAACTATCCGGGGTAGTCCAACCTATAGGTAGCACCGGTGCGGGCTGTACATCGCCAGTGCGGTGTCGCTCACGAGCCTCAAGTCCAAGCCCGGCCTCCTAGGAACTCTGACGGTGGTATCACGGAAGAAGTCCGGGCGCACCACGAACCAATCCAGGGGCAGCCTATTGATGTGCAGTCGCCACTCGTCCCTGGTCTTCATCTCTGCTGTCATGCACTCTACCTGCGGAGAGAATCCGAACGCGCCACCTATGAAGAAGAGGGGGTGGCTCCCGTAGATCCTGCTAGCTGAAGTGACATCCTCCCTATAGATGAATTTCATCCTAACACCCATTCAACACTCTAGGAGGATCATAGAACCAAATAGAGGACCTCCTAAGGCTGCTGAAGTAAGGCCCTCGTACAAGTAAGCTAGGATGACCTGGGAGATGGAAAGTCCCTGCCAAAGGCCACTAATGGTACTAAGAAGGGGCAGCTCTAGCACATGGTCAACTGAAGGAAACAAGATGGCCCCGCACAAGCAAATGGACGCAGCCTTAGCTATGGCTTCAGCCCACCCACACCTGTTCTTACAATGCTCCACTACCCACTGTAGACACGCCAAAAATGACGCTATGTTGATCAAATCTCATGTCACTATGATGACGCCCCAAAGTAAACTTCAATATATTCATAATATGAAGTTTTTCTATTTTCTTGTGTGTAGTTTTGATTTTTGTTTGCATTTTGTGATTCGCGACCTGAAGAGGGGCGTTATTTAAATAGCGACCTTATCTAGGGCGTTTTCTAAAGAAAGGACGACCAAATGTCAGGGCGTCAATTCCTGGTATTATCCGGTTTTAAAGTAAATGCAAAATCAATTTAATTATTGGTTAACGTCCTTCCTCAGGGCGTGTTTTAAATTAACGTCTCTATCTTGGGTGTGTTCTCATGATTTTCAAATAAAGCAAGTTTTATTGCCAAAATTAAATCCAGGAAGAAACGCCCTTTCTTGGGTCGTGTTTTATGAAACGCCGTATCAGTAGGTCGTCAAATCAAGAATTGACGCCCTTCTCAAGGTCGTGTTTTCATTTCGGAGTCCTGCCTTTTTCCATCTTTCCCTCACAGTTCCCTGCCTTGTTTCAACCTCTTGCTCGATGTTGATCCTTTCCTTGGATATTCCTTGCCCGTTCTTATCTTCCCTTGTTTGATCACATCCGATTGGGATCTTATATAAGGATTGCTGAATCGATCGTCACTTTTTTTTGAGAGAGAAGAGAGAAGAGGGACACCCACATATACAGAGGAAATTTGCAGGTTCTGTACGAGCAGGGCTTTTCCTCCTCCTTCCTGTGCGATCGTTCCTCTGCATCCTTTTCATAGGAGTCTTGCCAGTTCCCACTGCTTCCTCTTCTTCCATCAACATATTCTTCACGGTTTCCCTTTACTGTCATCAGGGACAGCAGGGTTCTTTCTTTTGTTTATTTCATTTGTGAGCATATCATCCTTCATTCACCCGTCGGTCTTTCTTATTGCATTAAGTCCTAGCATCATCATTATCATATCATATCTCCTTCCCTAGCTCTTCTCTAGGGGTTTAAAAAAAAAAAACAAGGTGCGCATGTTGATTTCCTTCCATCCTCACATGTTTTATTTGGATTGATACTACTTGCATTGGCTGATCCCTTTTCGTTTTGCTTTGTTTCATTGTCTTTTTTGCAAGGTAATCAAAAGGAGAACCCTTCTCATCGGCCGGCCGATTGAAGAAGGAGGAAGGAACTTCACATCATCCCGCGTTTCAATCTTCACCAGGTATTCGCGATCTCTCTTTTTTTGAGGTAACCCCTCTGGCGATCACATCTCCATATTTGCACCACGTGCAAGCTTTTCTTCCCCTTATTTATGCATTAATCATCTTTATTCTCCATATGTTTTATCACATCATTATTCTCTTGTGATTTTGTGTGGGATTTATGCCCATCCACAAATTGGCGATCACGGTGGGACTTCCACTGTTTTCTTTTTGATTACCATCTCCATTGGCACCCTCGCGTGCCCTCTCCCCTTGGCACCCTCGTGTGCCCTTTCCCCTTTGGCACCCACGCGTGCCCTCTCCCCCTTGGTACCCTCGGTACCCTTCCCTTTGTGCCCCTCGGGCACCCTCCACTGTGCACACTGCACACTCCCGGATCAGCCAGCTTGCGTTTGCATATTTCCCTGAATTAACGCCTTCCACGAGGGCGCTTTTGTTTTAACGCCCTTCACAGGGGCGTATTTTAGTTATTAACGCCTCTTTCCAGGGCGTCTCTTAGCATATCTGCTGCTTTGTTTCCGTTCATTATACTGTCTGAGAATTAACGCCCCCCTCCAGGGCGTGTTACTGTTTTTTAGCGCCTTCCATCAAGGGCGTCTTATTTTTATGTTACGTCTGCCGTCGAGACGTCTTTACATCATCTTACTGTTTTAATCATTCTGCCTGTGAATTCACGCCCTGCCCCAGGGCGTTCTTTATTACATAGCGCCTCACCTCAAGGCGCTTCCTCAGATTTGACGCCCTCACTCAGAGGCGTCCCTTTCAGATTTCGCGCCTCTACCAGAGGCGTGTTTCTGTTTCCCGCTGCTGACTCGCAGTGATTCACGACAGTGACCCTGTCGTTGCTTTGGTTGATAGCGACCTGCCCCAGGTCGTCTCTTTCCTGCGTTTTACAGAACCTTGCTTCCTGCTGCTGTCTGTGATGGTTTGTTTGATTGTCATATTGCTTGCCTATATTGCTTCGATTTGATCATATTACTTTGCATATTGTGGCATTTGGTTGAGAGACCTCCTCTCTCTACACTAGGATTCCACACACCTCTCTTGGAATCGGGACAACCCTCCATTGAGCACTCCGTCTCTTTGGACCGGAAATCCCTTTTCCAAGACCTCCATAAGTCCCCGCACCCGTGGATTCCCTCACGGACGCCGGGCTGGTTGTACCCTCGAAGTACCCGGAGTTTAGAGAACCTATCGTTGGTGAGGAGAGAGAAAGAATTTAGTTGACCCGGAGGTTACACTTGGATCAACTAGGTTTCACATTGCAAACATAAGTGAACTATTCAACAATTCAATCTACTCTAATCTCAAGCGGAACACTAAAACCTTGCGTTCATCTCAACTTGGTTGCATACACTTGCTTGGGTGATTTGGCTTGTTTGGATCGAGTGGTTGTTTGTTTGATAGTGTCTTTATAAAATTATTTCTCCTCTTAAAGCATGAAACTCCGTTCAGGTAAGATCATCAACATGGCAGGCTATGGGTATTCGTATGATGATGAGGACGAGAATGTCTTTGGTCAATATGAGACCCCTCCCCAGGATTCCATCTATTATGAGGGAAATTACTCTCACCCTCAGTCTCATCATCCTCAAATCCATGTGATTGATGCCACTCCTCAAGAGGTTGTGCCCTCTTCTCAGACTTTGCCCTCCAACACTTCGGGGAACCCTTCCCCATCCTTCAATGTCACGGACTTAATTAATGCACTATCTCAGTTGGATGATTCCCAGCGGCAGGCTGTCCAGGCCGCCTTGAAAGGGAAGTCTGTTCCCTCTTCGTCTTCCAACCCCCCTCCGGCCGAGAGTGGCCATCACCCCGTTAACGACCAGGCGGTCTTGCATAAACCCCCCTCTCGTCCACCAACGCCTGTCACGGCCATACCGGCCCAGCAGGCGAGTTATTCTGCGGTTAGGCACCAATTCACCCAACCTCCTCAGATTCTTCGGTCGCCTATACCACCTTCTTTTGCTCAGGCCCCAGTTGAGTCCGACTCTAATGCTTTGCTACTTCAGAAGATGGCCCACATGGAAGAACAGCTTAAGAAAGTCACTGCGGCCAAGAATGCACCAGAAATCTCGCTCCCCACTCTGCCAATTTTCCATCTTCCTCCATCTGAGATGCCGAACTTTCGGCGGTACAATGGAACTGGCAATCCGATCATTCATTTGAAGGATTTTATGTACGAAACCTCCTTCTGGCAAGGCAACAAGGCTTCTCTGGCCTATTTATTCAGAAGATCTCTGGAGGGGCCAGCCCTCGAATGGTTTTATTCCTTGGAGCCAGCTGATGCCGGTGACTTCGATGTTGTCCAAAGGAAATTCTTGCAAAAGTATAGAGACCGTGTTGGGCCCTCTCTGTCCGTTACAGATTTAGTTGCGGAGAAAATGAAATCTGAGGAGGACTTCATCATATTTGCTGACAGATGGCGGTCGATGGCCGAGAAGCTGAAAGACACTTTGTCGGAACAGGAGCAAGTAAAGATGGTTATTTCTAATGCAACTCCTCAATTCCGCCATATTTTGGCCATGAACCGGCTGACTACTATGGAAGAGCTCTATGAGAGGGCTCGTTACATCCAGACACAGATGAAGGATTCGCCCATTATGGGTATGTTTGAGCCGAAGCCTCGGTTGTTTAAGAAAACCACCAATGTTAACAGCGGGCCCACAACTGAGGGCACCGTCACAAATGAGCAAGTCGGCGCAGTTGGCAACCCCCACCATCAAGCTAACCCACGTCCACCACCGCCTCCACGACAGAACTCTCATTTTAACCCTCCTCCACAACCCCAATTCGCACCACAACGCTCTTTCGCTCCACCGCAAAACCAAGCCCCCCGCATAGACCCTCCAGCTCCACCACAATATCATCAAGTGCCCCCACCTGCCAACTACGGCCAACAACAACAACGGAGACCACCACTTGGCCCCAAAAGGGACCACTATCCCCCACTTCCCGAAAGTCTCCCCGATATTTTTAATGCTCTGATGGCCGCCAACTTGCTCGCCTTGCCAAGGGAAAGAACCGTGTGGCCCGCTAATGTTGACACATCCCGTTATTGTGCTTTTCATCGCAGCCCTGGTCACAACCTCGATCGTTGCTTCCACTTCAGAGATTACATTTACGATCTAAATGACCAGGGTGACATCAATTGGGATGAGATGAGGCAATTCATAGCCGCTATGAAAGAAAGAAGGGCTTCTCGGCAACAGCAAAATCAACAACCTCAGCAATCCGCTCAACAACAAGTTCAACCACAGCAAGCTCCAGCACCCCAGCAGGATATGGGGATTGTCCGTAATCCATTGCCGGAGCACGCCCCTAATCAGCATGTGAACCCTGTCACGTCCCTCTACGAAGTGCAGAGAGGACAGGGATGGCACGAAGAAAACGCCTCTGTCGGGGCATTTCATCATAATCCGAATCAAAATCAACCTCCGCGCCTTTTGCGCACCCTTCCGTCTTCTCCTGCTCTCCAATCGGGACGTCCTCTTCTACGTCCCGTCAACCCATCTACCTTCACCAGTTCTACGGCCTTGCCGGCCCGCTCTCTTCTTACCCATTTGCCACCTCCACAACCTACCGCACGACAAACCCCACCTTCCACCACCAACTCTATACCTCCGCCGTCCAGGCCACTCCTACTTCGCTCACCGCTAGCACCCGCTACACCCCCTACCACTCCTACACCGGCAAGGGTTCCTCCGCCATCAGTTCCCCCACCTCTCATACCCAGATCTCTTCTTGTTAGACCACCCGCCAATGCTCCTCGCATTCGGGTATCCCTTTCTAATCCACGCCCCATGAGGGGGCATCTCCGTCAAATCACTCTCCTGCGCCGCCCACGGGGGCATCTTTGCTAAACATTACTCCCACGCCTCCTACGGGGACACCCCTGTTGTTGAACACCGCCGCCGGCATTCCCTCTTCTTCTTCTTCTAATTCTCCTCCCACATTTGCCCCGACAGAGGCTCTACAAGGCGTGGCGCCGCTCCGCAGCGGACGAATTTTCCACCGTATTTTTCCACAAAGAGAGCTAGAGCCCGTGCAGGGGCCGCAAGAGCAAGAACAAGAACAAGGGTCTATACCGGGCACTGAATATGATTTGTTAAAGCATTTGGACCGGACTCCGGCAAGAATTTCGATCCTGGAATTGATCAAACGATCCACCACTCATCAGCTGGCTCTAAAGGAATATCTGCAGAAGGTAATGGTTAATGAAGACATTCCAGTTGAGCAGATAGTCACGGTGTTAACACCTGCTAGCAGTCAGCCGGCAATTACTTTTCATGAGCACGAACTAGCACCAATCTCAGCAAGGAAGTATGCCTTATGCATCACAGTCGACATCAATAAGGTAGCTGTTAAGCAATGTCTGGTGGACACCGGGGCATCCATCAATGTTTTGCCACCGAGCACCTTGAAGTTATGTGGCATACCAGAAAGCCAGATTCGGCCGTCCACCATAACGGTCACTGCATATGACAACACAAAGAAGCCTCCTCTAGGCATGATCACATTGAAAGTTAGCTTGGGTCCTGCCACCATCACAGCAGATTTTCACATCTTGGACATGGATCCAACATTTAATGGCATTCTTGGCCGCCCGTACATCCAGCAACTTGATGCGGTGCCCTCTACAAATCACCAGTGTCTCAAATTCCCACACAAGGGCCGTATTATCAAGGTGACCAGCATGCCGATTCTGCCAGAGGAAGATATTCATGCGGCTTCATCAGTCCCTTCTATTTGGCCTGCCAATAAGCCACTGTTATCTGTGCTGGACGTTCCCCGTCCACGGCCAATGCCATCTGAAACTGTTACCACGGTTGCTATGACACCCCTGCCTTCTAAGGGAAAGAAGAAAAAAAGCATGATTAATACCCCCGGCTGGAACATTCTGTTAAAAATGGGGTATCAAGATGGCAAAGGCCTGGGTGCCAACTGTCAGGGCAGGATTAGGCCCATTAAGCTGCAAAAATTGCTTGTACGAGGCGGTTTAGGCTATAAAGGGCCAAGCAAAAATAAAGAAGAGCCATGGGCATTTATGACTTCTACTTTGAAGACTGATCGCCAGCCACTCTCCTGGACACTGAAGACACATTTTGTTACTGGCGGCATTCAGAATAATGAGCAGACTACCATAATTACTTCACTGCTTGACTATCAAGATGTTCACGCCAGACAGTTTGCTCGCCACATTGCCCCACTGGTTACCTACAAAGCCCTGGAGTCTTTAAGGCCGGACAAGAGAAGGAAAATGGGTGATCCAGAATGTGACTGGTACAGGTGGTTCGACATGAATGACATTACTATTTCTTTGAGCCGCCTCTTCATGCCGACTGATCCGGAATGGCCTCCATTAATACAGGAATTGATTGAAATGCCAGCAGTGATCATAGACAAGAGGCAGCTGCTAAGTGACTATACAGATACTGGGGAGCCAGATGTCCCCTTTGAAGAAGGTTTTACTGTGGATAGGCTGTGGGCCGGCCTCTTCTCTCTCACTTCGCTACATCCATCCGTGCTTGCTTCTCTACATTCTCATTGGTTTGGTCGTGTGCCGAGACCGCCTCCAATTACAATCAGCTTTGCTCCAAGTTCAATCCAAGTTTCCCTCCCGATTCTTCCTTCGCTCCTCGAGCAATTTTCTAAAATCTCCATCTCGCCCCCCCATGGGCCATCATTGATTAAATCTTTCTCTAATCTTGCGATTTCCACTCCTCCTACTATTCTCCCATCACACTGCTTTCTCCTTGAAAAAGAAAATAAAAATGAAGTAAAAGATAAAAATGAAAAAAAAACGTCGATTTTCCAACTTTCCAATCCTCCATCTCTGTTGAGGAGACCTCCTATTTCTCTCCCGAGTGCGTCCCGACCCAGGGGCCGCTCTTTCAAGATTCCTTGATAGATCTCTTTTCCCCCTCTGGCGAGGGGTCTTCTTCTGTATCACCTTTTGTATCCACTTTTTCACCCCCTTCTTTTCTTTCTAATCAGGCTAGTTGCTCCTCCTCCTCTTCTTCTTCTTCTAATAAAATTCATGAGGTAGATTCACATAAGAAATCCAAGGGTAAGGAGATTCCTCGCAGATTTTTATTAGAATTGGCTATCAGATGCCAAGCTTGTTTAGCAATCCCTGAGTTCGTGGAAAGTCCAATTATTCTGCCAGAGTTAGAATTTGAAGATGCTGTTGCTTCTTATGAGGGTTTGGGCGTTTACGAAATTATGAATGATGAAGACCCTATTGAAGAGGGGGATGAAAGTTATGAAGAGTATGAGGACGAGGCTGATGCTTTTGCTAGTGGTATGAGAAGATTCGACGAACCATCAGCCTCCGTAGAAGAACCTACCAAAGAAATTAATCTGGGTACCGAGGAAGACCCTAGGATTGTCCTCATTAGCAAGAATTTGCCGCCCTCCGAAGAGGAGGCGCTCATTTTAGTTCTTCAAGAATACAAGGACACGTTTGCTTGGAGTTATGAAGATATGCCTGGATTAGACCCTGCGCTCGTTGAACACCGCCTTACACTTAAGCCAGGGTCTGTCCCGGTCAAACAACGGTTGAGGCGTTTCCACCCTAATATGGCTTTAAAAATGAAAGAAGAGGTCGATAAGCTTCATAAGGCTAGATTTGTTAGAGTTGTCCTCTATCCCAATTGGGTGGCTAACATTGTCCCGGTTATGAAGAAAGATGGGAAAGTTCGGATTTGCATAGACTTCCGGGACCTCAATCGGGCGTGTCCTAAAGACGACTTCCCCCTCCCTCATATTGATGTTCTAATTGATAACACGGCAGGATTTGAGACTCTTTCATTCATGGATGGCTTTTCAGGTTACAACCAAATTCGTCTGTCTGAAGAGGATCAAGAGAAGACATCATTCACTACACCGTGGGGCACTTATTGCTATGTGGTCATGCCTTTTGGACTTAAGAATGCTGGAGCCACCTACCAGAGGGCTATGATGGCGATTTTTCATGACATGATTCATATTTATATTGAGGTGTATGTGGATGACCTGGTAGTGAAATCAAGGATAAGGATTGAACATCCTGGGGTTCTAGCTAAGGTCTTGCAGAGATCACGAGAATATCAATTGAAAATGAACCCCAAGAAGTGCGTATTTGGCGTTTCTTCAGAGAAATTGCTTGGTTTCATTGTTAGCAAGAGGGGAATTGAAGTTGACCCCAACAAGGCAAAGGCCATTAGAGATATGCCTCCTCCCAAGAATTTGAAGGAAGTTCGAGGATTAATCGGGAGGTTGCAATTCATTCGCCGCTTCGTCTCCCAGCACTCACAAAGATGTAGGCCGTTCTACGAGCTTACTAAGCCGGGAGTCAAGTTTAATTGGGATGACAAGTGTCAGGCAGCCTTTGACGGATTGAAGGATTATTTGGCCAATCCTCCTGTCCTGAGGCCGCCAATTCCAGGCAAACCGCTTATTCTCTATGTTTCGGTCCTGGATGACTCCGTAGGTGCTGTCTTAGCTCAAGTAGATGAAGAAGGTAAGGAGAGGGCAGCATACTACTTGTCTAAGCTTCTTAACCCCTGTGAGCAGAGGTACTCAGCCATGGAGAAAACTTGTGCAGCTTTGGTTTGGGTAGTTCAGAAGTTAAAACACTATTTCCTAGCCCACGAGGTTCACCTCATTGCTCGCATGAATCCAATTAAATTCCTCCTTGAAAAATCTGTCCTCACTGATCGATTAGCACGCTGGCAAAGCTTCCTTTCTCAATTTGATATCGCTTACATTCAGCAAAAAGCTATCAAAGGTTATGCCATTGCCGAACACCTTGCTCACCACCCTCTCCCCCGTTTTGATCCTGTCAATTCGGAGTTTCCAGATGAAGAACTAATGTCCATCAATCAACCCCATGGTCCTATGTGGACATTACATTTTGATGGAGCTCTTAATTCCCAAGGAAGAGGGATCGGCATGGTTCTTTTAACACCAGAAGGGGTCACCATTCCATTTGCTGCTCGGCTCACTTTCCCCGTCACCAACAATATAGCTGAGTATGAAGCTCTTTTGGCCGGTCTTCAAACCGCTCATCGATATGGTGTCACCCATTTGAGGATTGTCGGTGATAGTCAGCTCATTCTGCGCCAGGTGTTGGTCAAGTGCCGCACCATCAATCCTAAGCTCAAGCCCTACCAGGAACTCGCTTCAGCTTATGCCAAACTCTTCACTAAATTGATCTTCGTTCATGTCCCTCGCAGCCAGAACATCTTGGCTGACGCTCTCGCCTCTTTGGCTTCCGCTTTAGTTTTCCCTCCTGAGCGTGATTTTCATGTCCCCCTGATTCATCAGCGTGACACCCCAGCTATTAAGGATCGCGCATTCCTTGATATTAGGGATCAAGTGCTTGAGAAGGTTAAGCTGAAGGAAGCTCTTAAAGGTAAGGAAGTCATGCTTTTGGATTGGCAAGAAGATTTGGCTGACGAAGAGAAGCCTTGGTATTATGAGATTGCCAGGTACTGCAATGATCAGTCCTATCCCGAAGAAGCCACTGCAGAAGAGAAGAAAGCAATTAGAAGAGTGGCTCAACGTTATGTTCTGGTTGGAGGTCTGCTCTATAGAAGAGGGCTCACCGGTGTTCTGTTAAGATGCCTCGATGATAATGAATCTTGGAAAGTTGTGGAAGAGGCGCATTCTGGAGTGTGTGGTGGTCATGTGAATAGCCAGATGCTAGCTAAGAAGATTCTTAGGCTAGGTTTCTATTGGCCAACTCTAGAAGAGGATTGTTCCATCTATGTTCGAAGGTGTGTTAAGTGCCAACTGCACGCCGACAAGATTCATTCTCCTGCTTCTTCACTTCATCCTACGTCCTCCCCATGGCCTTTTTCCATGTGGGCTTTTGATATCATTGGACCTCTTGGTGACTCGAATCTCCTGACCAAACAAAAGTCGTTCATCCTCACGGCAACGGAGTACTTCACCAAATGGGCGGAAGCAGAAGCTTACGTGAAATTAAAGCGTCAACCGTCTGCAAATTCATAATGAAGAACATCATCACGAGGTTCGGCATCCCGAGCACCATCGTCACCGACAATGGACCTCAATTTATCTCTCAAGAGCTCAAGGATCTCTGCAACAGGTATAACATTGCATTGCATCATTCTTCTCCCTATTATCCGCAGGGCAATGGCCAGGCAGAGGCAACTAACAAGACTTTGATTAAAATTGTTAAGAAAACGTGTGAGGCTAATAAATTTTCGGACTGGCCAGACAAGCTGGTTGAAGCTCTTTGGGCCTATCGCACTTCCATTCGCACACCCACTGGGCAAACCCCTTTCGCCCTCACTTATGGAATGGAGGCAGTAGTCCCTTATGAGATTCTTATTCCCTCTCTGCGAGTACAATTGGATAAGGAGCTCTCTATTAATGAACGTCGTGATTCACTCCTTGCCCAGTTGGAACTCCTAGATGAGAAGCGTCTGGTCGCCGCTGAGCATGCGCGCGTATATCAAAACAGGCTCTCACGTTTTTATCAAAAGAAAGTGATTGAGAGAAAATTTAAAATCGGTGAGATGGTAATCAAAAGAATTTTTATAAAGCCGGGTGGCCCCCGTTCAAAACTCCAACCCAATTGGGAAGGACCGTTCATTATCAAAGGTGCTTATCCTGGCAATGCTTATAAACTGGTTAATGCTGAAGGGGAGGAGTTGACTCACCCTTGGAATGGTTTGTATCTGAAGAAATACTACCCTTGATTAAAAAAAAATCCAAAAAAAAAAAGAAAACCAAAAATATAAAAATTTGAAATTCATCAAATTCTTCAAAAAAGAGATCAAAATTGGTGCCATGGCACACGAAGGATCAAGGTCTGAAAGGTCAAAATTCAGAATTCATTCATCAGTCTTGCTAAATTAAAAGGGAGTTGACTCCCGCACACACTACACACTTTATTCTTGAACTCAAGCAGTGCAAAATCTGACGAAAAGTCAAAACCTGATTAAAAGTGAAAGACAATACCCGTTCTTTTCTTCTTCGGCCCATAGGGGAGGAAGGGAGACCTTGAGGTAGATGCACCAAGCCTATCCGCCGCCCTAGTAGGTGGAAGTCACGGCCCAAAAGGGAGCAAATGCCACAAAAGCCCAAGTACAATTAGGTTTATTTTCATCAATACAAATCAATTCCAAAGCGAAAGTCAAGTTATGAAAAGAATGGCATGTCAAGAGTGGCAAAGTCCCCGCAAGGAAAACCTTGGGCGTATGCATGTAATATAACAAGGGTATAAGGGTAATAAATTTCCCTACGCCAAAGACCGAACCCCAACAGGCATAGGGTAGGGGAGGTAACTTTGCTTTGAGTACCTCAGAATCCCTTATGGGCTTCCCTTATATTTTCTTCCATCCTTTCTATGTGGTAAAGTCGCAAACTGGCAGGATGGTCAAGACAGACTTAAGAAATGGCACTGTGCGAAATCTCGAATACAAGTCAACTATGAGCACGTCAACTCCCTTTTAATTACTCAAGAAAGGTTAATGAATTTTAAATGGTGACCGTGTAGGACCCGTGGTCTTGATAGCCTTGATACCCTTTTGCAGAATGATTTAATTAACGCCTTCTGCTAAGGCGCTTTTTTTTTGGAATTAACGTCCTAGATTAGGTCGTCTTCTTCAGACTAACGTCTCTGAGACGGTCGTGTCTTTTTCAAAAATTAGATTTCCTTTTAGAATTAACGCCGTCCTCCTAGGGCGTCTTTATGCAAATAACGCCTTACTCTGAGGCGCGTTTTCAAATAAAATCACAAAAAATATATATATAAGTGAAAAAAGAAAAAAAATGCATGCTTGCATTCTTTTGCATGGGCATCTTTTATTTATGGTTTGCATATGTGTGCCTTGCATGATGCATCTCCCGCTATCAGCTATTTCCTTTTGCCTTATCTTGATTAAAGGCTTGGCCCCTTGACCCGTCACTAAGGTCAGAATATTGCCACCCCTTGCTCATTGGGCAAGGGGCCAAGTCGAACAGATGAATTAACCTGTTTTGTTTAAGTGAAAACTGCAGCTGCTGGTACAGGGCAAAGTAAAGCAAACACGAAGAACGTGGAAAGAAGAAAATACACAAACACAGGCCCACAACCACACAAAGTACTCAGGTAACTAACAAAAATCTCGATCTCATATATATATACATCACGAATGTGTAAGTACAGGTGTGAGGGTGGAGAAGTACAAGTAAATCTCTCAGCTCTCGCCTCCACCCTCCTCTCTCCTACTCTCAACCTCCTCCTCGCCGTCCCGAGCTGGTGCTGGTGGAGGAGGCATGGGCCCTCGTGAAGAAGCCGGAACCCGAACGTGTCCCCCTACCTCGCTCCTCTCTCAGAGGGAAGAGCCCGCCACAAAGGTGGAGCTGGTGAAGGAGTACCCCGCAGCCCGTGCTCGCTCACGTCCCCGCTGGAGACGCTCCTCGGACACTCGCAGTCGCTCCTGGGAAAGGATCAGCTGGGTCTTCAGGTCTGCCAACTCCGCACGCTCACGAGCCCGCTCCTCGCGCTCCCGGGCACGCTCTCGTCGCTCTAGCTCAAGGGCAACCCGCAGCTCTGTCACGTCCTGAGGCAGCTCCTCTCGTCGCCTCACGGTCCGCTCCAGCTCTGTAATCCGCTGCTCGCGGATCGACAGCTCTGTCCCAGCCAAGGCAACCTGAGTACGCGCCGCCTGTAACTGTCTGGTCTGCAACAGGTAGACACATCATCAGTTCCACAGTTCAATAATTCAGGAAATGCATAACGAAAGGTAAATCACTCACCTGGGCAGTCATCGCCTGCTGTCCCTCACAGACGCAGTTAAGAGCGGCTCGTAGCTCCTCAGTCTGTAAAATGAATTTTTATCAGTGCACAATTATATAATCAATGTTTAAATGGAGTTGTGTTTTGGAATTTACCCGTGAAGCGAGGTCGCGCTCTGCTACCTCGGCTCGTGCCACCGCTCCCGCTAGCTGCTCTGCCAGTGCAGTCACCTCTGCACTAGGCCCTCTCGAGCTGGATGCCTCCCCCGGATCTCTCCTCACTGCTCCCTGCTGGGCACGCTGCATTCATTGAGATCGTCAGTGGCTAATCATCAATAATTCAACCAAAAATATATTCATTTGTATATAGAAATAATTTAAACACTCACCAGGGTCTCTAGGTCTGCCGTGTGACAACTAGCTGGTCCTCCAGGCTGTGTAAGTGGGCCTGGGCATCTATCGCCGCTATGTCCCGCGCATCCTGCATTCATCACATATTAGTCACATGATAATCACATAAGCATTTGCATTTAATTCAGAAATAAGTGCATTCATACATACCCCTAAGACCCTCATCTGGGGTCGGCCGGCGTATACCTCCCAGTAGCGCCGGAGGTACTCGGAGCTGTCAGTCGCGCGGGAGGTGACTCTGGTCCCGCCACGCTGCCAGTCGGCGTGCTGCTCCTCAAACCGCACCCTCCAGTCGGTCACCTTTGTACGACCTCGAGTCTTCTTCCCGATGCCCCGCGGCTCGCCTACCTCTATCCACTCCTGGGGGAGGCCCAGTGTCCTCATCACCAACCTAAGCCGTAACGGCTCGATCTCGCTCAAACAGTGAACCCAAAGCTCACGCCCAAAGCGAGGTCGGCCCGCTACGACCCAAGGCTGGCCCTCGTCTGTCATCCCCTCATAGGGTCTCCACTGCACCTGCATTCATAAACATACATGTCATCATTTCATCATTATCATAAATTCAAAATAAAAAGCAAAAGAAAGATGCATAGCATTCATACATACCAGCGAGGGAGGGAAGTCACGGAGCTCCCTCCGTAGAACCCACAACTCGTAGCCGAGCGGGGCGCCAAAGACGACCGGCACCCAGCGCCGTGCTAGAGGGAAAGCTCCCTCACTCCCAGGCCGTGGGTCAGCGCGCCCCATCGGCATGTAGAGGTGGCTCCAAACCTGCATCCATGCATTGCATTAGTTAGGCATTCGCACGCACATAAAAATATACATAAAAGAAAGAAAGAAAATGAAATGCATACCTGAAGAAAAGGTGAGAAGCCACTGACGGTCGTCTCTCGCCCTGTCCCCGTAGAGAGGTCGGCCATCATGTGCGCCAGCAGAGCCGCTCCCCAGGCGTAGCTGCCAACTGCCTCCAGGTCCTCGAGTATCCCTAGAAATCGGCAGTTGATGACGTCGCCCTTTGTCCCGAGCAATATCCTCCCCAGTAGCAGTAGCAAGAACCTCCTCAAGTCTAGGTCAGCTCTCTCCCTGTCGGCTGGGTCCTGGCAGTACACTGCCTTAGCCCCGTCTATCAACCTCTGTGAGAACTGCTCTAGGGTCTCTCCTAACCTGTGCCTAGCATTCCCTAAACCCATCACTGTAGTGAGGTCGGTGCGGAAGATCGTCCTACACTCGCTAGGTGTCTCATAGACCATCTCCAGCCCTAGCAATCTCTGGGCATGCTCAGTGTAGTCTGGGTAGGTAATCCCACTCACAGCCTCTCCATCTACCCTCAACCCTGTAATCCTGGCCACGTCCTCCAGGGTAGGAATCATGTGTCCCCAAGGCATCAGGAATGCCCGGCTAGTCCTATCCCATCTCTCCCGTAGAACCTGGATAAGTGGTAGGTCGGGTCTGACTGGCTCTATGCTAAGGAAGGCCCCGAACCCCATAGCATCTACCCTCGCTCTCTGGAACTCGGGGAGGCCGTAGTATGCTGCCCGGACCATGACCCATGAGATGCGCGTCCTCATCAGCCCCTGCATGCATAAAATAAGAATTTTTGATTTAATTGTTGTGAATATTCATGCTCATTTCATTTTGATTACCTCAGGTCGAATGTTGATGTTGTTGGAATTAACGACCTTCCTCAGGTCATTTTTCGTTGAAGTAGCGCCCATAAGTGGGGCGTGGTTCTGTTTGGGTTTCTAGATAACGACCTACCCTAGGTCGTTTTTCATATATGAAACGCCTCTGTGACGGGCGTGTGTTTTGTGGTTAATTTCTATAATCCTAAAGATTTTATCAAGTCACGCCCTGTGGTGGGGCGTTTTTCAATTTGGGTTCGTTAATTAATCAAATAATTAATGAATGGGCGACCGCTGGTTTGGTCGTCTGTTTTTAATTGACGCCCTGGTGTGGGGCGTGATTTTCGGTTTTTCAGAAAATGGAATAAAAATAACAGCATGCGAAATTAACAGCATAATATGTAAATTTAATTGGGCGACATGCTTTAGGGCGTGTTCTCATGGGGTTATTTGTTTTTCATGAAAATAATATAATTTAACGCCCTTGGGTTGGGCGTATATTTTGAGATCGCGACGCCCCTGAGGGCGTCTTCTTTCTGGGTTGCAGGGTTTATACCCGAGGGCGATGGAAAACCAGGAAAAATGAAATTAAAATAAATAAAAAAGGGGAATCGGGTTTGAGGCTTACCTTCTTGTGCTTCTGATTTTGTGGTCGAGGCCTTGGCTGCCGTGGCCGCCGCAGTTGGCTGGCACGGGGGAGGATCGCCGCCGCGGGCGGTGGTTCTTCACCGTCTTCATCTCCTTCTCCTTCTTCACCGTTTTCCTCCTCGCCACCTTCTTCCTCTTCACCCCCTTTACCTTCGCCGTCCTCTTCTCCTTCGCCTTCGTCGTGGGCTTCTTGGTCTCCTCCGGCCTCGTCGCCGGCCTCTGCCATTGGAGCTTCATCTTCAACCGCCACGATGGCCCCCTCCTCACCGTGGGCGTCGTCGCCCAGATCAACCACTTCGGGAGCGGCTACCCTCTGCCGTTTGACTGAACCACCTCTGGCCATGGTTAGGGCTAAGGATAGAGAGAGAGAGAGATAGGGAAAGTGAGAGAGGGGCTTCGGTTCGGTTAGGGTTGCAAAGAATGAGAGAGAGCAAATGGAACGAAGGAAGAAGAAGAAAGGGGGAAAGCCCTTTTAGCTTTCGAAAAGAAGAGACGCCCTACGAAGAGGCGTGTTCTGTGGAAGTCACGGCTAAGACAGGGGCGTGTTTATAAGGTAGACGACGTTGCTCGAGGCGTCCATTTTATTTGCATGGGGAATGATAACCGTCGTCAGACGCATTCAATGGGCGTTGCTTGATTTGAGAGGAGTAATTATTACGGTTTTGGTTAACGCCTTGGCTAGAGGCGTTAGTTTTTGAAACGTGGCTTTCCTGAGGGCGTTACTTTTGGAATTTCAACGAATATATTTTGGGAATTTGAATCGATTAACGCCCTGTTTTAAGTCGTTATATAATTAACGCCTACTGACGAAGGCGTCAGATGTTCGAACAGGAATGTTGGAAACGACCTATGCTGAAGGCGTCCTTTTATGAATTCACGCCTTTCCTTGAGGCGTTATTCGCAACAGAACGACAGGTTATATGAGGATTTGATCTGAAACACAGCAATAAGGCTCAATCCAAAAACAATCATTTTTATTACTAGGAAAAGGATTACAATGCTTAATGAGCCACCTTGGGTCTTAGTTTTCTCAAAGCTGTTACATATGATTTCCACTGATCTTTGTCCTCCTCCAAGTGTTCTACAGGTTGATGAAGTTTGTTAATCTTCCATAAAGCTTGGATTGTAATAGCCTCTTCTCCATCTTCATTGCTGCTTAAGACTCTTGATCTGATTGGAGGGAGATGAGAGACGTCTTCTAGGTGTTGCCTTGGAAGTCCAATTTGAGGAAGGCACCTGTAAGAGTTGTACAAGACGAAGTCTGAAGCGCCTATGAGACGAAGGTCCGTCCCGGTAGAAAATCGTGCGCGAAGTTCCTGCATCTTGAGTACACCCGGGGCACAAGTAAAGAGGTTCTTTGGCATTACATTTAGGTGCTCTCTCCATTCCACTCTCTTTTTGATTTGAGGAATCCGGTTCATCACCCTATTGCTTATTCCTAATGAGCCGGTTATATACGAGAGTGGGCTCCTTGAGAAAATTCTTGAGGGTTGTTGGGCCTCACCACATGGATCGAATTTGAAGTGTAGATCAACCCAACTAGAGAGTGCTAGCATGCACCCGTAGATGGGCCTTCCCATGGCCGCCGAGGTGAGCCCGCTATAGAGATAGGCTAGGATCGCCGGTCCAACTCTTTCCTCTTCCCATAAGCTCACCACCGCGCTCAATTGGGCCTCCTCTAGAAAGTCTTCCGTGGATGGAAACAAGAGTGCTCCTGCTAAGCACACCACGAAGGCTTTTGCTATCTTTTCTATCTCCTCCTCTTCCTTTGCTTGATCCGCTCTCTTGAACACCCATGAGGCGAGCTTCAAGAGGTTGATTCCTTTAGTGACCTTGATTTGGTTCACTATATTTGGGCTAGGTATCATTGAGGTTAGCAATTCATGAGAGGAGATTGGCCTTGGCATGAGGGCCATCTTTTGTTCTTCTCCTTGTTTCATCCTTTTCAAGCCTAAGATCAGCTCTAATTCTTCCAAAAGAATGGTAGCTTCAAAAGTGGAGAATAGAAAGGTGTGGGTGGAAGGATGCCATATCTCAATCAATGCTCCTATAGCAGCCCAATCTAGATGAATTTGGTCATAGTGTTTTGCATAGGCCCAAGAGATGCCATCTTGTTAGGTATACTCTCATGTCAGAGGAGAATTTGGAGAGAATAAGGGGCAACCACTTCACTTTTGTAAATCTCCTAGCACCAGGGACATTTGGGTAGTCCTGTGGAAAGAAAACATGAACAGTGCAATAGTGCTAGACGTGAGCATGTTTGACAGAAGGATTTGACAGAAGAAAAGAAAGAAGATATAAGCAGAGGAATTCACTAACCTGTTGTTGAGCAACTCGGCTGCAGATATGCCCTTGGATTTCAGTCAACCTAGGGGTGGAAGACCTAGGTCTCTTAATCATCCTCTCCATTGTTTTGGCTTTACAGAAGGAGCTCGGACGAGTGCCTGTAGGAGAAGAACAAACAGAGAAAACAAGAAAAGAGCCGGCTACGGAGGTTCAGAGAAGGTTGCTTTAGGTTGAGGAAAGCAGCCTTTCTTTTATAAAGATTTGGAGAGGGCTTAAGGTTGTTCGGAGTTAGCAGGTTGAGGGTTATTAGGATTTGGTTTTGCTTTCGATTTGGAAACGGAAGCGTTGGATTGATTAACGACTTCTGTTAGGGCGTCAATTTATGAATTGACGACCTTGCTGAGGTCGTGTTTTGTGTAACGCCCTTTAGTAGGTCGTTTACTCTTTGGCCTCTCGATGGATTTAACGCCTTGATGAAGGGCGTGTTTCATGTTTTAACGACTACACATTTAGGCGCGTTTTATGAGTTGACGCCGTCCAGTGCAGGCGTGTTTTTATGAGCTTATGAATTTGGATATTCATGTGTGTTAATGAACTTAAGTGCTATTATTTCGTTGAATTATTTTTAATTGAGCACTTATGATCATATCATGATTTAAATGGAAAATTATGTTTGATTAGTCTGAATTTCGAAAACTGATGAATTTTAAAAGTGCAGAAGTTTGCAGGATTAGAGGCGCTGGGGTTGCTCATGGAGATAACATCGCACTTGTCATTTTGTTCGTTGTAAGCATTGTTACTATATGATATCTACATTATTATAGCATATCAAGGACCTTGTGGTTCTGATGAACCTGGAATTTGAGTTCCCCTTCATCAAAAATAGTGATAATTCCAGGAGAGTCTTGATCACACGGATAGGCCGTTGAGTCATTCAAGGTTTGGGACGATGGTTCCACTTTCTGAGTTGATGCGCGGACAAACGGGCCTCGGCTTAGTGTTGGCTCAGAAACTTGGATTCTTGACCAAATCTAGATGGCTTAGCAATATTATCCTTGATTATTTTCTATTTTTAGTTTGTTTTATCTTTTCTTTTAGCCCAGCATGCATCATGTAGGACTTTGAGTTTCATGCTGAAAATTTTCATATTATGGTAATAATGAAAGGTCACTCGCTCTTTGATGAGTTGACATGAGATATTCCACTCCAAATCAAGTACTTTGTTCTATCTGAAGCCGCTCAGGCTAGTTCCTTGAAAATGTCCCTTTGTTGGATCTCCATCTCAATTCTCTTTATTTTCTGCAAATTTACCTTGGTTGTAGCACGTCCACGTTGGCTGGTAACCGCTCTCCAATGGTCTTTCCCTATCGTGCCCGCGCGCACACCTTTTGCCTTACATTTTACTTGTTCAGCTTAGTCTCCTTTATCCAACAAATTGATGCTTCCTTGGAATCATTCGGAGTTGTTTCATTCAGAATCTTGGAAAGATTTCCATTGCTTAGTGTCTGAGGCGTGTCACATCACACCTTGGCATCTACTTATCAGTTCGCTCCACTTCATTCCATTTTGTTGCACTTTCACTTCATTTTTCGTCTCACTCCCTTCCAAAGCAGACGCCAAGGCGGGGCAGCTGTAGACACGCCAAAAATGACGCTATGTTGATCAAATCTCATGTCACTATGATGACGCCCCAAAGTAAACTTCAATATATTCATAATATGAAGTTTTTCTATTTTCTTGTGTGTAGTTTTGATTTTTGTTTG
Organism: Amorphophallus konjac; assembly: GCA_022559845.1. Taxonomy (NCBI): domain Eukaryota; kingdom Viridiplantae; phylum Streptophyta; class Magnoliopsida; order Alismatales; family Araceae; genus Amorphophallus; species Amorphophallus konjac. The sequence continues at coordinate 461,549,788 of CM040121.1, read as the reverse complement.
CATTTTGTGATTCGCGACCTGAAGAGGGGCGTTATTTAAATAGCGACCTTATCTAGGGCGTTTTCTAAAGAAAGGACGACCAAATGTCAGGGCATCAATTCCTGGTATTATTCGATTTTAAAGTAAATGCAAAATCAATTTAATTATTGGTTAACGTCCTTCCTCAGGGCGTGTTTTAAATTAACGTCTCTATCTTGGGCGTGTTCTCATGATTTTCAAATAAAGCAAGTTTTATTGCCAAAATTAAATCCAGGAAGAAACGCCCTTTCTTGGGTCGTGTTTTATGAAACGTCGTATCAGTAGGTCGTCAAATCAAGAATTGACGCCCTTCTCAAGGTCGTGTTTTCATTTCGGAGTCCTGCCTTTTTCCATCTTTCCCTCACAGTTCCCTGCCTTGTTTCAACCTCTTGCTCGATGTTGATCCTTTCCTTGGATATTCCTTGCCCGTTCTTATCTTCCCTTGTTTGATCACATCCGATTGGGATCTTATATAAGGATTGCTGAATCGATCGTCACTTTTTTTTGAGAGAGAAGAGAGAAGAGGGACACCCACATATACAGAGGAAATTTGCAGGTTCTGTACGAGCAGGGCTTTTCCTCCTCCTTCCTGTGCGATCGTTCCTCTGCATCCTTTTCATAGGAGTCTTGCCAGTTCCCACTGCTTCCTCTTCTTCCATCAACATATTCTTCACGGTTTCCCTTTACTGTCATCAGGGACAGCAGGGTTCTTTCTTTTGTTTATTTCATTTGTGAGCATATCATCCTTCATTCACCCGTCGGTCTTTCTTATTGCATTAAGTCCTAGCATCATCATTATCATATCATATCTCCTTCCCTAGCTCTTCTCTAGGGGTTTTAAAAAAAAACAAAACAAGGTGCGCATGTTGATTTCCTTCCATCCTCACATGTTTTATTTGGATTGATACTACTTGCATTGGCTGATCCCTTTTCGTTTTGCTTTGTTTCATTGTCTTTTTTGCAAGGTAATCAAAAGGAGAACCCTTCTCATCGGCCGGCCGATTGAAGAAGGAGGAAGGAACTTCACATCATCCCGCGTTTCAATCTTCACCAGGTATTCGCGATCTCTCTTTTTTTGAGGTAACCCCTCTGGCGATCACATCTCCATATTTGCACCACGTGCAAGCTTTTCTTCCCCTTATTTATGCATTAATCATCTTTATTCTCCATATTTTTTATCACATCATTATTCTCTTGTGATTTTGTGTGGGATTTATGCCCATCCACACCCACTGGCTAAGAGGAAGAAGGTGAATCTGACGTGGACCTACGAAGGTGTGGACATCCCTGCTGTCTGGTATGAACCCTCCCAAGATGAGCCTAGGATATATAGGGGCAACATTAAGACACACTGAGTCTTCCCCTCCCGCCTGGGACCTGGGTAAAGAGAAGTAGGTCTCTACCTCCTCCAGTAGGATAGTGGCCTCGAATGATGGGAAAATGAATGTATGAGTTTGAGGATGTCAAATTTCAACTAAGGCTGAGATGCTATGCCAATCAAGAGAAAGCTTTGGGTAGTTCTGACCTAACACTAGGAGAGGTTGTAAGTGCCAAGATCTCAGGATAGATGTTACTCCTAGGGGCAAGGCGCGGACCATGGGAGCCAACCACTTCAAAGTGGAATACCACCTAGGGCCAGGAAGAAGCTGAGGTGGGAAGAAAGAAGATGGAAGAAAAGAGAGAGGAAGGAAAAGCATGTAAGTGAATGAAAGAATTGAATTAAATGAAATCATAATTAGCTTACCTCTCTCAGAGGGCTCGAGCTGAGATGTCGCGGGATCGCGGTCAGTCGTTGGAGCACTTTCCGCTCCTTCCTGGCCTGCTTTGGCCCTTCAAAAGATGCTCCCTCCATGGAACTCCCCTCTAGGGCCCTCTTCATGATGATTTGGTGATGAATAGCAAATATTTCAAGGCTTAGAAGGAGGAGGATGTGTGAATCACGAATTTAGGTTCCCCCTCCTACTTATAAGGCTTGTTAGGAAGCCTAGGTCTCTTGAGATCGGGTTGGATAAGTCTAGGACGGGTTAAGATGAGGTTTGGATAAGTTTAAGGTGGTTTACCCTCGGGTTAGGGATTCTCCAGGAGAGTCCCCTTCTAGTTCGCAGAATACCCATTTGGATGGTCTTATGATAGACCGCCCATCCCCTTGCGCGGCCCGTTATAGACCGCTTATCATCCTCCAAAGAACTCGAGGGCAAGACTTTAGGCGTCCTGATTCAGACCGTTCTTCTTCTTACGCGGTTTATGGTAAACCGTTCAACATTCCGCACCGTTTATAAAAAACCGTTCGATTCTCCTTGGAACGGTCCATTACAGACCGTGTATTACTTTGAGCGGCCCACTGAGAACCGTCTTTCTGATCTGAAGCCCTTGTCCAACAAGTTGTCAACTTGTCCAACTAGTAGTCGTGGCGTCCCTCATCTCACTCATTTGGCGCCCTCATCTCACTCATTTGACGCCCTCATCTCACTCATTTAATGTCACTCATTTGGCATCATGCTCTCTCTCCCACTCGAAGTCAGCGTCCCTCTATCTCACTCGTGGTCGTGTCGCGTCACACCCGTAGTCGTGTCTCACCCGTAGTCGTCATCTCTCACTCACGCACTCGTGTCGAGTCAGTAGTCGCATTCATCCATTCATTCATACATTCATACATCCACAAAATACACAAAAACAAAGGCATATCACTATCATATCACATCATGTACAAAGTCGGGCCAAGTACAAAAGTCAAGCCTGTCCCTCTCCCTGGCCCCCGTCGCTGTCTCCGGATACCTCGTGCCTCTTTGGGGGAGGCATCGCTGAAACCGCCTCGTCGCGCTGACGTCACCGACGCCGCTCATCCTCCTCATTCCTCCGGTGGTCGAAGGAGCCTGTGAAGTAACTCCTAACAGAGCCACTAGTGCCATGGCTGCCGCTCGGAGTCGCTCAGCTGCGCTCCCGACTCACCTCTCTCATGCCCGCCACCATGCCCTCCAGTCTGGCATCCTGTAACCGGGCCTGCTCTGCCTCAGCCCGGTAGTGCTCCGCCTCAGCCCGGTAGCGCTCCGCCTCAGCCCGGTAGCGCTCTGCCTCAGTCGCGGTAGCTCGGAGTCGCTAGCGCGTCTGCTGGTCGGCTCTGTGCTGCCTCCTCCCGCGCACGGGCCACCTCCTCCCGAGCCGCTGCCCGGCTCTGCTCAAGCTCGGTCCTAAGGCGGGTCAGCTCAGACGTCTGCATGCACACATCATTGTCAGTCAATTGCATTTCATACATTTCATAAGTATAAATAACAAGGGAAAGTGTGGTGATTTGCGTACCCTCTCGGTGAGCGCCACCTCGGCCGCTTTGGCCCGCACTACCATCCGAGTCGGCCTCCCGCTCGGCCCGATCTGCAGGAGTCTAGGTAGAAGAAGAAGAAGGAGCATCGGCCCCCTGCCGCTGGGTACCCTCAGCACGCTGCATCCAAAACTCCAGGTCAGTCACATGCATAGTCATAATCATAAGCATTTGTATAGTTTAGAAGAGTTTAGGGTTTAGAAGACTCACCAGTAAGGCCAGGGCCTGTCGAGCCTCGTCCCGCTCCTTGATGGTGGAGTGCAGGAGCCCCTGTAGCTCCGCCAGCCATCCCTCAGGGTCAATCTGCATTTAGAAGTCCATGTCAGTGCATCATATAGTAATCATAAGCATAATAGATAGAGTTTAAGTTTAGAAGTCATACCGATCGGTGGGCACCCCGGAACACCTGGTCCCGGTAGTGTCTGGCGTACGCAGTGTAGTACGCTGAGTCGCTCTCCGCTCGGGCGGTCACCACTCGCCCAAGAGCTATCCAGTCGGCCACCTGCGCAACGTTCCTCGTGGACCAATCAAATGCTGCCGCTAGGCTTCGGGTAGTCCTCGTCGCTCGCTCCCCCGCCTTCTCAGGCACCAGGAACTCCACCGCGGGCTGATGGACACCGATGGTCCTCATCTGTAGTGCAGTGGCTCCACCACATTCACGCAGTGAAGCCACACATCTCGTCTGGTAAAGGCAAGGGCGCCGACCACCCAAGGCTGACCCTCCTGGCCCTCCTCTGTGTAAGGTGTACACCGTACCTACAAGAGATAGACAGTCGCATCAGCATCATCATCATATAAGAATTGCATTTAATTAAAGAGCCTGAGTTTAGAAGTATACCGAGGCGAATGGTAGAGCGTCAAGGTCATCCTGCAGCTCTCGAATCTGCCGTCTCAGGGCTGCAGTCTCCCGAGGTGTTGTCCACCTCCGTGCGGTCGGCAGGAGCCCAGGACGGGTCTCCTCGCCTCTGCCCAACCCACGTAGGCGTATGTAGGCCCACACCTGCATCACAGCATCGTGTCAGCATTTTAGGAACATGTAGAATTGCATAATTAGGTCTGGAGTAAGAGTCGTACCTGGAGTAAGGGGGAGAAGCCCCCGAGCATCGTCCAACGGGCCGTCGAACTTAGCATGTCGAAGAGGAAGGCGAGGATTGCTGCTCCCCACGCGTAGTCACCCACGTGGCTCAGCTCCTCGAGGAAAGGAAGGAACCGGCAGCTCATCACGTCCGCTCTGGTGGAGAAGAGGAGTCGCCCGAACATTAGCATCAAGAACCATCTCAACACTCTGTCCGCCTCTACTCCCGGCCCTGCAGCTACTCTCGGCCGCGCCAGCTCCACCAACCGCTGCAGGTGCTCCTCCGGCTGCTCTCCGACTGCAACTCCCACCCGTCGTAATCCCAGGCTATCCTGGAGACTAGCCCGGGGTAGGAGGGTCGACTGCCTCTCACGGTGCCATAGCTCTAAGCCCAGCAATACCCGAGCCATCGCCCGGTAGTCCGGAAAAGTGGTCCCGCTAACCGGTGCCCCGTGCACTCGAAGGCCAGTGAGCCTGGCCACGTCCTCCAGCGTGGGGACCATATGCCCCCACGGGAAGAGGAATGTCTGACTCACTGGGTCCCAACAGTCGTGCAGGGCGTAGAGTAGAGCTGCGTCGAATCGACACACCTCGATGCTCAGGAATGGGGCGAACCCCCTGGCAGCCAACCGCTTCCTCTGGAAGTCTGGCAGTGCTAAGTACACTGCGCGGACCTGCAGCCACGAGGTGCGGGTCCTGTGCTTTCCCTGCATTCATTTCATTCATTTTAGATGCATTTTAGTAATTTAGTTAAGCATTTTGTTTCATATAAATAAAATCATGAAGGATTAAATCTATGTCAGAAGAGCGGTTCCCCACAGGCCGCTCGTCCCCTTGAACGGTCCCATATGCACCGTTTTACTTCCTGGGTTCTGTGTTTCGAACGGGCTGGCATGGGCCATTCCTATCTTGAACGGGTGAGCTTGCACCATTCTTTCCTCATGCCTCTTAGTGTCAAATGGCCACTCTTGGGCTGCAGGGGGGTTGGGCGGTCCTATAGGAACCGCATCATTTTTTGTTGATCGGATATTGGACGGACCAATGTGGCCCGCTTGTTGTTTGTACGGTGAGCCTCTCACCGTCCTTGCTTGGTTCGGTTCTATTGCTGTGAGCGTTTGAACAGCTACCCTTGGGCCGTATGCAGTTGGGCGGCTCTATGTGAGCCGTATGATTTTGTGTGTACGGTTTTGTCTAAACCGTCCTACCGTCATCTTCCCCGACGACGGTGAGGGTTTCCCCACCGGCGGGGAGGCCACCATGGCGCCCCAAACCGGTCCCTAAGATCTCTAATCCCCCTAAAAAAATCCCCTTTAACTAACATGCATGGCTTAAAATTGAAGAAAAATGGAAATGGGGGGGGGGGGTTAGAGCACCTACCTCGGGGTCCCTCGGCTTCTTGGCCGGCTTCTCCGCCGGTGGCCCCTCTCCGGCATCCTCGTCTCGTGACGTGTTCGTCCCTGGCTCTTCTCTGGCGTCGGGCGGTGGCGGGAGTGCATCTCCCTCGGCCGTGGACGTCGTCGGCACCTCCGCCGGCGGTGGTCCGTCGGTGCTCGCGACCGCGGCGGTGGTCGACGGCGGTGACGAGCTCCCTCCTTCTTCGGCCATCTCGGGGCGTCAAGCTTGGTGCTTATGGCGCATAGAGGACGAGAGGGAGGGTTCGAGAAAGGAGAGAGCTTGGGTTGAGGGAGTTGAGAGAGGTGGAGAGAGGTTGGAATGGGGTGGTTTGCCCTTCGTCCCCTCCCACCGTCGGTTACGGTGGAGGGAGACGAAGGGTTTTAGCTTTTCAAGGTTGCAGAGGTTGTGCGGTCTATGGTTAGACCGCCCTTCGTTTGAACGGTTGGTAGAGGACCGCTCATCTTCAACGGTATGCTTTTTAAGTCGGTTCAAATTCCATGATATATACGGCTCACATCGGACTGTTCTTCAGTGGGCGGTTGGTCCCTAACCGTTCATGTTTGAAGTTGTTTTACCCTCATGGCTGCACTTGCTACTCAATTGATGAATTTGGATATTATTGCAAAGCTTGTTAACAATTTTTATATGCAGCATCCAAACTGTCACTTGCCGTTTCACCTGCACAGGTAAGTCAGGTATGGCCTTCTGTCTCTACATCCCTTTATTGCATTATTATGTGGTACTATAATATATTACCTCGAGAACCAGTTGGTTATCTACGTGTTCCAGGATCTGATGTTCCCCTTCAACAAAAATGATGATGATCCAGGTTCACGTGTTTAATCTTCGGATAGGCCGTTAGGTTGGGATGTCCCGGGGAGGATGGTTCTATCCTGCACGCTGTGGTTGCGGATGGTATCTTGACTCTGATTTTCCCAGCTTAGCAATATTATTCTCGAGTATTTTATATTTTAATCTTTCTTTGCATTCGTTTTAACGATTTCTTTTATTATTTAGCCCAGCATGCATCATATGCATCCTTTTGAGCTTTCATGACCCATGGTTTACTTGAAGAATGTCCCATCAGTGATGGTTAGCTATGTGTTCAGTGTTTGCGTAAGAGGAACTAATTCCACTCTGAGTTGGAAGATTCTCTTTGGTCGATTCGCCCGGTTTGGTTGATTGAGAGGTCCCCATCTGGAGCTTTGGCCTGTTTCCTTTACTTTTGCTGCCTGCTTTTGGCCTCCTCATTGGACAGCGGGATTGTGTCCCTCATGAGGTTGGTCTTGTCGATTTATTTCATTTAGTTTAGTTCCTCCAGACTGGTGTCGCTTTTGGTTTGATCATTCCTTACGTTTGGTTCAGATTTTTTCGGAAGATTCATGTCGCTTGTTGGTAAAAAATGGGTGTCATTTTACCTTAACGCCCGCTTTTCCGGTCCACTCCGCTGCATTTCCGCTTCATCTCCATGTTCTATGTCACTTTCGCTTCACCTCCGCTCGCTCCCCTGTAAAGCGGACGTTAAGGAGGGGCATCTGTTGACACCCGTTTTATGCCAATAAGTTGAGTCGTTCCTCTTACTCCCATTTGGTGATGCCTCGAGTTGTCCGTCACTCGTTGGGGCTGTTTTCAGGCATGTTGTGGGCCAGTTTTATGGGTAGCCTCCCTCCTTGGTTAGGTCCAAGTTGATTCAGGGCTTAACGGGCCTTGGTTTTGGTTGATTGGGCTTTTCTATAAGTTTCAAGCACCCATGTGCATGTACGGTTCATCCCAGGCCGCTCAATCCATGTGCGGTTGACTTTAGACCGTTCATCTATTTTTGAATATTTTGGTTAATTTTTTGAATTTCCACTGACAAGCCTTTATGCGGTCCTATTCTGGCCGTTCAACTTAATGAACGGACGGATAGTAGCTGCCCATCTCTCAGAGTCCTGCGCTTGAGGGTTTTCTCAGATAATTATCCAATTAATCTATTTATCACCGACAAGGCTAGAACGGTTTGTCTTTGGCCGCTCAACGTTTGAACGGTCTCATCTGAGCCGTTCATCTATGAGAGTCCAACGGCGAAGGTTTCGGTCAGTTCGATGGATAATTTAGATTATTTATGAATTATTTTGAATTTCCACCGACGGAGTTGGACGGCCAGGAGGTGACCGCACATCCAGTTGGGCGGTCTATCATAAGACCGTTCATCCGTTCAATTCCTGAATTTCAACAGATTTTATCTCTTTATCCGTGGTTTTATCCCCAACTTCTCCCATCATTTTCTCCGCGGATAATCAATCATTTTAAGTGCCGTTTCGACTGGATAAAAGATAATCTGTTTATCTACGATTTTCCTTTGATTATCTCGACCTGAAAATGCCTCTAAACCCTAATTTCGAGCTAGGACTTTAGGTGCTCTATAAATAGACCCTAAAGGCCGGGTAGAAAAGGGGGGGAGATTTTTGGTCGACGGCGAAGCCCTGCCGCATTCTTGAGCGACCTAGCACCAAGGAGGGAGGCTTTTCACGTCCATACAAGCCTCCGATTTAGGGAGTAGTCCAGTTTTTGAGTCTTTTGTGTTTGATAGTTTTGTCCACTTTTTGATTGCATGCATTACTTTCATTACTTTCTCCCCACATTTCTCTTCATCTTCATTCTCATGCACACACCCACCTACATTTTTTGACACCCTAGGGGTTTAAAATCCCTCAGGTATCCCCCTTTCCACTTATTCATGTTCATTTCACATTATTTTGGCATTTACTACACCATTCAGTTCTAATCTAGGTTTTCTCTTTGTGTTTTTACGTCGTTTTGCAGGTCAGCAATCCCTAGCACGAGGCCCATCCCCTCTGGCCGGCTGGAGAGGGTGGAGGTTGGACCCCTTTGCGACTTCTGGCTTGGTGGTCCTGTGCGGTTCTCTAATAACCGTTCAAGGAGACGTGCAGTTCTACGTGGACCGTCCTTCTTCTTCCTGCGGTCGTGCCGAAGCCGTTCAACTTCCAGAAGCGCTTCATCCCGCATCTTCTGCATCATCCTTAAACAGTCTATCGTGAGACCGTGTATGCTTTAGGCGGTTGTACCTGAACCGTTCATCTTCCCAGCGCTGCAGGCCAGGCGAGTGTCTCTCCCTCTTTCCAAGGCACGTCGTGTTCATCACGTTCGGCGCTTTGGTGGCGATCACAGGTTTTTATTTCCTCCCTTTCCTTCTGTCTTCATTCGTTTCTCATATCGGATATGGTAGAATAGACATTAGGAAGACATTGGAAGAAACAGACGGGAGGAGAAAATATATCTACACCTCCACCCCTCACTCAACTGAGTGAGGCTTCCTCAACACGCTACGAATGCAGCAAACATGGGGATTTCTCCCCACACACGCGGGATAAAAATCCCAACACACACGTTGCGAATGCAGCAAACACGGAGATTTCTCCCCACACATGGGGTAAAAATCCCAACACACACGCTGCGAATGCAGCAAACATAGGGACGTGCCCCAAACCACACGCGGATATCCACCGCACAAAACGACGCTCAAGCGTCAACACAAACACTCGGAGAATCCACTCTCTGAACACCCACACATGAAATTCATTCAGAAGTTAATAACAAGTTCACAAATGAATGCACTAAGCCCAAAACATATTCTAAAGACTGAAACAATAAAGATCTCTCAAGTAAAAAGCTCCCCCTTCTCAAGAAAATCTGGTTCTCCTTGGTACGTAGACGGATGATCACGAGGTCACCATCATGTTGCTCCTTTCTTCATTCCGCACAACTTTCTCTTCATCCACAAGCTCCAGAAATACCTTAATGTAGATGATATCCTCCTTTCTTGAGCTCCTCTTTACTTTCTCCCCTTTCTTCCCCTACAAGATAGAAAACAGAAGCATTAGGGTTCTACCTTCATAAATTTGGAGTTCACATATATATATAACAAAGAGTGGACAAAAGACTCATAAAACCCTCCTAAAACATATTAGAAATACCCTTATATGTCTAGGAACCTTTTGGGGGTAATATGGTAATGTTTCCAAGTCAAAAGAATAGGTTTAGGACTTTTACGAAAATCCCGTCCGGAGGGGGTCGACCCTGGGGGTTGACCCTGCATGAATCTGCAGGAAAAATAGCCCAGATAGAAGTCTGGCTGAGGGGGGTCGACCCCTTCAGCTGCCAGTTCTGTCTGCAGAGCAGACAGACCAGGCCACAGGGGGGGTCGACCCCTCTGCTGAGGGTTATGAAAAATGCATTTTTAGCCTGTTTATGCCACCGAAACTCAATGGAATAAATGTGGCCAAAGTCCCCTATTCTGGATGATTTATTTTGAAGGTTTGATCCTGAACAATCATAGAAAAACCAAATTAGTATGGATTTGAAATTCATATTACCTCCTCCTTTATAACTAGCATTCTTTGAATGAGAATGAACAATATAGCATGTATATCAAGTTGGAACACTACCATCTCAAATGTTGTGATCTCTAGAGTGAAAATGTGAGTTCAAAACATAAAAACTTGCACGTTCACAAGTCTACCAAATTGGCAAGTTAAACACACCACCCACATTAGTATAGCATTAAACTCAATAACTTTAATCCTTATACAACATGAGTTTTCATCTTAAAATAACCACACTATTAAATCTCCACAACCATGTATCAATTTCAAACTTCATAGAAAGAAGATAAGGAGATTCAAGCACATGAAAACTTGAAGAACCATTCAAGCAAAAGGCCAAGCGACAAAGTCATTTTGTAATCATCAAAATCACACACTCAACAATCTCCCCTATTTTGATGATGACAAAATGTTATGCATTATTGCTCTCTCTCCCCCTTTGACATAATCAGAAATGGGGATCATTATGAGAAATTCATGATGGGAGCAAAAAAGACAAGACTAAGAGAAAAACCACAAACACAAGAGCAAAACATATCAAAATAAGACTAGCAAATCTAAACAATGTAGATCCAATAATCATGAATTGAACTTTACAAGACTCAAGGCAATTTAGGCAGCAGAATTTCCAAGCTATTCGCAAAAACTATGCACATGGTTGTAGTTCAAGTAAAATGCTATGATCATGAATTATGCACAAAATTACAGCCTCTTCCCCTTTGTCATTGACAAAAATCGACGGACAATGGGGTTATTTGAAATGTGGACAAGTTGTTCAAAATGATGCAGTTCAAAATATGCACTGAATGAATGTTATAGATGCCAAATATGCACAATATGACCTCTATCTTCCAAATGCAAAGATTATGCACATTACTCTCTCCAAAAATTGATGACCATGCATGCATGAACTAAATGCACGTGGTCGAAATGCAGATATGGACAATATGGACATGTAGAGTGCAAATAGAATGATCAAATGTGATTGACTCCAAGCAGATAAATGTAGATACATGCAATATAACTCTCCCTTTTTGTTCAAAATGATGGGATAGGTGTACGAGAAGTGCAAATGAGTCAATACAACCACAGTGTTCAAGAATGGCACCTAGGGGACTATACAAGCATGTAGAAGAATCGTGCATAAGCCAATGTAGTCATTTCAATTTTTAAAATACATATTAAGTCAAATTTCCAAGTGTATAAGTGAATAACATGAAAGTAGCTATTAGCCATAAGGATATTCAGATTTTTAGTTCAACACAGGAGTAATTACACAGACTACATTTCAATCTAGAGAACAGCATATTGGAGGTTTCGCTCTGCCTCAATGAATTTCTTTCCAGAATTTTTCAACTCATAAATTTTCAGACAATCTGAATTTTTCTAATAGTGATCAGGTTCAATCTACTCCTTTTTACGCGAGGAGACACATGGAGCACATGCCAGACTCCCCAGTTACTCAGAGCATCAACCATCTCACCTCAACTGAGCAGGATACTTCAGTACAACACTTTTCAAAATGAACCATATCACGTCTCAGGTGACATGCATCCAATCTACTTAGTGAGACTAAGCATTGCTTTGCCATTCATTTTTATTTTCAGATTCTTTTTACAATAAATAGGCAGGAAATATTTTTCTCAACTGCCTTTTCAACATACATGCAGCAAGTTTAATATATCTAGAGTGTTGAAAAGAAATTCCTATATCCTTATGTTAAACACCCATTTTTACATTTAGTGCATGAAGTGTGCGAATTTGATTACCATGTATATGAAAAATTTCCATGAACACATGACAGTGTAACTCCCCCTACATCGATGAACTTATCTACATATTTACTCCCCCTGAGTGTGTGACATGATACACACCAGTGATGACTCAGATGCAACATTATTTATCAAGAAAGCGTAAAGTCATAGAAGATTCAAGGATGGGGGTTGTTTACTATATACATAAACATGCAAGCACACAGTTTGGAAATTATACAATGTGTAATATAGAATACAGAATGCATTATGAATGCAAAATTTAATGTGATGCTATCGCGGGGGTTTTTATGCCGATGACCGGGGTGAAAGTAAGAATACAGCGGGGAAGAAAAATACGGGAGTTTGATGTATCTCGGGTATCCTCCTTCATGGTTGCATGCCTCTCACGGCGGTACCGGACACTCTCCTTTTATAGAAAGCCGAGAATGGTCGAATGGCACGGAAATGTAGTGGTGTAGGTTAGCTAGACAGGATGCGGGCGTGTCAGTCGATTTCTCAACAATCACCTATGGAACCAATGGTTGACCGGGGAAGCATCGCCAGGACGCGGCACGTGGACTCGAGAGGTCGAGCGACACGTGGATCGAGGGGATTCCACGGGTATGAGTGTGCAGGCGATTGTGGGAATCGTGTACTGGATGTCTTTCCCCACCGACCGCAAGTGATCGGTGTTTATTTACATCGGATTGAATCCGAACACCTTTGTTCTGTGCTAAAGAGAAGCATTTATGTGTCTGAAGCCATGGGTAGAGGGCTGGGAGCATTCCGCAGCTGTGGGCGCGCTTTTGTCCGGGGGGTGATGGCTGGGGTAAGGGATATTCGGCACGTGCGTCGAGTGGTGTAGGTGGAAAACTGGGGCCCGCATACGGGCGCTTGTATTCAACTGGTTTCATGCCATATGAGAGCCACATGGGCTTTACAAATGGGCCGAGAAGGCCAAAGTACAACTGGCACAAGCCGTAGGACAATTCCGACGCGTGGGTCGGTCCCCGGGTCAATGCGTGATATGGCGGATATCCACGTGTTTTACAGGGGCTCCCTATGGGGAGATTGAGACATGCCCGACTGCCTAGATGGCGGGGGCGGTTGTGGGCTGGTGCCTGACGAAGGTAGGACGTTGCTCGAGGTGAGCGGTCGGGTCCGTGCCTCGGAGGCGAGCGGTAGTCACGTGGTTTCGTGTCGGTCATAGGTGCGGCGTAGTGTCGTGTACGTGGCCATAGTGGGTTGTCGCGCACGGGCGGACCCGGGATGCGGGTGTGTACGCCGTTGTCATAACGCCTTACATGCGACGGGAGCGGACATGTGTACGATGGCTAGACGCCGCGTGAGGGGAGTACGGACATACCCTCGGTGCGTGCAAGCCGATCTACAAGCCACCCACCCCCACACCTCGCTCCTCGTGTTCCCGACCCTTGCCGAAAGCCTCGAAAGTCCGAGGGTGTGACAGTTAGGTCGGGTTGTTCCAGTGTCTGTCCTTGCATGTGTGTTCTTGCCTGCGTATCTGTCTGTGTGTATGCCCCTTGAGCTTCTAAGGGGGGAAATTTAAAGGGAATTTGAGGGGGCAAGAAGGGTTTAGGCGGGCCAAGCTGGGGGTCCAACTTGGTCCGGGTAAACCCAAAAAAAAACCCTTTTCTTCTTTTTTTTTTGTTATGGAGTGGAGAGGGAGGGTTTAGGCGGACCAGCCCAAGGGGCTAGTCTATTCCGCCTAAACCCCTCCCAAAGGGGGGGATTTTTGGGAGGGGTTTAGGCGGACCAGCCCAATGGGCTGGTCTGGCCCGCCTAAACCCCTCACGGAGGGTTTTTTATTTTCCTAAAAAACCTTTTTTTTTATTTTGATGGGGTTTAGGCGGACCAGCCTGGAGGGGCAGGCTGGTCTGCCTAAACAACCCCTCCCCAGGGGGTTTAGGCGAACCAGCCTGGGGGTTCAGGCTAGTCCGCCTAAACCCTCCCCCAGGGGGGGTTAGGAGGGCTGGGCTGGGTGTTTTTTTTATCAAAAAAACCTCTTTTTATTATACAAAAAGTTTAGGTGGACCAGCCTAAGGGGGCAGGCTAGTCCACCTAAACCCCCCCCCCTGGGGGGTTTAGGCGGACAGCCTGGGGGTCCAGGCTGGTCCGCCTAAACCCCTCCTAAGGGGGGTTTAGGCGGACTGGCTAGGGAGAGAGAGAGGGGGCGGCCCCACCCCTATAAAATCCCTATTTTTATGTATTTTCTTCCTAATTTGGCTAAGAAGAAAAGGACAGGGAGGATACGTGGAGCTTGCTCATGCGCGTTTACTGAGAGTTGAACCCCTCGTGCTGTCGCGTGCGTCCTTCACTTTTCTTCAACGTACCGGTACGACGAATGAATCCCTGTGCGAACCTTGCACCTCGAGATTAGGGAATTGTACGGACTCGGACTGAATGGGGCCGTGGGGCCACCGGGCTGGGAAGAGGGCGTGGCCCCCAGGGAGTTCACCCTCCCTGGGGGCGCGGCCGCGCCCTGGGGTGAACCAGCCCTGGGCGAGCCGCAACCCCGAGGGATGGCCCGGGGGGGTCTCCTTTCATCATCTGGGAGTGTCCTTTGAGGGACACGGGGCTCCGGGGCGCTGGGATTGGCCTGTGGGGGCCGTTGTTGTTGAGTTGTAGTTGTCACTCGCAAGGTGTTCGGGTAAATGCCCGACATGCCCCGGATCGTCGAATGGCCCGAGTAACTGATTGAGGGGTTTTAGAATAGGCCTTGGGCTGAGGATGTGAGCTTGTGAGAATCGAGAAGAGGCACTCTGGGCACAGGGGCCTGGCCTGGAGATATGCACCGCGTTACACGGCCAGTTGGTAGAGTAGCTTCGGGTTGGCCCGAGAGCTAAAGGGAAGCGGCTCTTCGGCACGTGTCTGAGGGTCGGGGGTGGCCCCAACTTGCTGGAGGGTCGTCATAGAACCCGGTTGGTATGCTGGAGCCATGGGTCGACCCACTGTTTGCTGTAGAAGGGCTGGAATATATGCGCCCGCAAGGTGTTCAAGAAAATGCCCGATACACGCGCGTGAGCCGTATGTGCGTATTATGGGCCTTCAAAGCATGTGGTTGACTTAGTCGACTCTCCCTTTTGATCTTGGAGGGTTGAAAGAAAGCATCCTGGGGTAGGCCCCTGGCCTTTTCACTGAGTGGCATGTGGCGTGGCTTGTAGTCAGGGTGCCCCCGGGTTGGCCCGGGTGGTTGTATAGAATGCAGACAAAGTCCGCAACTGAGGGGTCGGGAGTCATCCCGATTGATTGCTAATGCCGCGGTATGCCTCAGCTAGCGGGTTAGGGCTGTTGGTCAGACCCACTGGGTTGCCAAAGGGGCTGGATAGCCCATGCCTTGAAGGTGTTCGAGGAAATTCCCGAACTTCTATTTCTGGGTGTTTTACTGGGGAAATTGTCTGGGTTCAACAAATGCCCCCCACAGGGCATGCGTCGGAGGCGGGGACGAGGGCGTGCGGCCCGTGAGCCCCTCTTTCTGAGTTGCTGTAGTTGTATTTTGACACTTCATGTGCCTTTGTTTTATCGCATTGCATGTATTGTACTAATTATTTTTTGTGTTCTCCATCTTGCAGCTATGGCACGATTTGGCAGAGACGAGAGGGTCCCGAGACGTGCGGTCCGGGAGGAGGATCACTGGGTGAGGAGCACTAAGCGGCCTATGCCTCCCTTGGGCCTGCCGATCATCACTGCGGCTGGCGTGGAGCTGCTTGACTTAGGGCACACGACGATATCAGAGGGCCCCGTTGGTGAGCGTGGGAGCAGAGTTGGGGCCGTGGAGTTGGCCTGGGTCTCGGAGGCGGGCGGGATCTTCTCCTACCACCGCAGCGGAGGCTACCCAGTGGAGTTCCCCCTGGATCGCCACTTGTTAGAATTCATGAGGAGCTTCATCCCGCCAGGCGTGGAGGAGGGACATTCCCGAGTGGCTGGAGCGCGCCGCCGACTGGAGCGGGCGATCTTGGTAGGTAGGGACAGCCTGCACAGGATCGTCCCCTGTGGTTTTTCGAGCTTCTCTGGAGACTACTAGAGGCAGTGTCAGTTCCCCAGTGCTGACTGCCTGGGCTTCTTTAGCAAGGTGGATCAGTTTGGAGTCTGCGTCGGGGTGATGGGTCCCGCTTCCTGGGACTTGCACGGACACCATCGAGCAGAGACAGAGGGTAGCCCAGGGTTGGTGTTGGAGCCGTCAGGGCTGCAGTATGTCGGGGAGGGCTATGACGACCACAGCCTCTTGTCCGGGGTTTTGCGACAGACTGCAGTTAGCTGGTATGGCCGTTGGGCGGTGATTCCTTCGTACAGATACCGTCAGGGGGCTATCGAGTGGCTGATGGGCATTGTACATCATTACAGGGTGCTGCTGGATCGGGCTGATATCAGATACGCTGTGACCGAGTCTTTGTACGGGTACCCCTGCTATATGGGGCTTCTGCAGGCGTTGGCAGAGCGCTTCAACTGCTGGTGGAACACCGTGGCGACAGCCGAAGGAGAGACGTTATTAGATCTGTGGTCTCTATTCAGGATTTACGGGCTGTCGATCAGCGGCGAGGGATACGAGGAGGCAGTGCTGGATGACCTCCATCGCAGCCACACAGATGGGCATGGAAGATACCAGGTTCCTTATAGCTACCGGTATTTGCTAAAGACCTGGAAGGACTTAGCCCTAGCCGGGAGAGAGAGGGCTACACAGACTCCCAGGGTGCCGCTGAATGTGTGGATCCGCCACTTCTATAACGGGCCCTTCTGTTTCTATCAGGAGTTTGCGAGAGACCAGATCCCATGCAAGGAGTACACCGAGGTGGAGTTACAGTTCCAGACATACACCCAGTACATCTACGCACCAAGAGAGGGGTGGAACCCCCATGGGTTGCCAGACGTGACCCATTTAGCAGCGTACTTGGCGTACTGGCTGGCGACGTTCGTGGTCCCGCATGGGGAGGACGGTCTGCTGAGGCTGGAGTTGTTGTGGCCTGCGTGACTGCTGGTGGAGGGACGGAGGCTGGCCTTAGCTCCGGTGACCTTGGCCAACGTTTACCAGGGATTGGGGGTGCTGGCGGCGCACCCGACACCACGTGAGAGGAGTCTACTTTTGTCGACCCACTACCTCAGCGTGTGGGCCGGTCTGCTATTTCCGGGGTTGGTGACTCGAGGATCAGTGGCGAACCAGGCGGCTCCCCTATTGTTCAGTTTCACCGGACAGCCGGACGAAGACGCAGTCGCACAATTGGAGGGGGCCAGGAGAGTCCTGTTCTATCTGCCCGACAGGGGCGAGGCGGGGCTTCCCTTTGACAGCGCCACGAGGGACTCCTATCTGATCCAGGTGCCTTCGGGTGGCGGGGCGGTCTGCGCCCTTCCTTATTAGCAGGAGCCAGATGCGGAGTTGTACACGGAGTGGGTGATGAGCACCCGGCCGGTGGTACTGGCACTACACCAGTCCGTGATGAGTTTCCTGGAGCCGTATTATGCGTACAGGTTCACCCGGAACTTCGGATATGACCAGAGAATCCTGTCGAACTAGGAGTTCCCTCCAGCAGGCTGGCAGTACATAGGTCGGGACGCCCACTTGCTGGCTACGGCATGGTGGGACTTCTACTGTCGTCGGGAGCCGGAGTGACTGCCGACACCTAGGTTGGGGCACAGGGGACGGTTTGACGTCCATTACGCCAGGTGGTGGTTCAAGCACAGCCACCTGTATCATCAGAAGGCCTCAAAAATTCGGAAGGCCGAGGAGGATCGCCTTTTGAGGGAGGATCCGCCTCCCATTCCGCTGGATGACGAGTACTTGTGGACTTGCTTCTCCCGGATTCGCCGGGAGGTGGAGCGGCTGGTGCAGCAGGTGCCCTGGGGTAGTCGGGGTTCGCTGTCTATGGGACGGAGTAGCAGTGGGGCGTTGAAGCCCCTTAGGCAGGTGCGGTTGGCACCTACCGATACTAGAGCTGGGGCGTCCCGACCGAGGGCGCCGAGGAGTTGGTGGGCTCAATTCCTGGCCGACTGCGGCTTTGGGAAGAAGGGCTCACTAGATCGGGTGCTCCCTGAAGGGAGCTTTGCGGACACGGTGGTCGACGACTGGAGACACCATATCGCCTATGCGATTGGGTCTGCCGAACCCGTGGAGCTCGTGTCCCATGTCGAGTGTGCTCACACCCTGAGGATTATTAAGGAGGCGGTCGCGAAGGCCGCGCGAGCGGTGGGTTTGAAGCCAGAGCCGCTGGTTCCCCTGCCATTGACTCCCTTCGCGGCCTCAGGTGAGACCACTTCTTTGATATGTTATCTCGGCTTTACTATTTTCTGAGGTGCATGGCTGAAACATTATGTTGTTGTGTTTGCTGATAGGCACTGCGGCGGAGGGAGATCACCCTTCCACAGAGGCATCTTCAGGGAGTGGCGACGGGGGCCTTCAGCCTAGGTGGAAGCGCCCTCAGGTAGAGACCGGAGCGGTGGCAGCTGGCGAGTCCTTTCGGGGACCCGAGGTTGGTGGGCACATCGAGGCCGAGCCGGCTTTGAGTAAGTGTCGTATTCACCTCTCTTGTGCCTTGTTGGTTTAGCCATGATGATTGACTAACCCTGCATCACTGGATCTGTGTCTTATAGCTCCGTTGGAGGCCTGGGCGGACATGGCTTTCTCGCCTTTCCAGGAGGTCGACCCATTGCCTGATGATGGGGTCGAGTGCGAGATAGATATGGAGGGGTTCCTTTGCGTGATGGACGAGGCTATCCCCAATATCAGGACTTTCCCCGACTTTGAGTCGTGGGAGGCCTCGGCAGACGCCCAGCCAGGTAGGGACTTCTGGGACTGGACATACTCTGATTATAACTGTGCTTGATTCTGGGGGCTAACATAGTTGCTGGTGTCGTGCAGAGGTGGCTGAGGAATCAGGGACCGCGGCTCCTTCTGAGGTGCAGGGCCAGGCGCCCCTATCGACTGGAGGGAAGGAGCCAGTAGCGACCCGGGATGCCCCAGGTAAGCATTGAATTTCTATGGAGGGGGTTTCCCTCCCATTGTTGCATAGTAGTTAGACCGGAGTTGCTGACTGTGCTTATGTTGTCATTTAACAGGCGAGGACCAGACTGCTACTCTGGATATGATTCAAGAGTTAGTTAGTGCTGGTCCGTCGGTGTCCCTCCCCTCTTTCGAGGTAGAGCCAAGGGCGGTGGATGCCTTGATTCCATCTGTTACCGGGGGTATGCCCGGCTTGCTTTTGCAGTTATTGGCAGAGACGCCTCTCGCTCCTTTACCACCCGTGGTGTCTGCCTGCACCGTAGGACTGGTCGGGTCTTCCAGCATGGGACCCTCAGGTATGTGACTGGGGACTTAGCCACTTATGGTAAGCCTTTTCATGTCTTCTATTGACGCTGGGGTGCTTTTTGGTGTTGGCCATAGATACTTCTTCGCCTCTGGAGGAGGGTGAGCTTCCCCATGACACGACTAAGTCGGTGGCAGACAGACCCGCTGCGACGACTTCGGCTAGAGACAACGAAGAGATCGTCGACATCGAGGGAGTCTCGGAGGGGAGTGCTCCGGCTGGTGAGTCTTTTGTTTGAAACCCTTAGCGTGAGAGTCACCTTTATGTTATTGAGTATATCCAGGTGATTTTGATGATAACAAAACCCAGGACATGTGTTCTATCAGGTGCCATGCATTAGTAATTAAGTACGAGCTTCATACGTAATCAAGGTCTAATTCCATCATGAATTATGCTTAAATGTTCATAGCTTTCCAAACGCGTAAAAAGAGCTCAAATGGACTTGAAATCAATAACAACATAAGTTCAATTCAAGCCTCAATCATATGGATATGATTTGCTAGACTAACAACTCATTTTTGCAGGATCTTCACAGTCCGGTCGACCTGAAAGCATGGGCCGGTCGACCAGAATTAACAGCGTTCAAAAATCTACAGGAATTTACAGTTCGGTCAACCGCCGGCCCTATGCCGGTCGACCGGAATTTCCAGCGCTTAAAAATCTTAACCCTGTGGAAGTTAGGTCGACCGCCCCATGTCATCCGGTCGACCGCCCGCTTCGAGGCAGCAATTGTTGACTTTGTGTTCTTCAACATGGGAAGCCCTTTTCCTTGAGTTTGTTTAATCCTAAAGCCACCAGACATGCCATGATTTGTGGATCTGGTTCCTGACTTATCTCTTGACCATCCAAGATCTATAAAAACCTCATTGGGGTCAAAAACCCTAATCACTCAAGGAAGATCAAAGATGCTATCAAGGGGAGAAAGAGTGTTGCCACTGTAGCTCCGTGAGCAGTGTTTCGTGCAAGAACCTCTTCATCCATCTTCAAGCTTCTCAAGCAAAATCTAAGGCCAATCAACCCAAGTCAAGTGGAGATCAAGTTGCATCCAAAATCCTCTTCATCCATTCAGGGGGAGCTTAAATATGCAATTCTCTTTTGTGTTTCTTCTTCCAAAATTCTTGAGCTTCAAGTGTTTGCTTCTTGTAATCTCTAAACATTCTAGTGTGTGTGGATCTGCTTAGATCTGTGTGTGTGTGTGTCTTGGATCTTTCAGATCCGTGTGTGGTTCGGTGAGTGTGCACCTTCGTGGGAGTTTCGAACTCTCCACAAGTGTGTGTGTGTGTGTGTGTGTGTGTGTGTGTGTGTGTGTGTGTGTGTGTGTGTGTGTGTGTGTGTGTGTGTGTGTGTGTGTGTGTGTGTGTGTGTGTGTGTGTGTGTGTGTGTGTGTGTGTGTGTGTGTTGATCTTGTAATCCTTTACAAGATAGTGTGTGAATCCTTACAGATCGTGAGGGGTGGACGTAGGTTGCCGTCGTTGCATCCGAACCACCTAAAAATCATTGTCTCTTGTGTGGTTTGATCCTTCTCTCCTATCTCCATTCTGTGCATGCTTGCATAGTTAAATCATTTGTGTCCCTTGCATTACATCCAGCACAGTTCATTAACTTCACACTAGATTTCTGGTATATCAAAAGGTGGGTTCAGATCGACAAGTTAGTCTTGTCAGGAAGATAACACCTTGCGCGAGAGAATCTTCGGATTTCATAACTCCGCCTAGTACCAAAGATCTATTGTGGTGGTTAATCTTGTCAAATTTATTCTTCGCTGCATCAGATCTAAAGTTGAAAGTAGCTTGTTCGTCATACATGTTTTAAATCGCCTAAAATTTTCTTAAAATTTGTAATCACCCAATTCACCCCCCTCTTGGGCGTCATTGATCGCAGGACTTCATATGTGAGTTTGGGTCATGTAGTGACCTCGTTTGCTTTGTTGGTTTGTAGGGGCATCTAGTCCGATCACCTCTGGGAATTCATCGGTGACTTCGTCGGGCTCTCCGGGCGACGGCAGCTCGGCCATGGAGACAGAGGAGAGTTTGAGCTCGAGCTCTTCCTCTTATGGGGCCTCTTCTAGCGAGGAGGCTAAGGCTGGGACCACTTCCAGAGGTACATGGGGGTTCTCGCCATTCCCATTTGTTGTTTGTTCGCTCTTTATAGCAGAGTGCTGACGCTTTTGAGTTGCGTGTATCGTTGGGGTCAGGAGAGGATCACATGCCGACTCCTGATGAGAGCGGACAGGAGGAGCCTCCCGCCTCACCTGTGGTTGCTGGAGACGACCGAGTCATGGAGGAGTCACTGCCCACTCCGACCTAGGCGGGTGATGTCACCGAGACGGAGGATAGGTTGCCTTCCCCGACCCCGGCGGGAGATGCCACTGGCGCGGAGGGACTTGCCATGGGTAAACGATGAAAACTTATCTTTTCTTAGGTTTTCCACTTTATTTATTGTAGGAAGTTTTGCATGTATTGCTCACTCCCTTCGGTGTTTGTTGAGGTTATGCAGGCTTTACTAGAGTACTAGCCGCGTCAGGTGACTTCTCCCTGGACTTAGGGGTCGAGTGGCCTACGTATATCTCTCTGCCAAAGCCATTGTTGGAGATGAGTGCAGGTGCCACCCTGCTCGAGCGGGCCCGAGGTTTCCTGCAGAGCAACCCTCTTCCTTCTCCGGAGGGTCTGGGGCAGCGGCTGCGAGAGTGCACCTAGGGCTACCACGCGCTTGGCTTCCCGCTCGAGCTCTGGATGTCTGGGCTAGCCGGGATCTGGGCTGAGTACTTGCGACTTCGTGATGCTCAATAGCAGAGGACTCGGAGGATGGCGGCGATCCGGGAGGTGTAGGAGCAGCAAGCCCAGCTTGTGTCAGCCGTAGCTGAGCAGAGGAGCCATGTCGAGGCGACCATGTTGGCATCCCGGGACCGCGCCACACAGTTGGGGGAGGTAGAGAGCCAGGCAAAGGTCTTGAAGAAGGCCTGGGAGGAGGAGTGGTCGGTCGTCGAGCGTGCCCGAGTTGAGTGGCAGACAACCGAGATGATGGCCAAGGACAGCGCTCAGCTTTTGTCCACCTTGGAGGCAGAGCTTGCTGCTGCCGACTCTGGCCTTGCGGCCCTGGAGGGGAGCGAGGCTGGGATGTGATTGTGTCTCTTTTCTCCCTTTTTGGTTTGTATCATCTGGGCTGTTTAGATTTTGTTACCCCAAGGGCATGTCTTGGGCTCTTTTGGCAGAGTATTAATGACAAACTCCTGGTTTTTTGTTGCCATTTCTTAAGTCGTCATGCTCCCCTTTTCTTTGTGGAACTGTGATGTTTGCAGGGACCGACGACCACTTGCTGTTAGTCGTGCTTGTTTTTCCCCGACATGCCGGTGTGAGTGATAGGGGACTAGATGTACCCGATTTTGGGCGCATGGATGAAGGGACTGAGTATGGAGAGTAGTATATCTGGACGCTGGGTACTAGGTAGCAGGAAAAAAAAGGACTGGGCATTGGGGCTAAACCTCTTGAAGGATGAAAGCTTGCATGACGTGAAGCTGACATAGACCCATGGGGTGTGATGGTCCAAGCGGTTTAGGGCTACTGGGGTGATTCTGGGGTGTATCGGTCACAAACCGAGTAATAGAGTATCGGGTAATATCATGTTGTTAGTTGGAAATGTAATTTATATTAGCTTCGAAGACTAGAACTGAGCCGATTGGGTGGCCTGGGGGGAACATAGCGCTCAAGACTGGGACTGGGACAGGGACTGGAGGGTGAAACTGGAATTGTGACTGGAGATGGGGACTAGAGCTGGGGCCAGCCGGCGGGCCTGGAAAGACATTGTAGCCGACAGCTAAGGTGGGTAACTGGGCGGCTAGACTGTGAAGGTGTCGTAGCCGAAACTGGGACTGGAGGTTGGGCGGCCGTCCTGTAAAGGCGTTGTTGCCAAACTAGGACTGGAAATTGGGTGGCTGGCATGTGAAGGCGTTGTAGCCAAGACTTGAACTGGAGGCCGGGCGGCTGGCCTGTGAAGGCGTTGTAGCCGAGACTGGGACTGGAGACCGGTGGCTGTCCTGTGAAGGCGTTGTAGCCGAAATTGGTACTGGAGGCTGGGCGGCTGGCTTGTGAAGGCGTTGTAGCCGAGACTGGGACTGGAGATTGGGCGGCTGGCCTGTGAAGGTGTTGTAGCCGAGACTGGGACTGGAGACTGGGCGGCTGGCCTGTGAAGGCGTTGTAGCCGAGACTGGGACTGGAGACTGGGCGGCTCACCTGTGAAGGCGTTGTAGCCGAGACTGGGAATGGAGACTGGGTGGCTAGCGTGTGAAGGCATTGTAGCCGAAACTAGGACTGGAGACTGGGCGGCTGGCCTGTGAAGGTGTTGTAGCTGAAACTGGAACTGGAGACTAGGCAGCTAGCCTGTGAAGGCGTTGTAGCCGAAACTGGGACTGGAGACCGACGGCTGGCCTGTGAAGGTGTTGTAGCCGAGACTGGGACTGGAGGCTGGGCGGCTAGTCTATGAAGACGTTGTAGCCGAAACTGGGACTGGAGACCGGTGGCTGGCTTGTGAAGGCGTTATAGCCGAGACTGGGACTGGAGGCTGGGTGGCTGGCCTGTGAAGGCATTGTAACTGAAAATGGGACTGGAGACCGGCGGCTGGCCTGTGAAGGCGTTGTAGCCGAGACTGGGACTGGAGGCTGGGCGGCTGGCCTGTGAAGGCGTTGTATCCGAAACTGGAACTGGAGATCGGGCGGCTGGCCTGTGAAGGCGTTGTAGCCGAACTGGGACTGGAGGCTGGGCGGCTGGCTTGTGAAGGCGTTGTAGCCGAAACTGGGACTGAAGACCGGGCGGCTGGCCTGTGAAGGTGTTGTAACCGAACTGGGACTGGAGGCTAACCGTCGAGATGTGCAGCCGAATGTTAGAGCTGGAATTGGCGATGGCTGACCCTCGAGGGTGTAATGACCACCATTATTGTGGAGTGATGCTGAGGCCGCCGTCAGTGGGATGTCGTGGTCAACGGCTTTCATGAGCGATGAGTAAAGAGGAAGAGAGTTTTTTTTCTCTTTACCAGCTCTACTGTAACGCCTGAGAAAATTCTGGGATTAAAATATAATTATATTAATTATTCAATGGGTGAAAAGGCTATTAAATGAATTATGGTTAATTAAATCTAATTATTATGGCCCTGCACTGATCCAAGAGGATTAGGCCCATCTAATAAATCCATTTGGCCCAAAAGACTGTTTTGGACCTTAGCCCATATTCTAGAAGCTTAAAGTTGGTGTAATCATGGAATTTAGGAGATAAATAGGATAAATAGATGGATAATGGAGGGAAGAGTTTGAATAATTTTCAAATTCAGCGCCTAGACCGAAAGCGGTCTATCGCGAGACCACATAGCAACAGAAAACGGTCTTTTAAACGACCGCTAAGGCTCTGTAAATTCCGTGAGTGGTAGAAAGTGCAAAAAGATTAGATTTTTGGCATCTAAACTCTTGGAGACCAAAGTATGTAGAATTGTAAGCATGCTTGGGACTCTCAGAGATCGATCTGATACCTAATTAGGACTCTAGAATCATTCTAATCCATGAAACCCTAGCAAAACCCTATAAATAGAACCCAGATCTCACCTACACAACCCTTACTTTTGGCTCGCGTGGAACTAAGGTAAGAGGTCAAATTAGAGGTAAGTTTCTTCTAGGAATTTGTTCATTTTAGTTAGATCTAACTTTCCTTAAAATTTCGTTCTAGGAGATCAAGCCTACAAGGTGATAGAAGCTTGTAAAGACGCTGGTTTGGTGCAAACAACCCAGGAAGTAGTGCGACCGACCTAGAAAGATCTGTGAATTGGAAGCCCTAAACGAGGTAATTAGATAGAGGTTCTTTAGAATAAATTATTCCTTTTAGTACTTTCTTCTTACCCTTAAAATTTCACGTCTTTAGGTCAAGAGAATCAGGAGTTAGGAAGGTGTGAAGCCGCGGATTTAGCACTGGACGTGCAGAAAACTAGGGTTAACTTTCAACCCTAAATTCGAAGTCTAAAGTCCAGGACAGAGGTAGGTTATCTCATGAAAGGCTTAAATTCAAAGTCGAGGATAAAAGCCCTCTGATTTCAGCCGATTTCTTGCATTGTATACCGAGAATTTTATGATTTATTGAGACTATGCATCTAGTATACTCCTCATGCATAATTCTTAGCCATAATTAAGTTAAAAGGAGAAATTTTTTGTTTATTACACAAACCCACACATATTGTTGACCTATACTCGCTCTATCATGCTTTAGGGTATATTCATGTTTTTTTTCATGTATGATATGCCTTAGATTAGTATTTTATTTTATTATTATTGAGTTTTCTGTTAACACAGGAAGAAACGGTCTTCCTGTAGATCGCCAGAAACCTTAGCGGTCCTACGATAGACTGCTAGCCACTAGAAACGGTTCTCTCTAGACCGTTTTTGATTTCTGAATTCTGTATTTAAGTTAACCCGAAACTTAATGTAGAATGGCCCAAATTAATGTATGTTAATCCTAGTTAAGTAGGTTTTACTCCTGTTTCAAGTGATATTTTCATATACCTAGTTATGTTAACAGAATATTCTAGTAGATTTTATGATTCTTTATGCACTTAGAATTATTTTTAAACTTATGTTATTTTCATGATCAAATCATATACTTTTGTAATTAAATGGACTAGTCATGATTTGATCGCTGTTACCACTATCTCTCTCTTCTAGAGTCATTTTCTTAAGTACATGGCACATATCCCAGTATGTTGTCATTAGTTACACATTTACACATTAAGTACATAATCTTGGACTTGATAACCTCTCCATTGGATATTCCTTCCAACGGACTAGAAAATCTTGTTTCAAGGCCTCCATAAGACTCCGCGAGCCTGGGATTCTCACTAGGACGCCGAGCTGGTTATACCATTAAAACACCACTGTCTAGAGAGCACTTTTACCGGTGTTTTAATGAAACTTTGGACCTTAGCGGCCTAATGAATGACCGCCAGTGACACCTAGCGGCCCTGACCTAGACCACATGATTCCAGCTTCTCTTTCATCAAATCTAATTATGTTTAACCCATGGTTTTACCTTTGGGTTGAGAGTCCTATGATCCTAGATGGTCCTTTGATTATCTAGAACTTATCTTGATTCAAATAAGTCATTAATAAATTATGGAAATAAAGAATGTACCGTTATGCTGTCGAATTTTTTTTCATAGCATAACCTAGTTATTAATGCATTTCTTGAATTCTCATGATCAATTATTGGTACGTTCTATACCTTGGTTACCTTATCATGAAATTATTATTGAATTTGTACATTATTGGCCACATTATTGTTATAATCGTGGAAGTAGCTTGATTTATACTTGAAGATGTAGTTCGAGCACTGATTGT
The DNA here is from genome assembly GCA_022559845.1 of Amorphophallus konjac. Classification (NCBI taxonomy): domain Eukaryota; kingdom Viridiplantae; phylum Streptophyta; class Magnoliopsida; order Alismatales; family Araceae; genus Amorphophallus; species Amorphophallus konjac. The sequence continues at coordinate 461,523,166 of CM040121.1, read as the reverse complement.
GTTCAAGGGCTCTATGCTAGTCCCCTCAGCTGATTGTCGAAAATATACTGTAAACCATGGGGTATGATGCTACTGGCGTCGTATTGCGCTTGGAGTACTTTCTTTATAAATAAGTGAAAATCCACGGACTTGAATAAAGATCCATGTAAATTCACGAAGTACTTGCTATTAAGCGAAAAGTACTTTTTTACTTGTTACATGACTTTCTAGTGCATAACTTCCATGGTTATGAAAAGTACATTCTTGTTATATACTTGATCAATCATATTCTCTTATCTCGTCATAATCATACCTTGTTACTTTGGTTTTATTCACATGTTTTACCATATTTGCATGATTTATCTTATTCTCTAGAGCTAAAATGCTAATCACTTAAACTCACCTTCATGTTGATATGAAGATATCTACTGGGTAAGTGTGCTCATTACCTACTTTCTCAATGTTTCAGGAAGTACAAGTGAATCGGATTCGGATTATACAAGTAATGGGTCTGAGAGCGATTGAAGGATATATGAACGAGAGAAGCCTTAGTTATCAAGTGTCTAGTCGAGTCATGATGTAATCTTTATTTTATTGAGTCTAGTAAAGAGAGTCAAAGATCTTATGTACCTTGAGATTATTTGATAAATAAATAAAGTTAAAGGTTTGAATGAATTAATGGTGAAATTACTTTTATGTGATTGTCTTGCACTCTGATTATATTGCTTGCTTGAGGCATACTTGCCGACTGTTCACGTTCCCAACTATTTTTCGCTGCATAATCTCGGGGCGTGACAGTAAGAGTGGTATCAGACACCTATGAAACTTGGAAAGAAACTCCCAACCTATGAGAGGAATTGGGTAGAACCTGGGATGAGATAGTAATTAGAACTATTTCTAAGATTAACCTCACTCATTCTATTAGAATTAACAAATTCATTACCCTTCTCAGGTACCTCATTCTTACGATGGCTCACTGTGTTGATTGGGGTGGAATGTAACAGACCGTTGCGGGTCTCACCCAGGCATTGCAAAACATAGCACAAGCCGGCGCCAGAGCTGGTGCTGGTGATCTTCACCGCAACTTCAGGAGCCTAAATCCTCCACGATTTTTTAATTCCTCTAATCCAGATGAAGTCGAGAATTGGATTGATGAAATGAACCGCATATTTGAGGTTATGCAATGTGCCGACCAAGAGAAGGTTCATCTTGCCACGTTCCAACTTAATAAAGATGCCCGTACATGGTGGAAGTCAATTCCTGCACCGCCTCAAGATGCACCACATACTTGGGAGGGATTCCTTACCCTCTTCCGAGAAAAGTACTTCTCCAAACATGTCAAGGAGAGGAAAGCTATGGAATTTGCTTGGTTACGCCAAGGTATGATGACAGTAGCGGAGTATGAACTCCAATTTTCTAGGCTGGGGCCTTATGCTCCTCATCTGGTTAGTACCGACTTATTAAAAGCTAACCTGTTTATGGACGCTTTGAGGCCTAGCTTTATTCAACAACTTGGGTCTCAAAATATCCGTACATATGCGGAGATGGTCCAACGGGCGCATCTATGTTAAAGGACCTTAGAGAAAGTCAAAAAATTAAAAGACAAGGGAGAGGAGCCGAGCCGAAGGTCTGATCGGTATGGAAAAAGGGAGAAGTTTAGTATTACAGAACCTTACAAATCCCGTGATAGCAAGAAGAGATCTCGGAATGGGAGTGGTAGTGGCTACCACAAGAACAAGAAGGTCAAAGAAGAAGAAAAGCAAGTCATGGTGGCTTGTACATTTTGTGAGAAGTTCGGTCATTCAGCCGAAGAGTGCTGGAAGCGTCTCGGCGCTTATTTACGATGTGGCAGTCGGGAGCACCGCATGCCGGATTGCCCCCTTATGAATAAACAATTTCCCGATGGTGGACGAAAGCGACAGGCTCGTCTTAATGCTATTATGGAAGATGAAGAAGTGCCCAAGAATGATGGGCTAATGGAAGGTACTATCAAGATCTATTCCCATTCTGCATTCGTACTATTTGATGCTGGTGCTTCTCATTCCTTTATATCTACTATTTTCGCAAAAACCTTACCTATTTCATCAGATCCTTTACCCTCGGACCTTGATATTACTACACCTTTAGGTCCTGGAACAAAACTTACAAATTACTATCCTGATAGTGAGGTAATGGTAGAAGGTCACAACCTTCCTGCAAACCTCGTATGCCTTGACATGGAGGGCTACTATGCTATTTTAGGTGTAGATTGGCTTGTAGATCATGACGCCTATGTAAATTATTGCAACCGGGTTATCTCTTTTCGGAAACCAGGTCTTCCAAAGTTTTCCTTCCTTGGTATCAAATATAGGAAGCATCCTACCATTATTTCATCTATTCACGCTTGCAAACTTATTTCGCAAGGATGTGAATCTTTTCTTGCTTCCGTAATCATTACCGAGTCCAAGGGAATTATCTTAGAAGATATTCCCATTGTGAATGAGTTTCCCGATGTATTTCCCTAAGATTTGCCCGATTTACCGCCCGAAAGGGAAGTAAACTTCTTCATTGAACTCATTCCCGGAGCAGCACCTGTTTCAATAGCTCCCTACATGATGTACCCCACAGAACTCAAGGAATTGAAGAAACAACTTCAGGAGTTATTAGACAAGGGTTTTATTCGACCTAGCACATCCCCTTGGCGCCAGTTCTATTCGTCAAGAAGAAGGATGGATCCCTCAGGCTATGTATCGACTACCGGCGACTGAATCAACTCACAATTAAGAATAAATATTTATTACCGCGTATCGATGAACTCTTTGATCAGATTTCAGGAGCAGAATATTTCTCCAAGATAGACCTGAGGTCAAGTTATCATCAGCTCAAGATCAAAGATGAAGACATACACAAAACTACTTTTCGGAGCAGATATGGCCACTATGAATTCATGGTAATGTCGTTCGGGTTAACCAATGCCCCCGCAGCATTTATGCAACTCATGAATAATGTCTTCAGGCCTTATCTTGACCAGTTTGTAGTCGTCTTCATTGATGATATTCTTATATACTTCAAAACAAAGGAGGAACATGAAGAGCACTTAAGAATAGCCTTGCAAACGCTAAGAGAGCACAAACTTTATGCAAAGCTTAGTAAGTGCGAGTTTTGGCTAAATGAGGTCTCTTTCCTTGGCCATATTATTTCAAAGGAAGGTATCGTTGTCGACCCTTCTAAAATAGAAGCTGTTAAGAACTGGAGCCGGCCGACGACCGTGTCTGAAGTCAGAGGTTTTCTACATCTGGCTGGTTATTACAGGAGATTTATCAAAGATTTCTCAAAGATCGCCATTCCATTTACTAGACTCACAAGAAAGGAGAATCATTTTATATGGTCGAAAGATTGTGAAGAGAGTTTTCTAACTCTTAAAGAACACTTTACCACTGCACCTATATTAACGCTACCGACAGAGGGTGGTGGCTTTGAAGTCTATACGGATGCATCTGGCATTGGCCTAAGATGCGTCCTTATGCAAAGTGGAAAGGTGATTTGCTATTCATCAAGGCAGTTAAAGCGTCATGAAGAAAATTACCCTGTGCATGATCTAGAACTAGCTGTGATTATATTCGCATTGAAGATTTGACGACATTACCTTTATAGGGAGAAGTATATCATGTTTTCATATCATAAAAGTCTGAAATACCTCTTCACCCAGAAGGAGTTAAACATGCGACAACGTAGATGGTTGAAGTATCTCAAGGACTTCGACTTTACTATCCAATATCATCCAGGGAAAGCAAATGCTGTAGCCGACACTCTTAGCAGGAAACCAATGGCAACTCTAGCAAGCCTCAAGAAAGGTATAACTTGTCTTATTGAAGATTTTTCTCATTTAAATCTTGATATTGACATAGAAGGAGAAGGAGGTATGATTGCCAATATAAGGTCTCAACCTACATTAATCAAGGACATAGTCCAATTGCAAAAAAATGACCCCATATTGATGGAGATTAAAGATAATATTGATCAGAGATCGGAATTTTCTATCCCAAACGATGGAAGACTATTATTTAAGGATCGAATTTATGTGCTGAATCATGATGACACTAAGAAATTGATCATGAAAGAAGCTCACAAATCAAGATATGCTATTCACCCTAGTGCTACCAAGATGTATCAAGATTTGAAAAGAAACTTTTGGTGGCCCAATATGAAAAGAGAAGTAGCAGATTTTGTGTCCCGATATCATACTTATCAACAAGTAAAAGCAAAACATTTAAGACCCTCTGGGAAATTACACCCCTTAAATATTTCCGAGTGGAAATGGGAAAGTATAGGGATGGATTTTATCATGGGTTTACCTAAGACAAGAGGAGGACATGATGGTATATGGGTGATCATAGACTGATTGACTAAATCTGCACATTTTCTACCAATCAAAGGTCGATGGTCTGTGGATGTACTAGCAGCATTATACATGAGGGAGATTGTCAAACTATATGGTATCCCTGTCATCATTATATCCGACCGAGATCCTCAGTTCACATCACAATTCTGGAAGGGTCTACAACATTCGTTAGGGACCCGACTTAATTTTAGCACTGTGTTCCATCCACAAACTGATGGTCAAACTGAAAGGACAAATCAAGTGGTGGAAGATATGCTCAGGGCTTTAGGGTTTAGGGTTTGACTTTGGAGGAAGTTGGCACGATCACTTACCTCTAGTGGAATTTGCCTATAACAATAGCTATCAGGCTAGCATTCAGATGGCACCATTTGAGGCACTTTATGGGAGAAGTTGTCGCTCACTGATCTGCTGGAACGAAGTAGAAGATAAACAACTGCTAGGTCCCGAATTAATAAGGGATACTATTGAGAGGGTAAAGCTAATTCGAGAAAGACTCAAGGTAGCTCAAGATAGATAGAAATCGTATACTGACAATCGAAGGCGTGACCTGGAATTCCAAGTAGGTAACCATGTATTCCTCAAGGTCTCTCCAGGTCGAGATATTCGAAGGTTCGGCATCAAAGGCAAGCTTACTCCAAGATTTACCGGCCCTTTTGAAATCCTTGAGAGAGTCGGTGAAGTAGCTTATCGATTGGCTTTACCTCCCCAATTGGCTGGAGTTAATGACGTATTCCATGTCTTAATGCTCAAAAGGTATGTTCCAGATCCGTTTCATGTTATAAGCTATGATAACTTGGAAATTTAAAATGATTTGACGTACGAGCAAAAACCTATCAAAATACTTGAGCAAGAAGTACGTCAACTTCGGAACAAAACTATCCCTATGGTGAAAGTTCAACGGAGCAAATCTTGGCCACATGAAGCAACATGGGAAACCGAAGAAATCATACCCAAAAGATTTCCAGAGATATTTGAATGTAAGTACACTTTCCTTAGCAATTCTTATTATAAGGAATTTGGGAGACCAAATTCTTTTTAAGTGGGGGAGGGTATAACGACCGAGAAAATTTTGGGATTAAAATATAATTATATTAATTATTTAATGGATGAAAAGGGCTATTAAATGAATTATGGTTAATTAAATCCAATTATTATGGCCCTGCACTGATCCAAGAGGATTAGGCCCATCTAATAAACCCATTTGGCCCAAAAGACTGTTTTGGACCTTAGCCCATATTCTAGAAGCTTAAAGTTGGTGTAATCACGGAATTTAGGAGATAAATAGGATAAATAGATGGATAATGGAGGGAAGAGTTTGAATAATTTTCAAATTCAGCGCCCAGACCGAAAGCGGTCTATCGCGAGACCGGATAGCAATAGAAAACGGTCTCCTAAACAGCCGCTAAGGCTCTGCAGATTCTGTGAGTGGAAGAAAGTGCAAAAAGATTGGATTTTTGGCGTCTAAACTCCTAGAGACCGAAGTATGTAGAATTGTAAGCATGCTTGGGACTCTCAGAGATTGATCTAATGCCTAATTAGGACTCTAGAATCATTCTAATCCATGAAACTCTAGTAAAACCCTATAAATAGACCCCAGATCTCACCTGCACGACCCTTTCTTTTGGCTCGCGTGGAACTAAGGTAAGAGGTCGAATTAAAGGTAAGTTTTTTCTAGGAATTTGTTCATTTTAGTTAGATCTAACTTTCCTTAAAATTTCGTTCTAGGAGATCAAGCCTACAAGGTGATAGAAGCCTGCAAAGAGGCTGGTTCGGTGCAAACAACCCAGGAAGTAGTACGACAGACCCAGAAAGATCTGCGAATTGGAAGTCCTAAACGAGATAATTAGATAGAGGTTATTTAGAATAAATTATTCCTTTTGGTACCCTCTTCTTACCTTCAAAATTTCACGTCTTTAGGTCAAGAGAATCAAGAGTTAGGAAGGCGTGAAGTCGCGGGTTTAGCACCGGACGTGTAGAAAACTAGGGTTAACTTCCAGCCCTAAATTCGAAGTCTAAAGTCCAAGACAAAGGTAGGTTATCTCATGAAAGGCTTAAATTCAAAGTCGGGGAAAAAAGCCCTCTGATTTCAATCGATTTCTAGCATTGTACACCGAGAATTTTATGATTTATTGGGACTGTGAATCTAGTATACTCCTCATGCATAATTCTTAGCCCTAATTAAGTTAAAAGGAGAATTTTCTTATTTATTACACAAACCCACGCATATTGTTGGCCTATACTCGCACTATCATGCTTTAGGGTATATTCATGTTTATTTTCATGTATGATATGCCTTAGATTAGTATTTTATTTTATTATTATTGAGTTTTCTGTTAACATAGGAAGAAACGGTCTTCCTGTAGACCGCCAGAAACCTTAGCGGTCCTACGATAGACCGCTAGCCACTAGAAATGGTTCTCTCTAGACCATTTTTGATTTCTGAATTCTGTATTTAAGTTGACCCGAAACTTAATGCAGAATGGCCAAAATTAATGGATGTTAATCCTAGTTAAGTAGGTTTTACTCATGTTTCAAGTGATATTTTCATACACCTAGTTATGTTAACATAACATTCTAGTAGATTTTATGATTCTTTATGCACTTAGAATTATTTTTAAACTTATGTTATTTTCATACACCTAGTTATGTTAACATAACATTCTAGTAGATTTTATGATTCTTTATGCACTTAGAATTATTTTTAAACTTATGTTATTTTCATGATCGAATCATATACTTTTGTAATTAAATGGACTAGTTATGATTTGATCGTTGTTACTACTATCTCTATCTTCTAGAGTCATTTTCTTAAGTACATGGCACATATCCCGGTATGTTGTCATTAGTTACACCTTTACACATTAAGTACACAATCTTGGACTTGATAACCTCTCCATTGGATATTCCTTCCAACGGACTAGAAAATCTTGTTTCAAGGCCTCCGTAAGACTCCGCGAGCCTGGGATTCTCACTAGGACGCCGAGCTGGTTATACCATTAAAACCCCACTATCTAGAGAGCACTTTTACCGGTGTTTTAATGAAACTTTGGACCTTAGCGGCCTAATGAATGACCGCCAGTGACACCTAGCGGCCCTGACCTAGACCGTATGGTTCCAGCTTCTCTTTCATTAAATCTAATTATGTTTAACCCATGGTTTTACCTTTGGGTTGAGAGTCCTATGATCCTAGATGGCCCATTGATTATCTAGAACTTATCTTGATTCAAATGAGCCATTAATAAATTATGAAAATAAAGAATGTTCCGTTATGCTGTCAAATTTTTTTTCATAGCATAACCTAGTTATTAATGCATTTCTTGAATTCTCATGATCAACTATTGGTATGTTCTATAACTTGGTTACCTTATCATGGAAATATTATTGAATTTGTACATTATTGGCCACATTATTGTTATAATCGTGGAAGTAGCTTGATTTATACTAAAAGATGCAATTCGAGCACTGATTGTGTTCAAGGGCTCTATGCTAGTCCCCTCGGTTGATTGTCGGAAACATACTGTAAACCATGGGGTATGATGCTACTGGCGTCGCATTGCGCTGGGAGTACTTTCTTTATAAATAAGTGAAAATCCATGGACATGAATAAAGATCCATGTAAATTCACGAAGTTCTTGCTATTAAGCGAAAAGCACTTTCTTGCTTGTTACATGACTTTCTAGTGCATAACCTCCATGGTTATGAAAAATACATTCTTGTTACATTCTTGTTCATAGAAAGGCCAAATTTACATTCTTGTTATATATTTGATCAATCATATTCTCGTATCTTGTCGTAATCATATCTTGTTACTTTAGTTTTATTCACAAGTTTTACCGTATTTGCATGATTTATCTTATTCTCTAGAGCTAAAATGCTAATCACTTAAACTCGCCTTCATGTTGATACGAAGATACCTACTGGGCAAGTGTGCTCATTACCTACTTTCTCAATATTTTAGGAAGTACAAGTGAATCGGATTCGGATTATACAAGTAATGGGTCTGAGAGTGATTGAAGGACATATGAACGAGAGAAGCCTTAGTTATGAAGTGTCTAGTCGAGTCATGATGTAATCTTTATTTTATTGAGTCTAGTAAAGAGAGTCAAAGATCTTCTGTACCTTGAGATTATTTGATAAAGAAATAAAGTTAAAGGTTTGAATGAATTAATGGTGCAATTACTTTTATGTGATTGTCTTACGCTCTGATTATATTACTTACTCGAGGCGTACTAGCCGACTGTTCACGTTCCCGACTGTTTTCTGCTGCATAATCTCGGGGCGTGACATCTACCGCCCTTGCGGGTTTTCGCTAGAGCTGGCCCCCTTTTACTTTTTTCGGTGCGCCCTTGCGGGTTTTCACACCGAGGGGTTTCCCGATTTTATCTGAGGTGCCCTTTTGGGTTTTCACCTCAGCTGGGTTGGTGGCACTTTTTACCCCCAGTCGCCTCTTTGTAATGAGGACGGTCGGGTCCGCCGAGGTATCTCTATTTTTAATCCCATTTTTGTTATTATATATATATATATTTATTTATTAAAATTACTGTCCATAGAATGTCGCTGTCAGGGGACGTAACTTGGAACTGGAGATTGTGGATGACTGGATATTGTTCCTCTCTTAATAGGGGTTTTCACAAGTTGTCAAGTTATGGTGATGGGGGCCATTTTGTTATGGCAGAATGTGACCAGAGTTGTCACGCCCCGAACCGATAGCAGCGGAACGTGTCGTTTGCTCGGAACGTGGCAGTTAAACAGTCGTGAACGATCAAGAGCAATGGCACGAGACCAAATAATTTGGAGCAATAAAATTTTATTTCAAATATAAGTCTCTTACAATTTCAAATTTTAAACTAGAAGCCTCAACTACATCAATAATGGAAAGAAAAAGGAGATGACGCTCTAACAGACTTAGACAAGATAACTAAATAAGAGACACCATGCTAGACTCAAGAAAGATATAAGACACTGGTTCATTAGTTTCCGAAGCTCGCTTGCACACTTGTCCCTCCCGTGTGAGTCTCAATCTTGCTAGCCACCTGAATACCTAAAAAATGTTAGAGTAAACTGGGTGAGCGAACGCTCAGTAGGAATTATATCTCAAGAACAAGTTAGCTTTAAGTAATTACATGTTACATGAATGCAAGGCTAATATACATGAATGATCGCAAAAACAGAATGCAAGTATATCGATTAAACTGAGATATGGAAGTTCTAGTAAAACGTGCTAAGCAAAAGTTAAAGATAGTATTGAGCATGAGATATTGGCTACTTAGAGTTCTAGCAAGTACCACGACGAGTCACGCACGCAAGTAATATCATGTAAAGTCACGAGAGAGAGAGTAGTGGAATGTCTCTAGAACGACGAGTACTTCGGTGGAATGCCACACCGCGATCATTACAACTCCCATGGGCACTAGTACTTTCGGGTGCTCCTCCCAGAACCAGATCGGGCCCTTATATGCACAGGCATTGTATAATGTATTTTCGACATCCACGATAGTTATAGCCAATGTAGAATTTCAAAGGAATGAAAATTGTATGAATTTAAGGTCGATCTTGTGGAATATATCAGAAAACTAGGTGGAATTGGCTTCCTAGTGGGTGCCATGAGAACTAGAATAAGCGTTCATAAGCGCTTGTTCTTTGATAAGGTAAAAGAATTGGTGTCTACGTGGAGGCACGCAATCCAAGATGATTAGTAATGACATGATTTCCCATTCCATTAGCTCCAGAATTAATTTCATGGCAGCTAAATAGCATACCATGAGGGCCGGTATACCATGTTCCTAGAGGGGCATGGTAATAAAAAATGTTATGGGTTTTTATGGTACAACCTGCTCGGCTGTCTTGATGGAATCCAAGGCTAGCGAAGTCTTACGGAGGTCTCTATGATAAACTCACCAGTCCGGAGGAACGGAATGTCCCGCAGAGGATTCATCTATCACCGAGAAATAGTGGGTAATCGATAAAATAACGTGAAACATGGGACTATATTCACGGAATGGAATATAGTGTCGAAATATAACCAACTAACAGTGGGTTATAGAAATCCACGAAAAATCAGGAAAACAGGGAATTGGCGCCTGAGCTTAACTCTTCATTTTATGAATTGGCGCCCTTGTCAAGGTCGTCAGTTCAATAAGTGATGACTGTTCACTCAGTCGTTATATCCAGATTAAAATATATAAGCATTTTCAAATTTCAGTTATTATAAAAATGACGACTTTCATGAAGGCTTCAATTATGTAAACAGCGCCCAGGTCAGGGGCGTCATATATCAAATTAAAGAGGAGTGTGCATGTCATTATTTGTAATATTATAATCATGTCAATTTTCACAGTTTATCACTAAATTGGCGCCCATGTACAGGGGCGTTCATTTAAATGACGACCTAGTGGCTGTCGTGATTTATTTGTCATATGATTTGCACCGAGCAGGTACAATCATAGACACATGGTTTTTTGGAGTAGGTCCAATCTAGAATCTAGAGACATGTATAGATAGAGAAAAATAACAGAAATTTAACAGTATGATCATGCATTAATTTACATGTAAGGGTTCTCAGTTATTAAATTTTAAACATGTGTATTTATTAATTAACTAATGAATTGACGACTGTTTGAATAGTCGTTAAATAAAATAGCGCCCTATCTTGGGTCGCTATTTACTGTAATTTGCAGAAAATCATAAATCTGAAACCGGTGAATCTTCCTATTGATCACTATCATCCTACATGCATGCAGAGACTTGTTATTAACATTGTTTTTCACAGAACTTGAGAAAACCTACCTTTGTTAATGATTTGGTCGCTATTTACTGTAATTTGCAGAAAACCATAAATCTGAAACCGATGAATCTTCCTATTGATCACTATCATCCTACATGCATGCAGAGACTTGTTATTAACATTGTTTTGCATAGAACTTGAGAAAACCTACCTTTGTTAATGATTTGGTCGACAGAACGATGAAGAAACGATACTCTGTTTTGCTTCAAGAAAACCAGAAACAATAGGATGGGTGGCTTGCTTCCTCTAGCTCTCAGCAGTAGAAGAAAAGCAACGCAGTAGGAGAAAAGGAAGAAGAGGATGATGAACTCCTATGTTCTTCACGTTCCCCTCGTTAGGATGAAGATAACAAGAGCCGCAACGCAATAGCAGCAGCCCTTATGACGTCTTCACGGCAATACATGAAAATCAGCAGCAGAAGGCTTCCTTCTCTTAATGAAGCAGCTCGGGGAAGAAGATAAAAGCCAATGGGTTGGCTCGACGGAAGGGGGTATTTATAGGAGAAGGAATCCTAATGGGTTTTAGGAGTTCGATTAGAACTAAAATTTCCTACGTAGAATCCTTACTTAACTTAAATATCTACGTATCGATCCCTTTCCCTAATCAATACTTACCCCTGATAACATCCATGTTCGAACCAAACACAAACGGGTTCTGTTGGAAATGACGCCTAAGATTGGGGCGTTATTTTAAAATGACGCCTCTGTACACTGTCTTCAATTCATTATATGACGCCTATTAAGGGGGCGTCAATTATTAAATTAGTGCCTGCTTAAACAGTCTTCAATTAAATGACGACTTTAACGGAGGCGTTATTTAATTTCGGCCTATTTGAGTTTAAGTTTAAGGCCCATTAGGGTATAGGAAGTTTAGGTGTATGTTTGTATATGGGTTGGGCTTTGAACATTGGTTTAGTTTTTAATTCATTTAGGATTTCTATCCTTCAAGTTACCAGGGTTGCTACACCTTCAAGCTTTTCCATCCACCCAAAATTGTATATATACCTATCTCAATTCCTTAATTACCTTACCTATATATCTCTATTCCTTCGAAATAAAGTGAGAGTGTGATAAAATGAAATATTAAACTTTTAAAAATATAAATTGTCCTCTTCTCAAAGTTTTATTTATTATTAACTAAAATAGAAGTAGAATATGACTTAAATGCCTTCTTAAAAATGACGCCCATCTAATCATGGTCTTGGGTATCAGAGGTAGGTTCGATCTTAACAAGATATTTACTTTCATCCCAAAGAGAAAATATCACTTAGCCATTTATTTGTTCGAAGAATAATATTCCCAAATTTTATTAATTTTTATTTGTAGGAATATGTAATTATTATTATGTATAGGTTTTCTTCTTCTTTTCAAAACCTAAATATATTTATTCCTATTTCAAAATTACCGGGCGTTATAGGAGTTATAGTTGGTGAGTCAGGGATTACTGGGGGAGCTGGAATTATAATGAGACTTGGAAGCTCTGGATTTACAGGGGGTGTGGAATGTAGTTGTGTAGACTGGTAAGAGTCTGGGAATAGGCTGGGACCGAAATTTGCTGGGATGGCAGCTGGGATGTCGTACCACCACTAGGAGTTGTTGGCCCGCCACATCGAAGCGAGGGCCAAAGGTGGCATAAGTTGAGCAGGGTGATGTAAGGTTGACTAGAAATTGTAGGATCAGCGCTCTGGCAATGTGAGTTGACGGAAGGTCGTCATTCAGTGGGGCTAATGATTTACTGAGGAGTGGGTGGAACGCCACCCTGACTGGTGAGGAGAGGAAGACTTTCTCGTTATCGGCTCTACCGCCCTTTCGGATTTTCGCCAGAGCCGATCCCCTTTAGCTTTTTCCGACTCGCCCTTGCGGGTTTTAACGTCGAGGGGTTTCCCCATTTTGCCTGAGGTGCCCTTTCGGGTTTTCGCCTCAGCCGGGTTGCTGGCCTTTTTGCCCCCAGCCGCCTCCTTGCAAAAGAGGACAGCTGAGTCTACCAGGGTATCTCTATTTTTAACCCCATTTTTTTGTTTGTTTTTTTTATTTTTTTTTATTGTTGACTTACCTGGGAGCCTGACGGCTGGATTGGTGCCGACGCGGAGGTGCCCTTGCTCTCATTTTAACGAGAACGAGGGCAGGGAATCAGTTCCCAAAAATGCCTGGCGGTGGTTCTGGAGGGCTTGGCTGGCCCTGCTGCTTGACTGGGAATTGAAGACTAAAAGGACTGGCTGGTTAGACCCTTCACAGGGGAAGGCCGGCCTCACTGGTAATAGCTGGGACGTGCGCCTTAGTCTGGCTGGCGCACGAACTCGTGTTCAGGTGCATAGTATAGCTTCATATGCTTGCCATTGAGAGGCGGGAAGGGCCTGTGACCTTTGTGGTCGACGACCGTGTAGGCCCTACCCTCATAGACATTGCGGATGATGTATGGACCTTGCCAATTTGGCTACAATTTTCCACTGGGGCGCCCCACCATGACTCCCTTTTCCTTGATCACGACGAGGTCGCCTTGTTTGAAGGCTCGCTGCTTGACGAGCTTATCATAGGCTCGAGTCATTCGGGCCTAGTATACTTGCAGGTGTTTGTAGGCTTCGAGCCGTTTGCCCTCTAGATCGACCAGCTCCTCTAGCCTTCTCTGGTATTCATTTTCATCCGGGCCGGCGAGGCCGGTGTGGATCGCCACGCGATAAGAGGCTAACTGGACTTCAATAGGGATAACGGCTTCTGCCCCATAGGCGAGAGAGAACGGCGAACACCCCATAGGAGTTTTGTAGATCGTCCGGTAGGCCCATAGTGCCTCGAAGACCTTCTCACCCCAATCACGTTTCCGGTGGCTAACCATTTTAGCCAGGAGCTTGCAGAGGGTCTTGTTGAAGGCTTCTGCTAAGCCATTGGCCTGGGGGTTGTAGACCAAAGAGGTTCTCCAGTCGATGTGAAACTTAGCCACTAGCTGGTATACGGTCCTATTTTTGAACGGTGTCCCATTGTCGGACACGATGCGACTGGGGGTACCGAACCGGTAGATGATGTTGTGCCGGACGAATCTGGCAACCACCTCGTCGGTGACCTCCCGCAAGGGAAGAGCCTCTGCCCAGCGAGAGAAATAGTCGGTGGCTGCCAAGATGTATTTATGGCCCTTGAAAGATAGCAGGAAAGGCCCCGCGATGTTCATGCCCCACTCAGCGAAAAGCCAAGTAGGGGCTGTAGGACGTAGTGGGTTAGGAGGTCTTCTAGATACTGAGCCAAAGGCTTGGCGTTGATGGCATGCACGGGCGTACTGGACGCAATCCGCGTACATGGTTGGCCAATAGAAGCCCTTGATCCTAACGTTGTGCTTCATACGATCTCCGGCCTGGTGCGCGCCGCACAATCCGGAGTGGACTTGCCGCATGATGGCTCGAGTCTCGGCTAGAGAGACACACCTCAGGAGGATCGACTTGTCCTTCTCATGGACGAGTCGGTACAGGGAGTCGCCAGTCAACTCATAGGATGTTGCTCGGCGGAGTAGCTGAACCCTTTGAGCTCGGTCAGGAGGGAGCCACCCATTCTTGAATTTGATGATGGGCTCACGCCAATCTTCTTTCTCTGGAGGAGTGTTCTGGTCAAGGTCGTGGACTTCATAAATGGTGAGGTCGGTGTTGTCTTCGAGTGAGCTTGGCATCAGTCTCCTGTGTTTGATGACGATGTTGACCTCGTGATGCGGGACGGACACGCGACCTGGGACTCTAACTCGTGATCGTCCCTATGCGAGGGAAGACGTAGGACCGTGCGTGGTTGAGGAACCGGCAGTGAGTCTCGGGTATCGGCCTTTCTGCGTTAACTCAAGTCGAGTCACGGGACGGTCACTCACTCTCGCTATCGCAGCGGTGATAAAATGATAACAAGCTAGATAATCTATCACTCATGCAGCGGCATATACAAAAATATACGAGTAAAGCAATGCCTACGAGGAGGGCAGCGAGTTTACCTCCACGCTTCGGGCGTGGGGAAGACGTTCCCGGCCAGTTACAGTAACTCCCGGTAACAACAGTAAAAAGTTAATTACAACCGTGAATTTTATTGCCCACTCCACGCATGGAGGTAAAGGGCTACAAGTGGCGCCCGAGAGGACCGACCCTGGGTTGACAGGCAGCAATCTGGAGGCGCGTATGACACGGACTCGGCCTGCTGGTTCGACTCGGCACTATTCCAACTAGGTGCTGCACCAACTCGGTTGCTGACTTGTTGGACAGCAAACAACGATTTCCAAAGGAGCGTCGCCTTCCTGAGATCTTCTGGAGGCGCCGCTTGGCTGGGACGATGGCAGGGCGTCCCTGAACGACTCCCTGAAGGGGCGGCTCCTGAAGTTGATTTTTGATAATTATTTCTGAATATATTCTGGACTGCAATTTCAGACCTACACAAGGAACAGATCTGTAGGCCTCGGTGACACGAATTACGACGCTCAGATCCGAAGGCCAATCGAGGCGTGGCTGGTACCGTTGGAGAGAGCACTCATAGGTCTACAACATATATTTTTGGTGGCTCCATTCACAGAACGGATTAAAAATAAAAATGACTGCAAAGTGCCTTTTTTTTCTGACCCGGACTGACAGACACACAGGGTAGAGATGAATCTGCCTGAAACAGACCTTTGACCGAGGGCTCAATGATTTTTTTTGACTCAACGAAAATTATGGTGGAAGGGGGTCTACGTGAGGAACACTAGGGAATTTTTATGAATTTTCTAAAATTTTCTTAAGTGGGTGGGGAAATTGCAACAAGGAGACTCTATCCCGTAGATCTGCAAAAAGGTAGATTACTGAGAGGGCAAACGAAAATATGGAAAAATTATCAAATGGACTCCAAATGACACGAAATTTTAACTGGAGGTTAGGGGAGATAAACAGAACAAACCCTTAAAATTAGGGATCAATCAGACAACAATAACTAGAGATACAATTTCGGAGAAGAGGTTCTGTCCTGATGGAGATAGAACTTCGATGACGGTGGCGGCGGCGCGACGGCGGTGCGATGGCGGCAGTAGAAAGAGAACTCAGAGGGGTTAAGGAGAAGGGGCTTCACACCCTAGAGGCTGGAGGAAGAATATGAACCAGGGGGAGAGAGGTAAGGGGTGCACCCTTCAAGAGAGATCCAACCAATTTCAGAAATTTCATATGATTTCTTCATTAAATCTCTAATGACACTATACATAGGCTTATATAGAGAATGGCAAGGGGTGGGGGGCTGAGAATTTCGTGGGAAAGAGGCCATTTTCTTCCCCCATGTGGTCAAAAACTCAAAATAAATAAATTACATGTGGAGGGGACACTCCTTTGAAAGGAAGGAAGGCATCTTAGACTTTTAAACCCCTTTGTCCCCTTTGAATGTCAAACCATCTAGAAGCCCACCTAGGACTTTGACCAGTCCCACATGGACCCCTATGACTTAGGTGGACCAATGGGAAAGGAGTGAGGGCCCCCTTGCTGGACCTACTGACATTTTACATAAAAATCCAAACAATCCAACGGAATGACACATTGGCTTATAAAGCCTTACAATTGCACATATACTTTCCCAAGGATATAAAAGTAAATAAAAGGACTCAAATGTAAAATAAAAAGTCAGTGCTCGGCGTCGATTCCCATCAACTCTCCCAGGGTGGGAAGAACTCGACCCCGTCGAGTAAGGGGTGCGGCTACTCGTGTAGCTCCGGCGGATCCGTCATCGTACCATGAAGCGCGGAGTACGCTCCACTCTAAGTAATCGACACCTGCTCATCCCGTATAGATTCGATATGCACACGCTGCCATGGGAATGAGGCTAGAGGTGGACACTCCGGGGTGGGGTCACTCTCAAAGGAGGGAAGGCGGCTCGAAGACTCACTAGGAATCACCGCTTGTCCCTTATGTGACTAGATCCGATATGAAGTAGAATCGATCCCAATAGTCCGACAAGTCTCATACTCGAAAGGGACTAACAACTCGAGCATACAAAACGACTCGACTCGATGTATGCACATGCACTCGATAGATAATCGGTACGAAACAAGGACCCACAAAGACCCTAAACAAACCTAATGTTAGTCCGACCTACGCATAGGCGATGGTGGACCAGGACACCCGAATATGTGCCATGCATGCATCTTATGTAACCGGTGGTTGGTGGCATGGGGAATACCTAGACGTCCAAGTATGACCCAGTCATGCATGGACGGCCCTTTGGATTTTGGAGACTTGAGAGGGCTAGAAGAACCAGGTGTGGGTGTATCGAGGTTGGGCTTGGTGAGTGTAGATGACCCGGCCCGTTGGGTAGGGGTATGGTAGTGAACTCCTTGGAAGAAGTGGAGTGAGAATGATAGCTCAGGAGGTTCACTAGTGAAGGGGTCAAAAGGGTCAAAGAAGGTATGACCCCATGAGATGGGCTCCCATATGACACGGTCCCAATTGTGAAATACTTGAAGGTGTGGGTGGTCACCTTCATCCATCATGGTGAATGGGATGGTGGTCATGAGAAAAAAATAAGATTCCTCCCTTGGGCAAAAGGGAATGAAGTCAGGCTCGGCCGACATAGGGAGGAATAAGAGAACCTCCATGGTGACACAACCCACGGTGCACACTGAGGTAATTGACCCTAAGGCCGGATGAGTGAAGCTACGACTAGTGAGTTGGTTGAAGCCTCGGGCCAATAAATGTGTCAACGTCCATTGCCGGTGTAAACCCATAATAAGGTCACCCAATGTATCAACCTGGTGACTAGACCGGAATGTCGTATGGTAGGAGTTGACAGGCACTGGAGGTAAGGTGGGGTCCATGGAGGGGTAAAAAGGTGGGACCAAGCCTATCTTGAGCCAATTAAGTAGTGGCTCGGCGATGAAAAGCATACCCGTTAGAAACACGGGTGGCTCGGGCTTTGGTGGCTCCAAATAAGATGGCTCCGGGTGAGGATCGGAAGTAGAGGGTGGCAATGGATCACTCACGGGTGGTGAAGAATTCCCCGACTGGGGTGGGGACCCGAGTGGGGGTCTGACCGGATCGAGAATTGGCTGGGAGGTAGATGCTCGCCGAAGGGCGGCATCGGCTTGCCGTATGGCCGCATCAAATCGAGACTCAAATGGCTCGACCTCCAGAGCGACCTTATAGAAATCCCCCAAAGTTTTCATGTGGCGAAAAAATAATTCAAATTGGAAGTGAAGTCGTGAACCCTTCCAGAACTGAGTTCCGGCCTCGATGTTATCCAGCCCGACCCCACATCTTAAACGGTACACTTCGAAGTCCCTAATGTACTCGGACACGGACATGTTGCCTTGGTCGGGCCTGAGGTATGGGTTGACCATAGTTGCCAAAAGATGGGAATGGATCCCTAGGAATGGTTATGCAATGGCATCTTTTTTTTGTGTTTTATAAGCAAAATGTTATGCCAACTAATGCAAGCACCTAGACACGACTTAGAATGCGATGTAAATGCAAAGTTGAAATGAGACTCGAGTTGAAATGAGACTCGACTACACACCTAAACACAACCAAGACTCGGTACGTGGTGGAGATAATCGATCCGAGGATCACTCGCACAAGTGTGCGGCCTTCCCGATAGGCATAGCCTAACGTTCGGACAACACCTTTTGATATACCGATTAATGGTATGCGATGCAACCTTAGACCGACTTACACTTAGACTCGACGTAAATGACTCTTTTTTGTGTGTTTTTTTGTTTAGCAATGACTATTGACTACCCTAGACTCAACTGGGCTCTGATACCAAATTGACGCGGGACGGACACGCGATCTGGGACTCTAGCTCGCGATCGTCCCTATGCGAGGGAAGACGTGGGACCGTGCGCGGTTGAGGAACCGGCAGTGAGTCTCGGGTATCGGCCTTTCTGCGTTAACTCGGGTCGAGTCACGGGACGGTCACTCACTCTCGCTCTCGCAGTGGTGATAAAATGATAACAAGCTAGATAATCTATCACTCATGCATCGGTATATACAAAAATATAAGAGTAAAGCAATGCCTACGAGGAGGGCAGCGAGTTTACCTCCACGCTCCGGGCGTGGGGAAGACGTTCCCGGCCAGTTGCGGTAACTCCCGGCAACAACAGTAAAAAGTTAATTACAACCGTGAATTTTATTGCCCACTCCACGCAGGGATGTAAAGGGCTACAAGTGGGGCTCAATAGGACCGACCATGGGTTGACGGGCAGCAATCTGGAGGCGCGTACGGCACGGACTCGGCCTGCTGGTCCGACTCGGCACTATTCCAACTCAGTGATGCGCCAACTCGGTTGCTGACTCGCTGGACATCAAACAACGATTTCCAAAGGAGAGTCGCCTTCCTGAGACCTTATGAAGGTGCCGCTTGGCTGGGACGATGGCAGGGCGTCCCTAAACGACTCCCTGAAGGGGCGGCTCCTGAAGTTGATTTTTGATAATTATTTATGAATATATTCTGGACTGTAATTTCGGACCTACACAAGGAACAGATCTGTAGGCCTCGGTGACACGAATTACGATGCTCAGATCCAGAGGCCAATCGAGGCGTGGCTGGTACCGTTGGAGAAAGCACTCATAGGTCTACAACATATATTTTTGGTGGCTCCATTCACAGAACGGAATAAAAATAAAAACGACTGCAAAGTGCCTTTTTTTTCTGACCCGGACTGACAGACACACAGGGCAGAGATGAATCTGCCTGAAACAGACCTTTGACCGAGGGCTCAATGATTTTTTTTGACTCAACGAAAATTATGGTGGAAGGGGGTATACGTGAGGAACACTAGGGAATTTTTGTGGATTTTCTAAAATTTTCTTAAGTGGGTGGGGAAATTGCAACAAGGAGACTCTATCCCGTAGATCTGCAAAAGGGTAGATTACTGAGAGGGCAAACGAAAATATGGGAAAATTATCAAATGTACTCCAAATGACACGAAATTTTAACTGGAGGTTAGGGGAGATAAACAGAACAAACCCTTAAAATTAGGGATCAATCAGACAACAATAACTAGAGATACAATTTCGGAGAAGAGGTTCTGTCCTGATGGAGACAGAACTTCGATGACAGTGGCGGCGGCGTGACGGCGGTGCGATGGCGGCAGTAGAAAGAGAACTCAGAGGGGTTAAGGAGAAGGGGCTTCACACCCTAGAGGGCTGGAGGAAGAATATGAACCAGGGGGAGAGAGGTAAGGGGCGCACCCTTCAAGAGAGATCCAACCAATTTCAGAAATTTCATATGATTTCTTCATTAAATCTCTAATGACACTATACATAGGCTTATATAGAGAATGGCAAGGGGTGTGGGGCTGGGAATTTCGTGGGAAAGAGGCCATTTTCTTCCCCCATGTGGTCAAAAATTCAAAATAAATAAATTACATATGGAGGGGACACTCCTTTGAAAGGAAGGAAGGCATCTTGGACTTTTAAACCCCTTTGTCCCCTTTGAATGTCAAACCATCTAGAAGCCCACCTAGGACTTTGACCAGCCCCACATGGCCTTAGGTGGACCAATGGGAAAGGAGTGGGGGCCCCCTTGGTGGACCTACTGACATTTTGCACAAAAATCCAAACAATCCAAGGGAATGACACATTATCTTATAAAGCCTTACAATTGCACATATACTTTCCCAAGGATATAAAAGTAAATAAAAAGACTCAAATGTAAAATAAAAGTCAGTGCTCGGCGTCGATTCCCATCACCTCGCCCTCGGGCGGGAGCTTGATAACCGTAGCCAATTTTGCCAGGGTGTCTACCTAAGCATTACTGCTTCTAGGGATATGATCTATTTCAAAGAAATAGAATTTCTGGGTTAATCTAATGACGACGGCATGGTACGGAATCAACTCAGGTTTCCGTACGTCATAGATGCCGAGGGCCTGTCAGACTATTAGCTGGGAGTCCCCGTAGGCTTTAAGGCATTTGATGCCCATGTGGAGAGCCATCTGGAGCCCAATGAGTAGAGCTTCATACTCAGCTTCATTGTTGGTCAGGGATTTCATGAGAGCACAGGAGTTGTACAAAACTTCGCCCTAAGGAGTCAGGAAAACAATGCCAGCACCTGCCATGGTGGCTGGATCCTGGTTGCTCCGAGTAATCCCTCGGGAAGCACCATCGAAGTAGAGCTCCCAACAAGGTACACTGGTTGTGAGAGCGCTTTGCTACCAGTAATGCAAGACATCTCCGCTTTGTTCAACCGATTGTTGTGATTGAACAGCAAGGGACTCCTCGTCCGGGAGCTCCGAGCTGAAAGGTGAGTCATCTGGCACTGGATGGGCTGCTAAGAATTCAGCCATACCCTGTCCCTTGATTACTTTTTTGGGAATATAAGTAATGTCGTATTCCATCAGTAGGAGAGCCCACCTTCCCAGTCTGCCTAAGAGGACGGGTTGTCGAAGGAGATACTTCAGAGGGTCGTGCTTGGATATAAGCTCGACTCGATGGGACAGGAGGTAATGCCGCAACTTTTTGACGGCGAACACTAATGCCAAGCAGACCTTCTCGATGGGAGAATAACAGTACTCGGCACCGATTAGCTCCCGGCTGAGGTAATAGAGGGGCTGCTCTTTACCTTCCTCATTGACTTGTGCCAACAGAGCTTCTAGAGAAGCGTCCATGGCAGTAATATAGAGTATAAGGAATTTACCCTTGACTGGTGCCCCTAGAACTGGAGGAGTAAGAGGTACTCCTTGATTTGGTCGAAAGCCATCTGGCATTCAGAGTCCCATATAAACGGGGCGTCTTTCTTCATCAGCTTATCGAAAGGCACGCATCGACTGGGGAGGTTAGAGATAAACCTCTGAGTGTAGGTCAGCCTCCCTTGGAAGGACCTGAGCTCGGTGATGTTGCTGGTTGGTGGAAGCTCCCGGATTGCTTTGATCTTGCTGGGGTCCACCTCAATTCCCCTGTATCGGACGAAGAAGTCGAGAAACTTACTACTGGATACGCCAAAGGCGCATTTCATGGAGTTCATCTTGAGCCCGTATTGTTGGAGACGCTCGAAGACTCGGCGTAAATCGCGCAAATGGTCTTCACGGCTTTTCGGCTTGACGATGAGGTCATCGACGTAGCATTCGATGGTATTGTGCAGCATCTCGTGTTGTGAATATCCAAGTGATTTTGATGATAACAAAATTCAGGGTTATTTGTTGTTTCACGTGCTATGCTTTACTATCAAGTTCGATTGTAACATGCTTTCAAAGCCCGCTTCTTCATGTAATAAGCTTAAGTGTTTAAACCCGTTCAAATGCATAAATCATTGATTTGGGCTCTAAACCACCCAGGCTAAGCGTAAACTTACTCACCTGATTGGAATAAGGTAGCCATAAACTGTTTGTTCATATATTATATTTGATTGGCTAACCTTTTAATTTTTGCAGAAAACCCAGCCAGCTGTCGACCGCCAGCTTCTAGCGGTCGACCGATTCTCCCAGCAACGAATGGACAATTTCCTATAAAATTTCGGTCGACCGCCCCTATGCACAGGTCGACCGCCAGCCTCGAAAAGCCCTTATTGTTGACTTTTTATTCTCAACGTGGGAAGTCTCTCTTCAAGGATTTGTTTAATCCTAAAGTCACCAAACTTCCCATGATTTGTGGATCTAGTTCTTGGCTTGTCTCTTGACCATTCAAGAGTTATAAAAACATCTCATTGAGGCTTGTAACCCTAATCAATCAAAGGAGGCCATAGGAGGCTATCAAGGGGGAGATTCAAGAGCTGGTACTATAGCCGTTAACAGTGCTCCGAGAAGGAAGAGCTTCATCCATCTTCATCCATTTTCATCCATCTTCATCCATCTTCAAGCAACATCTGGAGCAGATCAACCCCAAGCCAAGAGGAGATCAAGCTGCATCCAAAACCGTCTTCATCAACTAAGGGGGAGCTTGAATCTGAAATTTTCTTTTTGTGTTTCCCATTCCAATCTTGCTGGGCTTTCATTTTTGAGTTCTTGTAATATTCAAACATCTGTCTGTGTGTGGATCTACGATAGTCTGTGTGTGTGTGTGTAAGTGATTTCTCTGTTCTTAACTCTTCTTTGTGTTTCAGTACTTGTGCACCTTCGTGGGAGTTCTAAACTCACACGAGTGTGTGTGTGTGCCTTGATCTTGTAACCTTATACAAGATAGTGTGTGAATCCTCACGGTCGGTGAGGGGTGGACGTAGGTTGCAGTTGTTGCATCCGAACCACCTAAAAATTGTGGTGTTCTGTGTGGTTTACTCCTTTTCTCCTACCTCCAGTTCTGATCTAGCTTGTTGTTTGTTGCATCGTTATCTAGTTTCATTGTTTTGCTCGAGCTGTATAAACCCTTTTACAGGAGATCCTTGGTATATCAAAAGGTAGCTTCTAATCGACACGGTCAATCCTGTCGAGAGGAAAATACCTTGTGTGAGAGAATCTTCAGATTCCCGGACTCCGCCTAGTACCAAAGAACTACTATAGGGGTTAATCTAGCCAGACTCTTTTTATATTTCATCAGATCTATCCTTGTTTGTTGGTTGCTCTCGATACATTTCTTAAAATTGTTAAAAGATCTAAAAATCTGTCATCACCCAATTCACCCCCCCCTCTTGTGTGTGATTGATCGCGTGACTTCAATTGGTATCAGAGCTAAGGCTCTATCTTTCACAGATCTAACGATCTAAAGTAAGATATGGATCAATGGCAAACAAGGGTATGATGCCCGAGGGTCACTCCATTAACGGTCCTCCCTTCTTTGATGGTTCAAACTACTCGTACTGGAAAAATAGAATGCATATTTTTCTGAGGGCTCAAGAGTACGAAGTTTGGAGAGTTGTGGACAAGGGTCCTTACAAACTCGGGGATGATGAAGAAAAATGTACACCCGAGGAAATTAAGAAATGCACAGTTAATTTCAATGCTATGAATATTATGCAATGTGCGATACACCCTAACGAATTTTCTCGTGTTTCCATGTGCAGCTCGGCTAAAGAAATGTGGGACAAACTGCGGCTCATATATGAGGGGACTGTTGGAACCCTAGTTTTGATGATGACAATCTATGATCATGTGAAGACTGGATTGCATAAGTTTGTTTGCATTTGATCATTTCATATAAAATGTATATCTGTGCACAGTTGAGTCTTTCAGCATGCAAGGTCTGTATACCTTGCGTTTGTTGCATACAGTACATGCATAGGTTAAAGAAGTCAGTGCATAGTCAGGTCTGTGCATACCACGTTACTTGGCAAATAACGGCTGCATACGTCTTAGTTCTTTGCATATTCAGGGTTAGTGTAATGTTTCCATAGTCGGTGCATGTTCTAAGTCCTTCTTATGAGAGTCTGTGCATAACATGCATTGCATATAGCCTGGTCAGTGCATATCTTACATTCTGCTTACAGAAGTCAGTGCAGCTTTCGCCTTGTATATACAAAGTCTGTGCTATTCCCTATAGCTCCGATCGGTGCAATGGTTGGTCCGTGCATACTTAGTTCATAGAAGGTTGGCACAGAGTTGGTATTAGCTTTGTTAGCGTCAGTGCATATTTGGTGTTAGCTTGAGTCGGTGCATTGCTTGTCTTGCATATCCATCCTCGGTGCAGCTCCTGTTTACGCATTCACCAAAGTCAGTGCATTCAATAGTCGGTGCAATCTTTGGCCTAAGGCATATCTAGGTCGGCGTACATAGAAGATCGGTGCAAGCTTTTGCTTGGCCTGCATTCCAACATCGGTGTACTTCATTACTGAAGTTAGTGCACTCTTGCAGGATGCACCCACGCGTAGTCTGTGCATACCTCATTATGTACATCGATGGTCTGTGTGTGTGCCTTGCCTAATATATATATCAAGTCAGTGCATGTTGACTTATTCTTATACGAGTCCGTGCATGCATAAGTCTGCCTATAAGATGTTTGACCTAATGACTACTGCTCTCCTGACAGAGATTTTCTCTCCAGAGAACTGAGGCCAAGTGATCGTAACTTCTAAAGTGGCACGTGATCCAAGAGTGGAGGAGGTGCCAAGATCGAGACACGTGGAAAGCATTGAGCTAGGATGCTGCCACGTGGGCCAAGGCATTTGGGCGGGAATCGTGGAAAGCACACGCCCTTAATCTGATGCTTAAGAAAAAGGAAAGAAAGAAGGAGAAGAGTGTGGGAGCACAATACAGAAAGAGAATCAGTGAGAGAAAAAGGAGATCGAGCACCTGAAAAAGAAAAGAGATCGAGAGAGAGAGAGAGATATAGCTTGAAGGGAAGCAAGAGCAGCACATTGAAGATCAGGCTTTCTGTAGTGTTCTCTGGATTAGATTCAAGACACTTGGCTCCTGCGTGAGCATTTTAGTTTGGATTTATTGACAGCCCTCTGTTGCTGTGTTTTTGCTCTTTTTGTTCTTTCTTCTTTGATACTCGTTCAAGCTGTTCGTCAGGGGTTGCAGAGGAGGTTTTCCTCTGGTCGGCTAAGCTGTAAAGCCCAGCAGGTCAAGCTGTTTGTCAGTGTTTCAGAGGATTGGTTCCTCTGGACAGCAAGCTGTGTTGCTTAGCGGTTGTAGTCAAGCTATGAGGCCCAGCGGTCTTTCAAGCTGTGAGTCAGCAGGAAGCCATACTCTGGTTGGAGTATGGGGTGGATGTAGGTCAGCTGACCGAACCACCTAAAATTTCTTGTGCAGTGTGGTTGAATGCTTTCTCGTGTGAGATTGTTTGTTCGTAATTGCCTAGATAGCTTCCGTCTGCATGTCTTCAAATAGTTGATTAGGCGTGCACCTCTAGTGTTTAAGAAAGTGTCCACTGAATAAGCCATCATAATTCTATTCAACTTTAAAATTGGGCGAAATGTTTTAAGAAGATCCATTCACCCCACTCTGGATCTACATTTCTTCCTATCTCCGTACCCATCAATTGGTATCAGAGCGGGTTTCTACACAGAGGGTCCAACGACCTGCAGATCTGTTCCTTAATTTAGTTTAGGTGCGATCTGGTTGATCCGACTCTTAGCATTGCTCCTGATCTGATTTGTAGTGAATTCATGGCTGAAATTCTTGTATACACCAATTCGAATTTTTATGGCCAGTATGGCTCCTTTAGAGACTATGTGATGCATATGGATTTAGATCTTTGGGTTCTTATAGCTCTTAGTGCGTATGAAGTTCCAGAGGACAAATCCCAATGGAAATCTTCAGACAGACAGAAATTTGATGAAAATAAAAAGGCCCTAGATCTAACCAAAAGGGCAATAGACTCTAACTATGTTCCATATGTCAATGAATGCAGGAGTGCAGCGGCTATCATCAACAGAATGCTGGGACGATCTGTTGGAGATGAGGAAATGTGCCTGATGGTCAGAGATCAGTCCGAGGACTCATCCTCCCAGGTAAATTCTGAAGCTGAGAACTTTAGCTATGATGATTTAGTCTCCATGAATGAGCATTTATTGAATAAATATGATAGAGTCAAATCAGAAAAGAACAAGTTGAGAAAAGAAATGATTCATGAAGTTACACGCTTAAGAGCTGAAAAAGAAAATTTGAAATCTGAAAATGAGAGTTTAAGAAACAAACTTGCTAAAGATGAAAATTCATATAATGAATGTGCTTTCTTAAAGGAACTAATTGAAGACCTTGATTCGGATGACAATATGCAAAAGAATCTAATTAGATCCTTGAAAGAAGAAAATGAGTCATTGGTTAAACAGAAAAAGGAAACAGACGAATATCAGGATAAATTGATTGAAGAAAATAGTAATTTGAAGGAACAGAATAAAAAGTTGATGGTTCTTAATACAGTCTTTTCTGAAAGATGGCTGGCTTACGAAAAAGGAAAATCTGTTTTGGAGGAAAAGGAAACAAACAATGAAATAAAGCTTCAACAAAAAAAATGAATCTTTAAAAATCTCAATGACTGTCTGCATCAACAAGTCATCTCCTGTGAACATGATGCTGCCACTTTACAAGCTGAAATTGAAGATCTAAAAAATTCTCTTTCAAAGTTTGTTGAAGGACAAGATAATTTGGATAAGCTGCTAGGGATGAAAGTGAATTTTCAGAAAGAGGGGCTGGGGTATAATCCAGTAAATAAGAAGAGCTTTTAAAACAAAATTCATACATCATTTGTAAGTAGCTCAGAACAAACCAGCATCAAAACTCCATTGGTTTTTCAGTTCACTACACAGAAAAATCCAAATCTTGCTACTATTCAGAAAAGTCAGAAATCTACCGAAAAAGCTGAAGAAAATGGACATATGCAGAACAAGCCTACACACACTCATGTTAAAAATGTGCATGCTGTCCATAATACCAATACTCATACTCATGCACACAAGAAGAGAATTTAATGACATTACTATGGTAGGCTCGGCTATATGATGAATGACTGCAAATTGAGGAAAAAGGATGATCTAAATGCCAGTAAAATGCATGCTAGGAAAACTTACTCTAAAAATCATGCATTTCAGAATAAGAAAGTTTCATGTTTTCATTGTGGCAAGATGGGCCACATTGCTGCCCATTGCTGGCATGCCCAGGGAAAAGCTCCTATGTGTTCCAACTGTTGGAAGCCAGGCCATCTGGCTAGTGAGTGCTTGTCAGTGGTTAAGAGAAGAAATTTTTCTTCCTGTTTTGAATGTGGGAAGTATGGTCACACAGTCCAGGACTATTGGTATATTCAGGGAAAGAAACTCAATTCTAAATTTGTTAAATTCCTTATAAACAAAATTGATTTTGGCAGAAATAAAGTTGTGTCTAAGGAAAAATACTTTGGATGCTTTAACTGTGGAAAACCTGGCCATCGAGCTTCTGAATGCTGGTTGGCAAGTTATGGAAAATAAAATGTCCATGCAAATAACAAAAATTTTCATGATTATGCACAAAGATTACATGCTTATAATAATGTGCATAAAAAGAATCTAAACTCTATTACTTCATGTTATTTTTGTGGTCAGTTAGGACATTCAATGTCTAACTGTTTTATGATTAAGTCAGATGGTTTATTTGCTCAGAAAATGTGGAAAGCACCCTCTAGAGGTGCCACTGACAATTTAGGACCCAAGATTTCTTGGGTTCCTAAATCTTTAAAATAAGGACCTATTCTTGCAGGTGTGCCTTAGGGCTGGAGAATAAAAAGGGGTAAATAAACCAAGGCACCCAAATTGGTAAAACTCCATTCAGGTAACGTTTTGCATTCTTCACATCTATTCAATTGAATTCCTTAGGAACATATTTTTAACTGCATATCATGTTAAATCTGATTGGTCAAAAGTTTCATGCATACATGCTCTTTTATTTGTTTTGACATTTGCATTGAGGTACATGAGTTTATCTGTTCACACTTTGAGTTGTGTGTGCCCATATTCATTGAAGATATGCTGAATTTACTTCTAATCTGTATGCATTCATGTTTTCACTGTGCTTCAACTGGCTACATGCATATAGACTTAGTGCATTTCTTGCCTCGAGCCAGATGAGGTCGGTGCAATTTTTTTTGTGTGTGTCATGACATAAATAAGTTTGTGCATGTTTCTGTAGAATGCATATAATGTTGATACATATCTGAGTACCTTAAGAGAATCAAATAGTGGTTGTTTGAAATCTCTGCACTTGTTGAGGGGGAGCTGTGCTTGTCTGAGATCGAATACATGTTGGTTAGTGAGTTACTGCTGCTTAAAAAGTTAGCTTTCTGTGTCTGATAAATTAAAAGGCTCTGCTGTTGTGATATTGACCTTGGTGTCAGCTTAAGTCTGATCTAAGATGAGAGATCAAATGGTTGTGATTTGAGCTTTTGGATGGACTATTTTCCCAGAAGGCTGAATGGTTGCTGGTTTACTGAGATGGGTGGTTATATGATGATGGTCATTCAGGTTGTGTTTTTGGATTTGTGCTATCTAGCCGTTAGTCTCAACCCTGACCATGAATGGTCTTCATCTACATCACCTTGTTCCTTGTCTCCTTCTCTTATTCACATTTGTCGTCAAGAAACTCATAGTTTGTGCTAGTCAGGGGGAGTAATATCTGAATACTGTCACCTTTACTTATTTTCAATAATTAACTACTAAGATCACCCTGAACTAAGAACGAAATTGCTGATCTTAATTGAGATGTGATTTTTGGTGTATGAATATTAAATCTTATCTGAAAAGCTCTCACAGTTAACCCTGGAAGATACCTCAATGGTCTTAAAATAGTCAAAATTGGAAATTACTTAGTAGGGCATCAATAATCTAGAAGTCCTTAGTAATAAACCAATTTGATAGATAATCCAAGTTTTATATGGTCCTTAAGTAATGTCTAAAGAAAATTCTGACAAAAGAACTGGGATACGCCATTAAATAAAAATTGAGTGTGGCACAGCAATGGCATATTATTTGAGAAACTGATCATCTGTCTCAAAGAAATTCAGAGGTCATGTCATGATAATAAATGCTATCTCTGTTCAAAAAATATATATATGAAACATAAAGGTAAACTGCTCTGAGTAACTAGGGACTCTGGTGTTTGATCAACATATTTCCTTTAGTAAAAAAGGGCAGTTATACTGAAATGTTCAATAAAAATTTCTTTTGGCAAAAGTTCAATTAAATCATGGTTGACCCTTTGGTTTCTTCAGAAAATTTAGACTGATTTAATGTCAATATAAAATTTTGGGTTTGTCAATCAGTAATTGGCTAATAAAAGGGAGCTAGTAAGATTAATGATCTCCTTGACTGGGTTATTTCCTTGATTAAGCTATCTCATTTCCATTGATTCACAGGGATAACTTGTGGAGAATAACATTCTAAGATATAATCTCATATGTCGGAAACCGCATTTCTACGTAGAAAGGCATTTTATTTTAAGTAAGGGGTAGTTTGGGTATTAATTGTTGAATATTGGTAAAGTTGGCAGTGTCTCTTGTATTTACGTAACCCTACTTGTCTTATCCATCATACCTTCTCTTTTGAAGTCGAAGCATCCTCCTGCTCTCGTGTTCATCTCTCTCAAGTTCAGCTTGCAAGCCCGCCTCTCCAGCCGTCCCTCTTCTCATCTCGTTCATTCCCTCTCTACCTCTCATCCTTCTCTTCTTATTGCCTTCACCATGTCTTCTTCGGCAACAGAGAGCAAGGGGAAGAAGAAGTCTTCTGAGGAGCAGCAGTCCACAACTCCTCAAGTCAGTATGTCTGAAGAGGTGCATGCAAAGGAAGCTCCTTCCGCACCCATCAACATTTGGTTCACCTAGACCTAGTACTGAGCCCGATATTGCCCAGATGCTGTCAAATCTGACTGAGATAGTAATGAACCAAAATAAATTGATGAACAAACAGTTTGTATTCAATACTATTCAGCTGGACAAAGTAGATGCCCGATTGCAGCATTTGGAAAGAGTTGTCAAGAGACAAGGGATTGAATTTTTAACTGCCAAAAAAAAAACAGATGCAACAGTCCGAGAGATCTTAGAATCTCTTATGGGAATTAGTACTAGAGTTGGTGACATGGTGAGAAAAATTCAAGATACACAACTCTCAACCTTCACCAAGCTCGCTCAAATTCTGAGCCACACTTTTGATCTGAAGATTGAATTTGAGTTGATAAAGAGTACATTGAACACTATTGCAAACTGTCAGCCTGAAGTCATCAGCAAATTTCAAGATGTTAAGTCTGAGTTGGAGACCCTCTCAAAGAATCTTAAACAAACTCTCTCAAAGCAAGATTCTACCACCTCTCTAGCGAACAAACTTGGGTATACAGTACATCGAAAGCTAGATGACCTATTAGAACTCTTGAGAAATCTTCCCAATTCTATGCTCAACAGATCTGCAACCCCTGGTTCCAGCAGTGCACATCCTCCTAGAGACAGGGGAAGTTTCAGATGTCAATGATTCCCAAGATTTCCCCATTCTTTTTGACCATGACAAAGGGGGAGAATATATTGTGGTGAAGATGAACATGTATGAAAGTTTACAGTTTACTGACTGATGGATAGTTTTTCAAGCTTATAGTTTTCTGATGGACAGTTTTTTAGGTTTCTGATGTAAAAATGTTGAACGAGATAGTTCATTCAGACACTTGTCTGTATTCTCTTACTGTACATAGAAATGTAACTTCTGCATAGTGCATATTTGTGTTGGATGCATGTTTTATGTTGAATGTTATCTTTGCCATGAATGTCAACAAGTAAATTCTCTGCTAGTTTCAATCATACATGAATTATAGTTGTCATCATCAAAAAGGGGGAGATTGTTGGAACCCTAGTTTTGATGATGACAATCTATGAGTCATGTGAAGACTGGATTGCATAAGTTTGTTTGCATTTGATCATTTCATATAAAATGTATGTCTGTGCATAGTTGAGTCTTTCAGCATGCAAGGTCTGTGTACCTTGCGTTTGTTGCATACAGTCCATGCATAGGTTAAAGAAGTCAGTGCATGGTCAGGTCTGTGCATACCACGTTACTTGGCAAATAACGACTGCATACGTCTTAGTTCTTTGCATATTCAGGGTCGGTGCAATGTTTCCATAGTCGGTGCATGTTCTAAGTCCTTCTTATGAGAGTCCGTGCATAACATGCATTGCATATAGCTTGGTCAGTGCATATCTTACATTCTGCTTACAGAAGTCAGTGCAGCTTTTGCCTTGTATATACAAAGTCTGTGCTATTCCCTATAGCTCCGGTCGGTGCAATGGTTGGTCCGTGCATACTTAGTTCATAGAAGGTTGGCACAGAGTTGGTATTAGCTTCGTTAGCGTCAGTGCATATTTGGTGTTAGCTTGAGTTGGTGCATTGCTTGTCTTGCATATCCATCCTCGGTGCAGCTCCTGTTTACGCATTCACCAAAGTCAGTGCATTCAATAGTCGGTGTAATCTTTGGCCTAAGGCATATCTAGGTTGGCGTACATAGAAGATCAGTGCAAGCTTTTGCTTGGCCTGCATTCCAACATCGGTGCACTTCATTACTGAAGTTAGTGCACTCTTGCAGGATGCACCCACGCGTAGTCTGCGCATACCTCATTATGTACATCGATGGTCTGTGTGTGTGACTTGCCTAATATATATATCAAGTCAGTGCATGTTGACTTATTCATATACGAGTTCGTGCATGCATAAGTCTACCTATAAGATGTTTGACCTAATGACTACTGCTCTCCTGACAGAGATTTTCTCTCCAGAGAACTGAGGCCAAGTGATCGTAACTTCTAAAGTGGCACGTGATCCAAGAGTGGAGGAGGTGCCAAGATCGAGACACGTGGAAAGCATTGAGCTAGGATGCTGTCACGTAGACCAAGGCATTTGGGCGGGAATTGTGAAAAGCACACGCCCTTCATCTGATGCTTAAGAAAAAGGAAAGAAAGAATGAGAAGAGTGTGGGAGCACAATACAGAAAGAGAATCAGTGAGAGAAAAAGGAGATCGAGCACCTGAAAAAGAAAAGAGATCGAGAGAGAGAGATATAGCTTGAAGGAAAGCAAAAGCAGCACATTGAAGATCAGGCTTTCTGTAGTGTTCTCTGGATCAGATCCGAGACACTTTGCTCCTGCGTGAGCATTTTAGTTTGGATTTATTGATAGCCCTCTGTTGATGTGTTTTTGCTCTTTTTGTTCTTTCTTCTTTGATACTCGTTCAAGCTGTTCGTCAGCGGTTGCAGAGGAGGTTTTCCTCTGGTCGACTAAGCTGTAAAGCCCAGCGGGTCAAGCTGTTTGTCAGCGTTGCAGAGGATTAGTTCCTCTAGATAGCAAGCTGTGTTGCTCAGCGGTTGTAGGCAAGCTGTGAGGCCCAACGGTCTTTCAAGCTGTGAGTCAGCAGGAAGCCATACTCTGGTTGGAGTATGGGGTGGATGTAGGTCAGCTGACCGAACCACCTAAAATTTCTTGTGCAGTGTGGTTGAATTCTTTCTCGTGTGAGATTGTTTGTTCCTAATTGCCTAGATAGCATCCGTCTGCATGTCTTCAAATAGTTGATTAGGCGTGCACCTCTAGTGTTTGAGAAAGTGTCCACTGAATAAGCCATCATAATTCTATTCAACTTTAAAATTGGGCAAAATGTTTTAAGAAGATCCATTCACCCCCCTCTGGATGTATGTGTCTTCCTATCTCCGCACCCATCAAGGACGTTCGAAGTCAAGGAGACCAAGGCCAACCTTCTGGTCCGAGATTATGAGCTCTTCAAGATGAAGTCTGAAGAGACAATTTCAGAGATGTTTGCAAGGCTAACTGAGATCACGAATGGTCTCAAAAGTCTTGGGAAAGATTACACTAACTCTGAGCTCGTAAGAAAAGTGCTAAGATCCCTCCCTCCTGCGTGGCACACCAAGGCCACCGTCATTGAAGACTCTAAAAATCTATCCACACTTACTCTCGATGAACTCATAGGGTCACTCATGACCTATGTAATAAATGTGAAGAGGATAGCCGAGGAAGATACCAAGAAGAAGAAGGTGATTGGATTGAGAGCTCATCAATCCCATGACGACTCCCAAGAAGAATAATCCAGTGATGGGAGCAACGAACAAGAAGAACTGGCGATGATCACTCGCCAAGTGAAAAGATTTCCGAGGAAGAAAAGAAACTTCCAAGGCAACTTCAGAAAGGGGCAAAGGAAGCCCACTCAAACCAAAGGTGAGTCGAGCAAGCCGAATAGCATCATATGCTACGAATGCAAGAAGCTCGGGCACATGAGGGGAGAGTGCCCAGATCTGAAGAAGAAATTCAATAAAGATAACTTCAGAAAGCCCAAAGCCATGGTCGTCACGTGGAGCGATGAAGAGGACGAACCGTCCGATGAGGAGATACAAGAGCTCATGGAAAGCTTGTGCCTCATGGCACATGAGGATGACTCAACCGAGGTAAATTCGGATCTTGATTTTATTTGTAATGAACAATGGGAGTCTGAATATGAAAAACTGTATACTAAATATAAGAAAATCAGATCTGATAATAAAACTCTCAAAAATAAAATTGATGATTTGTCACATGAAGATATCTTTGTCAAGTTTAAAAAATTGGAACAGAAATAGTTTGAGGCAACAGAAGAAAAAGAAAGTCTGCTATAAACGATTTCAGATTGTGAAAAAACCAAAGAAGAGCTATCTTGCAAAATGTCTGAAATGAAGAAAGTGTGTGAAAAAATGAAAACTGAAGAAAAAATTCTGAAATCCACAAATTTAGAACTTGAAAAGAAAAATGTGAGTTTGGATAAAGAAGTGGCTGAACTTCAGTCCACCTTGTCAAGATTTGTAAAGGGTAAACAAAATTTAGATAATTTGTTGGGAGTTAAAGTCAATTTTCAAAAGGAAGGACTGGGATACACTCCTCAAAATAAAAAATCTTTTGAACATAAGATCCCCACATCCTTTGTTCATGAAAAAGATAACAACCATGCTTCATGTTCCAATTCTAAACTAAAACATGTCCAACCCAAACCATGACAATTTCAAAGAAAGTTTACACCTGTTAACTGTTATCATTGTGGTAGATTTGATCATGTTATAACAAACTGCTGGTTCAAATAAAGTCCACCAAGAAATCATGTTTTCTGGACCAAGAAAAGATATGCACAGAACTGGACTAACTCCTACGGACCCAAACTAGCTTGAGTACCAAAATCATTTGCATGAGAATGTTGTTTCTTGCAGATATGTCTTGAAGCCAGGGGGAGCAAGTGGTACTTGGACAGCGGCTGCTCAAGGCATATGACAGGGGACAGGAAAGCGTTCTCCATGCTGCAAGATAAGGATGGAGGCTTAGTTACTTTTGGTGGAAAAGATAAAGGTAAAATAATTGGAATTGGCAACATAGGTAAGAATTCTAAAATCTTGATTGAAAATGTGCTTTTGGTGAAATGTTTGAATCATAACTTGTTGAGCATAAGCCAACTGTGTGACAAAGGCTTTAAGATTGTTTTTGATGAAACCCATTGCTTTGTCTTAAATAAAACCTCCAATGAAATCAGATTCATCGGCAAGAGGAGCAATAATGTATACACTATTGA
This sequence comes from Amorphophallus konjac, assembly GCA_022559845.1. NCBI lineage: Eukaryota > Viridiplantae > Streptophyta > Magnoliopsida > Alismatales > Araceae > Amorphophallus > Amorphophallus konjac. The sequence continues at coordinate 461,488,158 of CM040121.1, read as the reverse complement.
TATTAATGATGTTTCTTGTGATGATATGTGTTTGGTAGCTAACAATCATGACAATGTATGGCTATGGCACCGAAGACTGGGTCATGCTAGTTTTGGAGTTATCTCCAAGTTGTCTATACATGACTTGGTGAGTGGTTTGCCAAAAGTAAAGTTTGAAAGTGATAAAATTTGTGAGGCTTGCACAAAAGACAAGCAAACACGCATATCCTTCAAAAATAAGAACATTGTTTCTACCTCCATGCCTTTGGAATTGATACATCTCGATCTGTTTGGCCCAACTAGGACATCCAGCCTAGGAGGAAAATCATATGGTTTCGTGATTGTTGATAATTATTCCAAATTTACTTGGGTGTTATTTCTATTCAATAAAAATGATGCATTGATGAATTTCAAGTGTTTTGCAGGAAAATTCAAAATTATAGAGGCTACCTTATCACCACTATCTAAAGTGATCATGGTGGCGAATTTGAAAATCATGAGTTTAGTAACTTCTGTGAAGAGCACGGGTACACACACAACTTCTCATCACCAAGGACGCCCCAACAAAATTGAGTGGTGGAGAGGAAAACAGAACATTGATAGACATGGCACGGACCATGTTAAGTGAAAACTCTCTACCAAAATATTTTTGGGCCGAGACGGTAAGTACAACATGTTATATCATCAACAGGGCAATGGTAAGGCCCATTTTGAAGAAAACTCCATATGAGCTCTACAAGGGTAAGAAATCGAATATTTCCCATCTTAAACCCTTTGGTTGCTCATGTTTCATCCTGAACAATGGTAAGTCCAACCTAGGTAAGTTTGATTAGAAAAGTGACAAGGGAACCTTCCTAGGTTATGCACTTAATTCTAGAGCTTATCGAGTGTTTAATAAACGGACTTTAGTTGTTGAGGAAAGTCCTCATGTAATTTTTGATGAATCTGAACTAAAACTAACTACTCAAATTGTGGATGCAGGAGACGCCCTCAAAGATTCAACCAATGCTGGAACATCTAAAGTCAAGGATGAACCAAAGGAAGGAATACCCACCAAGAGTGAAGAAGATGAAGATCCTTCAATTGAGACACTGCAAGAGCAGCAAGTGCAGCACCCTGATTTGCCAAGCACCTCCACATTCTTAAAGGATCATCCAGCTGAAAACATAATTGGTAATCCTCAAGATGGGATAAGAACCAGAGCTTCTCTAAGGCAAGTAGAAGAAGAAGATTTGATAGCCTTATTTTCACAAGAAGAGCCTAAGGATATCCATGAGGCTCTCCAAAATGAATCCTGGATCCAGGCTATGCATGAAGAGTTGCACCAGTTCGAAAGAAACCAAGTGTGGACTCTGGTGCCACGACCTAAGAATCAATCCATTATCGAACCCGATGGGTTTTCAGAAATAAGTTAAATGATATGGGATTGGTTGTTAGGAACAAGACCTGGCTTGTGGCCAAGGGGTATAGCCAGGAGATGGGTATTGATTTTGATGAGTCTTTTGCACCGGTTGCTCGTCTAGAAGCAGTCCGGATTTTATTGTCTTATGCTTGCTCATCTAACTTTAAATTATTTCAAATGGATGTTAAATCTGCGTTTCTAAATGGGTATATCAAAGAGGATATTTTTTTAGAACAACCTCCAGGTTTTGAAGACCCCAAACATCCACAACATGTGTACAAGCTCTAGAAGGCCTTGTACGGACTGAAGCAAGCACCAAGGGCAAGGTATGAACGGCTCACGTCATTTCTGATTGAAAATAATTTCAAGAGAGGTAAGGTTGATCAAACACTTTTCACAAAGAAATCAGGTAAAGACATATTGGTAGTTCAAGTGTATGTGGATGATATAAGTTTTGGAGCTACTAATAATGTGCTATGTGATGAATTTGTAGAAATCATGCAAGGTGAATTTGAGATGAGCCTAATGGGTGAATGATGCGGGATGGACACGCGACTCGACACCAATTGGATATGCGACCCTTGGACTCTAAGCAAGTTCACGATTGCCCCTAACGAGGGAAGCGTACGGACGTGCACGGTTGAGAAACCGGCAGTGAGCTAGGGTGGTCAACTCATAAATTCGTGCCCGGATCGGGTCACGGGACGGTCTCGCTCTCTCTCGCAGCAGCGGTGAATAACAATATATCGAGCTAACGGCCCTAACACATGCTCTCTAGCAGCGGCATAAACAAGTATATGCGAAATAAAGCAAATGCCGAGTAATGGAGCGAACACGATACCTCCATGCGCCTGGCGTGGGGAAGACGATCTCGGCCGATCTTGTACTCCCGGAACAATAATTAATTAAATTACAGCAATGATTTACTGCCCACTCCACGTAGGGAGGTAAAGGGTGACACAGCGGGACCCGGGAGTAGCGGGTTCGGGTTGACGGGCAGCTTCTTGTGTAGCTTCGGCGGCACACGTACTCACGATCGTGGGACCCACGTGCCGGTCTGTGGGACCGTGTGGGCCCGGAGCGGCACCGCTATGACGGGGACATCTGGAGGGATGCTCCCTGGGAAGGCTGCATTCGGGTCCACCTCGCGGAAGGCGAGGAGGCTCCGATCGGTGCGGGTTGGAGTTGCTACCCACGGATCTGAATTCTGTTTCAGATCTGCGCGTCCCGACGAAAACTGATGCTGCGATCGGCCCCGACGTTGGATCGACGCACAAGATATACCGATAAAAAGCTAACTCAAAATCCTTTGATCTATGACCAGAGAAAGAAATTTGAATTTTCCGTTGATGACCTTTGTCGAATATTCAAGCTGCTGGTTCACAGGATCTAAAAACTCAGGATAGAAGGGCTTTTTCCTGAGAGTTGGCGTTGACCGTGATGTAGACCTCCGATTCAGATGTTGAGCTCTTCACAAAAGTTGTGGAGGGCGAAGAGAGGAAAACGTGGATATATTTTATGAAAGGTTTGATGGAGATTTGAATGGGAAAAAGTATTTTCTAGTATCGGGCGGTCGGATCTGGACAACAGGAACAGAACTGAATTTGTGGGAAAGAAACAATTTCTAAAAATAGATAGAGGGCTTTTGAAATTTGACAAAAATTTGTGGAGGATGAGGATGGTGGACAGAACCTCCAGTAAAATTGGGGATTCAAGCAAAAATCAAGAAGGGGAACAAAAGGGTGAAACTCAGGGCTACTGTGAAACTAGACAGAGAACTGGCAGATCTGGTGGATTGGAAAGCACGAAAATGGAAAAATATAAAACGGGGACTGGAATTTTTTTCTATTTTTATAGAACTCACCCTGAAAATCTTAGCTCCATAAGATGTAGGAGTTGGGAGCTAAAATTCTCGGAGTAACCCTCTGTCCAGCAAAATAGAACCTTGGACAGCACTTCGGATCTTGCTTCGCGGTGGCTCGATGGCGGCACGACGGTGGCGGCGGCGGCAGAGATAGAAACCGGAGGTAGAGGGGCTAAGATAGAAGGGGTCTATACCCTGAAATACTGAAGGAGGAAGAAGGAACCAGGGAGAGAGAGGAGGGGGCGCACCAAGCTCCAATGCACACAACAATTTTTTCTTCTCATTAATTCTCTAAAATGTGGAAATACAAGTATTTATATAAAATGAAAAATGACTCAAAATGCCGTCAGATCTAGGGTTAGAAGGGGCACTAAGGGGATAGGAGAAAGTATTTCTCCCATGTGGTCAAAACACATTACACATAATCTATTCAAACTTCACTTAACTAGCCTAATAGGGACAAAACAAGGGGCGCCCCCTTCATGGGCCTCTCTTGGGCCAAGCTGGTCCAAGGCCATCCAACAAGCCCATTAACCCATGCTTAGCCTATGGACTCTCCCACCTAGATGGCCCATCAGAGGGAAAAGCCCACTTGGGCCTTAAGTGACTTTAAGGTCCATAATGAAGGCCTTAAGTCCAATATGAACTAACCCCCCTTAATGGACCTAATAAAAGAAACCTAGTAATGGACTCTTCATAGAATGTGGCCCAATGGCTTATAAAAAGCCTTACAAAGGAGCCCAAACGAAAAAAATCAACAAACACACAATTACAAGCCAATACAACCCATAAGACACACTAATAGAAGCCAATACACACTAATACAACCCATTAGCCTTTGATGCCCCCCTCAATTCTCCCCGGGTGGGAGGAACTCGACCCCGTCGAGTAAGGGGTGCTGCTGCTCGAATAACTCCGACGAATCTGTCACCGTACCAAGTAGCGCGGGTACGCTCCACTCCAAGTAGTCGTCACCTGCTCATTCCGTATATACTCGATATGGACAAGCTGCTGTGGGAACGAGACTAGAGGTGGACACTCCGGGTGGGGTCACTCTCAAAGGGGAGGAGGCGGCTCAAAGACTCACTAGGAATCACCGCTGGGTCCCTATAGGTGACTAGACCGGGGCATAGATGTAGAGCTGGTCCCATACTCCTCGAGCGAGTCCACTCGCCTCTTACTCATAAGGGACCGACATCTACGAGCTTGCACAAGACACATGCAGACTCACCATGTACTAACACACGTATGCAAACCATACAAACAAGCCACACAAAATAAACCATACAAACAAACTGACTCATGCATTACCCTAGACTTAAGGTGGTGACATCAACCCCACTAGGTGGCCATCATCCACATCCTGAGCGTCGGTAGACTCTCTAGACCTTCGTACTCATCAGCTAGTTCCGGATCGGCCTCGTAGTCGACAGATACAAGCCCAGAAGGCAAAGCTTCTCCTACCCCTAGGGCTAGAGTGGCACGAGTGGGACATTGGTTGGCGATGTGGCCAAACCCATGACAGTGGAAACAATGTAGCTGTGACCTACTGGTCTCCCCGATAAGAGGGCCCTTACCCTTATCCTCCCGACGGGCAGGGGGTGTAGGCAACAGAGGTGGAGCTGTAGGTGCCGTAGGCAACAAGGGTGGGGATGCCGGTGCCAGTGGACGGGCAATGGGTACCGGTGGTTGGGGTGAAGGTAGATCCCGGGGTGGGGGAGGGCGAGGCCTTGGAGCGAAATGCTCCTGATGGGCGGGCTCCTGAGATCGAGCCATGGGGGGCCGCTGATGTGGGACTAAAGAGTGACGGGCTCAGTGCTACGAAGAGGGGTGGGGCCCGACCGATGGCTAGGCTCGAACTCTTCCTCAAATTGCTCCAACTCGAGAGCAACCTGATATGCCTCTTCCAACATTTTGGCATTGCGGTGGAAAAGCTCATACTGATAGTGTGACCGCAAACCATGTCGAAAGCGAGAAACGGGCATGGTGCTCTGCTTCGTGACACCACATCGTAGAAAGTACTCATCAAATTCAGCACTGTACTCGAAGACGGACCGGTCTCCCTGGCTGAGACTCTGCCACCTATCGATGAGTCGCTGACGGTACGTGGCAGGAAGGTACTTTTACCGAAGCTTGACCTTCATTTCGCCCCATGTCTCAACCGGGGGCTCTAGCCGCTGGAATAACAGGCTCTCTACATTCTTCCAATAGGTTTGCGCCTATCCCATGAGCTTCATGGTAGCGAATCGGATTCTTCGACGCTCCGACATCTCATACCATTCGAAGTATCGGTCCATGCCGAACTTCTAATCTAGATAGACTTTCGGATCCAAAGACCCATAAAAAATGGGAGGGTCCGCTCGCACGGTCTTAAGAATCCTATCGTCCTCCTCATCCCTCTGTGGCTGGAGGCCACGACGGCGTTGACCATACCCGACATAGGCGTTATCGGACCCATAGTCCTCAAAACCAAGGTCACGGGGTGGTAGTTCGGGGACCCGAGGAAGGGCGGGCGGAGAAGCCTGTGGTGGCTAAGGAGCATGTACGGGCGGGTCCTGGGCTACAACGGCGGGCTGGGCCTGGGCTATGGGAATGGCCTGGCCTTGGGCAGCCGCTGGAGCGAGTGTGGGTGGGCCCGGGGCCACGCTAGGAGGGTCTCCGTGAGACATCCTGTCCAACCGTCTGAACAGACCTTGGACAGATCTATCGGATGACTCCATCCGTTTCTCCATGGCGTTAAACCGGCCATCTATATGGTCCGAGAAGCTCTTAAAGGTTGCCTCGGATTTGTCTATCCGGACTATGAGGGCCATGATCGCCTCATGCAAGGAGTGAAGGTCTCCCGAGATGGTATCCCGTGGGTTGGCCATAGGTGGAGGGCGATGGTATTAGGTACCTCACGAGTGGGCATGCAACGACACAAGGACTAGGAGACACGGATTAATGCAAGGATGATGCACCTAGACTTAAACCAAGACTCGGTACGTGGCGGAGTTAATCGATCAGAAGATCACTCGCGTAAGTGTGCGGCCTTCTCGATAGGCGTAGCCTAACGTTCGGACAACACCTTTTGATATACCGATTAATGGTATGCAAATGTGACACCTAGACCGACTTAGACTTAGACTCGACTTAGACAATTACTAGATGTAAATGACACTTTTTTTTGATTTTAGACACCCTAGACTCAACTGGCTCTCTGATACCAAACTGATGCGGGACGGACACGCGACTCGACTCCAATTGGATATGCGACCCTTGGACTCTAAGCAAGCTCACGATCGCCCCTAATGAGGGAAACGTACGGACGTGCACGGTTGATTAACCGACAGTGAGCTAGGGTGGTCAACTCAGAAATTCGTGTCCGGATCGGGTCACGGGACGGTCTCGCTCTCTCTCGCAGTAGCGGTGAATAACAATATATCGAGCTAACGGCCCTAACACATGCTCTCTAGCAGTGGCATAAACAAGTATATACGAAATAAAGAAAATGCCGAGTAATGGAGCGAACACGATACCTCCACGCACCTGGCATGGGAAAGATGATCCCGGTCGATCTCGTACTCCCGGAACAATAATTAATTAAATTACAGTAAAGATTTACTACCCACTCCACGCAGGGAGGTAAAGGGTGACACAGCGGGACCCGGTAGTAGCGGGTTCGGGTTGACGAGTAGCTTCTTGTGTAGCTTCGGCAGCACACGTACTCACGATCGTGGGACCCACGTGCTGGTCAGTGGAGCCGTGTGGGCCCGGAGCGGCACCGCTGTGACGGGGATGTCCAGACGGATGCTCCCTGGGAAGGCGGCGGGCAGGTCCGCCTCACGGAAGGCGAGGAGGCTCCGATCGGTGCGGGTTGGAGTTGCTGCCTACGGATCTGAATTCTGTTTCAGATCTATGCGTCCCGACAAAAACTGATGCTGCGATCGGCCCCGACGTCAGATCAACGCACAAGAGATACCGATAGAAAGCTAACTATAAATCCTTCGATCTATGACCGGAGAAAGAAATTTGAATTTCCCTGTTGATTGCCTTTGTCGAATATTCAAACTACTGGTTCATAGGATCTAAAAACTCAGGACATAAGGGGTTTTTCCTGAGAGTTGGCGTTTACTATGATGTAGACCTCCGATTCAGATGTTTGGCTCTGTACAAGAGTTGTAGAGGGCGAAGAGAGGAAAACGGGGATATATTTTATGAAAGGTTTGGTGGAGATTTGACTAGGGAAAAGTATTATCTAGTACCGGGTGGTCGGATCTGGACAGCAGGAACAGAACTGAATTTGGGGAAAAGACACAATTTCTAAAAATAGGTAGAGGGCTTTTGAAATTCGACGAAAATTTGTGGAGGATGGGGATGGTGGATAGAACCTCTAGTAAAATTGGGCATTCAAGCAAAAATCAATAAGGGAAACAAAAGGGTGAAACTCAGGGCTGCTATGAAACTAGACAGAGAACTGGCAGATCTGGTGGATTGGAAAGCACGAAAATGGAAAAATATAAAACGGGGACTGGAGTTTTTTTCAATTTTTATGGGATGTGGTGATGACCTCTAGAACATACCTTGAAAATCTCAGCTCCATAAGATGTAGGAGTTGGGAGCTAAAATTCCTGGAGTAACCCTCTGTCCAGCAAAACAGAACCTTGGACAGCACTTCGGATCTTGCTTCGCGGTGGCTCGATGGCGGCACGACGGCGGCGGTGGCGGCAGAAATAGAAACCGGAGGTAGAGGGGCTAAGATAGAAGGGGTCTATACCCTGAAATGTTGAAGGAGGAAGAAGGAACCAGGGAGAGAGAGGAGGGGGCGCACCAAGCTCCAATGCACACAACAATTTTTTCTTCTCATTAATTCTCTAAAATGTAGAAATACAAGTATTTATGTAAAATGGAAAATGACTCAAAATTCCCTCAGATCTAGGGTTGGAAGGGGCACTAAGGGGATTGGAGAAAGTATTTCTCTCATGTGGTCAAAACACATTACACATAATCTATTCAAACTTCACCTAACTAGCCTAATAGGGACAAAACAAGGGGCGCCCCCTTCATGGGCCTCTCTTGGGCCAAGCTGGTCCAAGGCCATCCAACAAGCCCATTAACCCATGCTTAGCCTATGGACTCTCCCACCTAGATGGCCCATGAGAGGGAAAAGCCCACTTGGGCCTTAAGTGACTTTAAGGTCCATAATGAAGGCCTTAAGTCCAATATGAACTAACCCCCCTTAATGGACCTAATAAAATAAACCTAGTAATGGACTCTTCATAGAATGTGGCCCAATGTCTTATAAAAAGCCTTACAAAGGAGCCCAAAGGAAAAAAAATTAACAAACACACAATTACAAGCCAATACAACCCATAAGACACCCTAATAGAAGCCAATACACACTAATACAACCCATTAGCCTTTGATGCCCCCATCAGTGAACTAACATTCTTTCTTGGACTGCAGGTGAAGCAAACACCTGAGGGTATTTTCATAAGCCAAGCCAAGTACACAATGGAGCTTTTGAAGAAATATGGGATGGCTGAAGTAAAACCTTTGTCAACTCCAATGGCCACAACCTCAAAGTTAGACAAAGATGAAAATGGTAAAATAGTAGATCCTACACTGTTTTGATGTATGATCGGATCACTACTGTATCTTACTTCATGCCGCCCTGACATTCAATTTAGTGTATGTCTTTGTGCCCGTTTTCAGTCATGCCCTAAAGAATCTCACTTATCGGCCGTTAAACGTATTTTTAGGTATTTACTTGGCACAATAGACTTTGGCTTGTGGTTTCCGATCGGTAGTTCTTTTGATTTGATTGCATACACCGATGCGGATTATGCTGGATGCATTGTAGATCGTAAAAGTACTAGTGGGTACTGTCAGTTCCTTGGTGGGTGCCTAGTCTCATGGGCCTCCAAGAAACAGCATTCAGTAGCTCTCTCAACGGCCGAGGCTGAATATGTAGCCGCCGGAAGTTGTGGAGCCCAAGTACTTTGGATCAAAAATCAATTGCTTGATTTAGATATTGAGATGAAATGTGTGCCAATTTTATGTGATAATACCAGTGCAATCAGTTTGTCTAAAAATCCTATTCAACATTCTAGAACCAAGCATATTGATATTTGTCACCACTTCCTGAGAGATCATGTAGGGAAAGGGGTCTTTGAATTGAACTTCATTGACAGACACAATCAGCTAGCTGACATTTTCACCAAACCCCTCAACCAGGGTCAATTTAACAAGATAAGAAGAGAACTTGGGATGTGCAAGGGTGAGAGCATTCATGCATAAGCTTGCACTTAGGTTAAGTTCTGCATTTGTAGAAACTCATATGCATCAGGGTAGAAAAACATGCATTTTGTCTTCACTTCTTATACCTTGTGTGTTCACATACATTCCTACATGCTTGAATGTAATTATATGTATTGGCCTCCTTGAGAAATCTTTCTAAGGCCAGATATTCCTTGGATAAATAATTGTGGACTCAGTGATGTCGGACCTAAGGTAACTTGTGAGGGGGAGTTTGAAACTTTCCTCAAACCTGCATCTATCTCCTTCCCTTCACTTCTTGAAGTTGGCTCAAATCAGAGAGTCGGTTGTTAGTCCCCCCCATTTTACAAAAAAAAAAGAAAAAGAAAACAAAAAACTTAAAAAAAATTATACAAAAATGGGGTTTTGGGGCTAGCAGTCGACCGCCAGCCCCACAGCGGTCGACCGGTTGCGGCGAACCGGCCCGACCGGGTCCCACCCGAGCCAACCTATAAGGGATCCTAAAGGCCCCCATTCTCATTCTCTCACTTCCATTCACCCTCCACCACTTTCCCCTAACCCTAAAACCTGTTTTCTCCACCTCTCAAGCTTCCAAATCTCATCCTTTCTCCATCCGCACAAGATCCAGCTTGTTCATCACATTTTCGGGATGAACTCCACTCGGCCGCTCGTGCGTTCGTGGAGTTCCCACCTTGGTTCCGGTCAGTGGAGAAGGCCTTTGCAATCCCCTAAAGTGTCCGTAGATCTTTCTTCATCCCCCGGGATGAGGGTCTTTTCCTTCAAGGGTTTAATAATCGGGTTGCTAGTTCGGGATGCCTCCTGGACAAAGCTCTCGGCGTTCTGCCCAAGGGGATGGGAGTGGACAGAGACGTGAGGCACCGACTGCCCCACCACAGCGGGCACCTGCACCGCATTGAGCACCTAGGCTGCTCATTCGCCCCATCATCGATCCTAGACTAGTTGATTTCAACGAGGTGAATCAGCTCTTTTCTGATATATGTGCAGTCTTTGAGATTCAGCCGGGTTGGACTGATTTCGTCACTAGGTATAACATTCACTACCATAACCTAGTACAGCGGTTCTATGGGAACCTGGTTTCAAGGAATGATCAGCTATATACTGTTGTTCAAGGGGTTGAGATTCACATTAACCCCGATCTGTTTGAGAGAAGCTTAGGGGTTGCGACTAGAGGAGCCAACATGGTTTATGGTCATGGGGCTGTTGAAGATACTTTTATTGCTATGACCAACTGTGAATACATGCATGGTGTCAGTGATTTGATTGAGTTAAATGCAAATTACTTCCCACCACTGCAGCATGTCTTACACCATATGTTTACCTCCCTTATTTATCCCAAGGTTGGCAGCAGAAATGAAGTTACCAAAGTTCATAGATTTCTGTTTTACAAAGTCATTAATGGTATACAAATCAACATGGGTCGCCTCATGACGACCCTCATTGGAGCCTGCCGAACAAATTTACGGCGATCCTTGCCATATGCTTCTCAGTTGACCAGGGTATTCATTCATGCTGGGATCAGTTTAGCAGAAGAACAGTTTATCTATGTTCGCCAAGAAGACATCTACAACAAGCATAAAATCTTCATTGACATGGGCTATTACTATGGTCCCGATGGTGAGCTGTGTCGGGATGTGCCTACATATGAAGATGAATATGACAATGAGGATGAGTAGGAACCACAACAGCAGCAGGTTCAAGGGGATGTATCCCCTCCAGTTCATGCCGAGGTGCAGCCTCCTACACCCCCACCTCATCCCATGGATGCTGACCTACCTCCTCCACTTTCACCGCAGCATATGGATCCGAAGATGCCTCCTCCTACTTAGTTTTTTCATGGAGAGTCCTCCACTTAGGGAGCCACTCAGCCTTCTTGGGTAGATTATGAGGTTTTTGACAAGGCGGTTCACTGGGCTAGAGACTCGTGTGGATACCCTTAGAGAGGGACTTTCTGCTCTCGGGGAGCGCGTAGACACTATGTCAGGCCGCATGGATTCTTTCTCCACTGCTCTGGACACCCTTTCCACTCATATGGCAACACTCACCACTCATATGACTAGCCTCACCGACAGTGTCGCCGACTCAAGCCAATCCTTTCACATCATGAACCAAACTCTTCTTAGCATGTCTCGTTGTGATGCAGCTCGTGACCTCTCCATTGGCTGTATTCGAGATACCCTTCATGCTCAGGTTCATGCTCTTGCAGACATCCACCATCTCCTTGGCCACCAGCCCCCTCCTCCAGAGGATCAGCCACCTCCACCTGTAGATGCACCATGAGGATTTTTCCTCTTCCCCTCTAGCTTGTTGTCTTTTGGTTCTGTGTCTCTTGGGTCCCCCTTCCTCTATCCCATTCCCTTTTGATGATGCCAAAGGGGGAGAAGTAGTAGTGCAGGACTTTATATATTTATGTATGTCTGGTTGTGTGTTTGCATGTTTGACATGTGAGGATCATGAGTCTGTCGTTTGCATTTGTTTAGTCCCTTGAGTCTAGAGTCAAGCATTCACTTTTGCACTAATGTACTTGTAATGAAACGATGAATTAAATGAAACTGGTGTTTGATCTCAAATGATTGGTTCTTATATCTCATTTCTCTTCTAATTGGCATATAAATGTTGAATGGTTCGTGTTCGCTGGCGCAACGGGATGTGAGTGAAATACTTTGATTTCGAACCTTGATCTCAACCTTCAAACTTTGCTCAAAGGCATGTTCATGTATTTTAAAATCCCTTTATTTTTGTCATCATCAAAAAGGGGGAGATTGTTGTGAATATCCAAGTGATTTTGATGATAACAAAATTCAGGGTTATATGTTGTTTCATGTGCTATGCTTTACTATCCAGTTCGATTGTAACACGCTTTCAAAGTCCACTTCTTCATGTAATAAGCTTAAGTGTTTAAACCCGTTCAAATGCATAAATCATTGATTTGGGCTCTAAACCACCCAGGCTAAGCGTAAACTCACTCACCTGATTGGAACAAGGTAGCCATAAACTGTTCGTTCATATATTATATTTGATTGTCTAACCTTTTAATTTTTACAGAAAACCCAGCCAGCGGTCGACCGCCAGCTTCTAGCGGTCGACCGATTCTCCCAGCAACGAATGGACAATTTCCTATAAAATTTCGGTCGACCGCCCCTACGCACAGGTTGACCGCCAGCCTCGAAAAGCCCATATTGTTGACTTTTTGTTCTCAACGTGGGAAGTCTCTCTTCAAGGATTTGTTTAATCCCAAAGCCACCAAACTTCCCATGATTTGTGGATCTGGTTCCTGACTTGTCTCTTGACCATTCAAGAGTTATAAAAACATCTCATTGAGGCTTGTAACCTTAATCAATCAAAGGAGGCCATAGGAGGCTATCAAGGGGGAGATTCAAGAGCTGGTACTGTAGCCGTGAATAGTGCTCCGAGAAGAGCTTCATCTATCTTCATCCATCTTCAAGCAACATCTGGAGCAGATCAACCCCAAGCCAAGAGGAGATCAAGCTGCATCCAAAACCCTCTTCATCAACTAAGGGGGAGCTTGAATCTGAAATTTTCTTTTTATGTTTTCCATTCCAATCCTGCTGGGCTTTCATTTTTGTGTTCTTGTAATATTCAAACATCTGTCTGTGTGTGGATCTACGAAGATCCGTGTGTGTGCGTGTGTGTGTTGGTGATTTCTCTGTTCTTAACTCTTCTTTGTGTTTCGGTGCTTGTGCACCTTCGTGGGAGTTCTGAACTCACACGAGTGTGTATGTGTGTGTGCCTTGATCTTGTAACCTTATACAAGATAGTGTGTGAATCCTCACGGTCGGTGAGGGGTGGACGTAGGTTGTAGTTGTTGCATCCGAATAACCTAAAAATTGTGGTGTTCTGTGTGGTTTGCTCCTTTTCTCCTACCTCCAGTTCTAATCTAGCTTGTTGTTTGTTGCATCGTTATCTAGTTTCATTGCTTTGCTCGAGCTGTATTAACCCTTTTACTGGAGATCCTTGGTATATTAAAAGGTAGCTTCTGATCGACACGGTCAATCCTGTCGGGAGGAAAATACCTTGTGTGAGAGAATCTTCGGATTCCCGGACTCTGCCTAGTACCAAAGAACTACTATAGGGGTTAATCTAGCCAGACTCTTTTTATATTTCATCATATCTATCCTTGTTTTTTGGTTGCTCTCGATACATTTCTTAAAATTGTTAAAAGATCTAAAAATCTGTCATCACCCAATTCACCCCCCCTCTTGTGTGTGATTGATCACGGGACTTCATCTCATCGAATATTTTAGTCATGGCCCTCTGGTAAGTAGCGCCGACATTCTTCAAACCGAAGGGCATGCGCTTGTAGTTGAAAATTCCTTTGGGGTATCTAAAGGCTGTGTGATTCTTGTCTTTGAGGGACATCCGGATTTGGTTATAACTGGACGACCCGTCCATAAAAGACAAAGTCTCATGTCCAGTGGTCATGTCGACCATTGTTTCTGTGATTGGAACTGGGAAGTCATCTTTCGGACAAGCTTTGTTGAGGTCCCGAAAGACAACGTAGATGCGGACTTGGCCATTTTTCTTATTGACTGGGACTATGTTGGCGAGCCAGATCGGGTAGATGCACGGCTCGATGAAGTCGACCTCCGCCATTTTATTGACTTCCAGCTCATGGCGCATGCGCCACTGCGGCTGTTTCATTTGAGTGACCGAGGGAGAAATGGCTAGCTCGTGCTCCGCTACGGAGGGGTGTAGCCTCGGCATCTCCCTGTACGTCCAGGAGAAATAGTCTTTGTACTCAAGCACGAGTTGCTTGTAATCCCGCCTTTCTGCCTCGGTAAGGAGAGCGCTGACGAATGTGGGCTGGGGGGCTTCATCTTCGCCCAGGTTGATTTCAACGAGCTCATCAACGGTCGCTTGGCCGCCGTCCTCTAGCTCGGGAGGAGCGGGTTGGAAGTCGATGAAATCCTCATCATCAGTGTCGGCTTCATGTATTTCTTGATTCTCGATGCCACTGGTTGACGTCGATAGGACTGGAGAGTGGTTGCCGGTGGGTTCTGCTAGGGCTCGGTTCAGGCCGCTGGCTTCTGGCCAGCAGTTGTCAACCGGGGTTGCTGAGGCCTCCCCAGGGTTGCCCACTAGAGCTGAAGGTCCTTTACAGCCGGCATCCTAGATACCTCCCTCGTCGAGAGAGCTTGTTGAACCAGGTCCTTCGACATGCTGGGTGGCATGAGGAGCTTCCTCGGCCCCTTTATCTTGGCAGGGAGGCGAGGATGATTCCTCGACTTCTTGGACTGGAGTGCCAGCTTTGATGGGCATCGGGATCAAGATCTCTTCTTCCTCATCCCCAGAGCTGTCAAATTTGGCTTCAACTTTAGCTCAGTCGTCAGCTGGCTGTGCTAAACCTATGACGTTGACTGCGTAGTAGACGTGAAAGTCCGGGTCTTGGTCATAGCCAAGTCCTCTGGTATCCTTATAGAATGATGGGGGTTGCCCCCGGACTGGGAAGGGGTCCACAGTCGGTGAAAATATTCATGTCGCACAGAATCTTGCCATTGAGGGATGTGTTGCTTTAGACACATTTCCCGAATATGCGGTGGCAGGTCGTCCAGTACTTGGACTGCTTCAAGGGTATCATCGGCTCGCCTGGACCAGCCGAAGTCATCCTCCGGTGGGGCTTGTGGAACCATGTCTCCCTTATAGAAGACAATGGGTTTATCCCTGTTGGCCTTCTTCTTATTTCTGCGTTGTCGCTTGAAGGTGAAAACAAATGTCGTCAACGACTCAACGTTGTGTTCTTCGGACGCACATGGGAACTGGATGTAGTCTGGGGGCAAGCATATACTCTTGCCAATAGCTCGACTAATGAGGTTGGCCTCAAAGTCGATTTTGTGCTTTTCAGGGTGATCTGGGGTTGACCTGGAGCTGAGGCACAGCCGATGAAGCTTGGCCTTCTCTTCGTCAACGGAGAAGAGATCATCGTCATCTTCCTTTGATAGCCAGCCGATGCTCCTACTCTTAATCACAAGGTACGCGCTAATCCCCTTGAAGTAGAGCGTAGCGTCAGGCCAGATTGCATTCTACTGGCGTGAATGGTGACAGGTCTGCAAAGACCGTGTGTTGCTCCCCGCCCTTGGCATACTTGATGCATTGGTGGAGAGTTGACGGGACGACCTGATTTTCATGGAGCCAGGGTCTATCCAATAGCACCTTATATGATGTGTTGGCATCGATGATGTAGAATGTCACCTTGGAGGTGAAATCATCGAGCACCAGGTCGACGTCCACCCGGCCGAGGACATCCTCGGTGTTTTGGTTGAAGCCGGATATCTTGACCGCTTGAGCGGTATGATGTTGACAGCGGCGCCAGCGTCCACCAGAATCCGGTTCACATCATGCCCATTGACCTTCCCTTTCATGTAGAGAGGACGGTTATGGCGCGGAGGTGATAGCAGCATGTCCTTCTCCATGAAGGAGACGGTGGTTGTGAAGGCTTCATAGGCAGCTGCCTTCATTTCCGCAACATGTGCTTCGTAGGCTTCTGGCTCCTGGAGTATTTTGATGAGAGTTTATCTCAGCTCTTTGCTCCAAGCAATGGCTTCCCAAATTGTGATGCTGGCGGGGAAGCACTTCAGCTGGTGGAGGACCTTCCGGTCAGCTCGGGCTCGAGCATCCTCCAAGGAGGGTAGTATGTCGGGCTGGGCTTTCTGCGAGCTGTCGTGCTGCTCCCTGTCGGGAAGTTGCACTGTCTTGCCTTTACCATCGGGATCAAACTGACCCTGATCGCCGGTGGACTCCTAGAACAGGGGTGCCAATGATGGCTCTTCTAGGGGTAACTGGTGGGCTGGCCCATCCTTACCGGACGGTCCCACTTGTTCTACAGAAGAAGCCGGAGCTGGTACAGAGACTGGGAGGCTGGCAGGAATCTCTTCAATATCGGAAGGATCAAAGATGCTAGGTCCCTTCTAAATTTCTACCTCCAGAATGGGGGCAGGTTCCTCTCCCCGAAAGAGGATGATTTGCTCCGAGTTGAAGGAGGACGGGTGAAGGGGTAGCTCGGGAATTCTCCCACGGCCAATACCGCGTCCCCGGCCATGACCTCGGCCATGGCCTGTGTATTCTGGAGCTAGTTGTAGCCCAAGCAGGGTAGTGGTTCTTTGTCTGGTTCGGGAGGCTACTGGCTCGCCTCGCCGAGAAGCGTTGATGTTATCAGGAGGTGGGATGGCCACCATGTTGCAGGTACAGCCCCGAAGCATTTCTTCCAGCTACTCTGTCGTGATCTCCTTGTCTTTATAGCACAAGGAGAGACCATCTGGGATCAAGAGTCTTTCACCGTTCTTGAGCTTTTGGATCATCTCTTGGACCTAGTCTCTGAGGCGGGCTCACTTTTGCATTTCTTCCCACGAGATATAGCTGTCGAGTGGAGGGCACCAGTAGGATGAGGAGGAACGTATTCCTCCAGGTCATCAATGAGCCGCTGGAGCCTCTAGAGAGGTGTTGGCTTGGCTGGTGATTTTAGGGTGGCTGCTTGTTCAGCTTGTTTCTTGAGCCGCCTTTTAAGGTTCTTCCTCCTATTTTTCTCCTACTTCTTGGCGATGGCCGCCTCCAAGGGAGTAGGAGGGAGAGGTGCTGGGGCCGGAGTTGATAAATTCCATGAGGACATCCCTGACCTAGTGCCTTGGCAGGGTGAGGTCGACGACTCTTCTTTGCCCGAATTTCGATCCAGGCGCCTTCCGCTTGTTGTATCTGGAAGGTGGCGTTGATCGCCTGCTCGATTACCTCGAGCGGCAACTCCTAATATGCCGGGATACTGGGACTGGCGTCCGAAGACGTGTGCGCGGTTTGGTGCCATACCCGCGGTGGCGACAGGAGCCTACAAGGAGTCGGCAGAATGGTGCTGGCGTCCGAAGACGTATGCGCGGTTTGATGCCTTAGCCACGATGGCGACGGCTTTTGCTAAGAGGTGAACTGAGAAATGTGCTTGTTGTCCTGCTCCTTAGTCTTACCTTTGTGATCATGCTGAGGGTAGGGTCCAGCGACAGCCGAAGGTATCGCAGTTGATTTTCGCTCTGAGCAGTTACCCCGACTCTGTGGCCTGACTGGGCCTTGTAGCGATGGGCCCGTCGCTTGAGTCGAAACGGCTGAAGACTCCGAAGATGTCTTCTTTGTGATTCGGATTGTGTTAAAGGGTAAGCGGGGAGGACCCGACGACCCATCGACTGAGGGGGCATGACACGGCTGGGCTGGGACCTCACCCTGCTTTTACTTTCCCTTCCTATCCATGGATACTGGAGACGGAGATAGGGCAGGGGGAGAACAAGGGAGACCTGAGGAGCCCGTCATCGTCTCGCCCACCAGAACGTCCTCTCGGCCAAGCAGGACTCGGAGCAGCCTGGCGGTGTCTTCTTCAGAGAAAGGGAGAGATTCCAGCTCCCGCCAAGGCCGCCACTGCACAGCCAAAGTGGCCGGGGTTGGCTGGCTGGATGTTGATGTCCGGTCATCTGGAGGGGCTGAGGTGGGAAGGGAATGTATGATGCTGACCGAGAAATTGCTCAGCCGCATCTCCTGACTGATGTCTTGCTCCCTATGCCTTCCCAATCGCTCGAGTGCTTCCCAGTTATCGGTCTGAAACTCGAGCCATTTTGGAGGATACTGGTAAGGTAGCTCGTGCCCATTTTCTTGAGGGGAGTCTAGCCGCTCTGGCGCATCCCTGGCGATGCTAAGGGTTTCTTCGACAGCTTGCCGAAGTCTTACAAGTGACATGGAATTCCCCTCCGTATCGATCTGCTCCCACTGGATCTATTCCTGGATGAGGTATTGAACTTCCTCACAGGACTCGATCGGGTGGCAGATTCTGGTGTGGAAAGGGTAGTATTGGGGATGACTAAAGTCCCAATGGGTAGTCCGTCGGTGAATCGCGGGGCATGATTTGCCCCTTCTCGACGAGGATATCGAAGAGTCGCCAGGTCCTCTCCCTGGGGAAGGAGAGGGGTCTGCGATCATGCCAGGGCCTCCACCCAGGATACCAAAGTGAACGCTTGCCCTGACTAGTGCCAGGCCCCTTAGTCTCGACATCAAAGAGGGAGAACGCGGCCATCATGTGGATCACGTTACCTGAGTAGTGAACCACACGCGCTGCCTTAGCTGGCCTGGACCACGTATGTGGTTGCAGGGGATCGACGAGACCGATCTTCATTTTAACAAGGCCGTCTCGGATCAACTTCTGCACCTGAGTCTTGAAGTCGTAACAATCTTCAATTGAGTGGTCCAGCATGCGATGATACGGGCAATAGCTGGGATTGTCGGCTTTCAGAGCCTCGTCCGGCTTGCGAATTTCGGGCAGCTCGACAATCTTCTGGGTCATGCAGAGGTCGAAGAGCATCCTCGTATGTTCCTTTTTAAAGGAGAAGGGTGTCTTCATGTGCTCTGAAAAGGAAGGAGCGGCCGGTTTGTCTGCTGGCTTTTTGTCAGAGTCGCTTGGTTCGGCCTCTTTATCAGCTTTGGCAGTGGGGGTGAACTCGACGATATTCACCTCCTTACCGGAATGGCATTCTCGCGCTTGCTTACCCTTCGCTGTAGTATAGCTCGGATTATCGGCGAAGAACATCTCTATTTCGGTGACTGTCGAATTGAGTTGGTCGAAGCCTTTGATATTGGCACCGAGAAGCTTCTCGCTGACCTCAGCTGCCAAACCCCGTCGGCATATAGTGATGGCATCTTCCTGGACTGGCGGGTTGACACACCTCATGCTGAGGTCTCGCCATTTCTTGATGAAGTCGAGGGCGCTCTCGCCCTTCCTTTGCCGGAGAGAGCAGAGCTCGGCCAGGGAGATCTTTCGCTCGGCCGTTTGAAAGCGGTCGAGGAACTTCTTCTGGAGATCTGCCCAGTCGATGACTAAGCTGAGCTTCGGGCGGGAATACCATTGGAAGGCCGTTCTCGTAAGCGAAGTAGCGAAGTAGAGGAGGAGATACGACTCATCCAGTGCTAACTCGCACATGGCCGTAACGTAGTGGGCCAAGTGTTCATGTGGAGACCCCTGCCGTCAAACTTTTGTAGCTTCGGGGGCTTGGCATACTCTGGAGGAAGCTTTTTCAGCTGGTGTTGAAGCGAGTAGGGTACACTGTAGAGATCTATAGGGGCAACCCCTTCACCATACTGGGCGAGCTTTGTCTCGATAATCCACTCGATCATCTGGCGTTGTGCCAGGAGATTTTCTGGCATCGGCGTATTGGACGCTCGTGGCTGAGCCTCAACCAGGGGCGTACCAAACACAGCTGCCAACGGGGTTCGGGAGATTGCCGCTGAGGTGTTGGCAGCATCGCGCCCAGCCGGCGATGCTGGTGCTTCGGCCGAAGGCCTAGCAGGTTGCTGAGGATGAAGGTCCCGTTCCTGGAGAAGATCTTGCAGGAGGGCCTTCAGATGCTGGTTCTCCTTCATGAGAGTCTCGAGAGTCACTTCTTGAGCCTCGTTCGCAGGAGGGTCGTTGTTGACCGGCTCCGCATTGATAGGAGGGTCGCGGTCCTCCACCGGGACCTCTTCTGCACGTTCCGACACCTGCAGTCTGGCAGAAGTGTCGATGTGACCTATTGGGGGAGGCGGCAGCACCTGATGGCGGGGCCTCCTAAAATGGGACAAGGGCTAATTCAGGTCATCAGATTGGGTGTCCGGTGGTATAGCACACGAACACTCGAACCGTGTCGTTGATGAACCGGGCCCTCTACTTCCTCTGCGGGTGCCCTACGGTGCAGACAGGCGCCCCTAGTATGTCGAAGACCGAGGTACGTTGCAGAGGGGCCTCGCTCCCGATATTTGTTGGAGGAGAGCCCAAGACAGGCTGCTGGAGGGCCTGGGAGCGGGCTCCCCTTTGCCTCTGCCTGCTTGTGCGGGGGACATTAGATGACTGGGCGTCGTCAGACGGTGCTACTGTGGAACCAGTGGCATCCTCCCTGACGCCACGTCTAAGCGCTCGCATGGGGTTTCTAATACGTGCCCTTCGAACGGCTTGAGCTTTTTCCGGGGTGACCCAAATTCTTCTCAGGTCGGTTTTTTGATCTCTCTTGTCGCCGTCTATCCGACGGGTTGTCTTGGGAGCTCATGAGTCGGGCCGATGTAGATGCCCCCGGACTGCTACCGAGGAGCCCGCTCCTCTAAGCTTCGCCTTGTCCTCTCGCGTTTGCCGCAGGAGGTCAAAATGATTGGAGGTAGTGATCGTGGGAACGGTCTGTTCCTAGGATGTGATTGGTTCGCCCCCATCGAGGCGAATCCACAAGTCACAGGTAAGAATAGTCTTGCCTGAGTTGCTAGTTGCAGCAGTGAGCCGCCGGCCTTTACGGCCGTGGCGACGCTTCTTCTTCGGAGTGGAGGAAGACTCCGCCCCGAGATGGTAGACCGAGAAGACCCGACCTACAGCGATCGGCAGCGTGGATCTGTCAGTCGGAAGTATTGGGACCGGCCCCCAGGGTACGAGACCCACGCCAGTGGTCGATGGCGGGGCGACTCGGGTGTAAGCCCTTGCCCGCGCCGATAGAAGCGTTGCCGATGCTTGAGATGACACTCTTACACCGGGAAACGATGCCGTCGGAAGTGCTGAGGTGCCGGCGACCCCAGGTTGAGGACCCGTGTTGAGTGTCAGCGTGGTCCGGGCTTCGGTCGGAAGGCCCGAGGAAGATGTTGAGGAAACTTGTCCCTTGGGTAGGAGACCCGCAGGGAGAGCGATTCAACTGGAGCTCGGAACCAGGATCCCGAGTAAAATGCCGAAGAGCTGGGGACTCGGGGTTGAGAGCCCGGATCGGGCGTCGGCTTTGCTAGGGCTCAGGATTGGAGGCTCGAGGAAGATGCTGAGGAGCCGCGAACCCGGGTCTGGGAGCCCATGTCGGGTGCCGGGTTTGCTGGGGCTCAGGATTGGAGGCCCGAGGAAGATGCTGTGGAGCCGCGAACCTGGGGCTGGGAGCCCGTGTCAGGTGTCGGCTTTGCTGGGGCTCAGGGTTGGAAGCCCGAGGAAGATGCTGAGGAGCCGCAGACCCAGGGCCGGTGTTGGGTCCCAAACAGTGGCAATCAAGAGGGGTGGGGTGAATTGATTGGCAAATTAAAATTATTTTCTGAAGAACTTACGAGATAAGATAGAAGCAATCAAACGCTCGGTCTTACTCGTGCATGATCACACATGAATGCATGTGAAAGATGGTGAGTGTGTGAAGAAGAAGGTGGTGAACACTCAACTCACCGTGAAGCCCACTCGACAAAATATGCACGCGAACAAACCACTGGAGACACAAAGTTTTTAGGTGGTTCGGGTACACCGCAATGTCCCCTACGTCCACCCCTCACTCATGAGGATTAACGACTTCACTATGATGTGAGCCAAGCACACACACACGCTGTTATGAATAGCACACACACACACACGGTACCCAATCTAGGCACCCCAATCACACACACACACACAAGCTCGTGTCCATACACGAACACACACTCACGAATCTGTTTCAAGATAGTTTAGAATACAACAACTTTCAGATTCACCAAAAAGCACTAAAGAAGATCAGAGTAGAAAGGATCTCTAGATAGAACTCCCCCTTTGTGTTCTTCGAATCAACTTTGATACTCCAGCAGAATGATGAACGAGTTTGGATGAAGTGTGACGCAAGGCAGCACAAATGGATGTGGAAGCTTGATGTCTGATGCAGCTCTTCATATATATGATCTTGGGCTTGGATTCCAGCTCCTTCCTTTAGATTTCAGCTTCAGAGCAAGGAGGAATGGGGCT